>NW_017547116.1:4985996-5079849 GCF_001854935.1 Bemisia tabaci | reverse complement strand
TTACACATTTGCACTCACAAAATTGGTTGGTAAATTCAACGAGTGGGTGCATCGACCTGGTATATCAAGTTTCTGCAATTTTTTACGGCAAATCAGTAGATTTTCGGGATGTAGATTGCTTACTTTCAATTCATGAATGAATAAAGCAACGACATGGTTGAACTTCTTTGCATGGAAAGACGTTTAAAATAACAAAATCAAGACGTATTTAATGCAATTGCATTTATATCGAGTCAATTTCTTTTCAATAATATAACGGGATTTTTACTACCGGTGATTTGGGTATTTTAGCCCCAAAATACCTTTAAATCGACTTTATCTTCTAGGAGTTCGACAGAATTTTTCCTTTCTTCGCTTAAATTATTCCGTAGCACTTTTCTTCAAGAATCTGATAAGATTTTGCTTGAGGCAGATCAAAAAACTTAAATTCGATCGAATAGCTTTCTACTTTCACAATACACGGTCTCGTCAAGGTGCGTCTTTGACCTCGCAGTGTTGGATCGTGAATTCTCTTTTTATGCTGTTTGCCTATTTTGAAATCTCTGTAAATGAAAACTAAAGGGGTTGATATGTGCGAGTTAATGACGCGCCTTATCAACACATTGTGTTGGAGTTCACTGCTTGTTTTTTTTTAAATTTATTTATTTGCGCAAACATGCAAGTGAATCAAATTCCACCTCAGAACATAATGTAAAAGTAGGCTAAATCCTTCACATACAATACCTACCTAAAGGTAAAAAGATATAAGCTATACTGCCATTTTGATTTTTTGGTGGTTAAGGCTGATTTTCTCAAAAATGTTCGTGCTGCGGGCCTAGACCATAAAAGAAAAAACGGGAAGGGGTGAGGGAGGGAGAGGGGGGATAATTTTGGAATTATATCGACATGGGGGGCCCCTAGAAAAAATTTTGCGGGGGGGCCCAGCGGAAGTCCGTTACGCCACTGAGTGCACAGTTCATCCTTACATCCAGTGAAACTCTCCAAGTGAGTATGAATATGGAGCGAATACATTTTATAAGTGTAACATTGCAATGATAATATTTCTTATTTGAAAATTTCGTCCATCCATTTGTATGAGCATGCGATTTCATAATGACCATATTCAGCAATATTAGCCGTTGGATGAACAGGAACAGCTGTTTAATAAGCGGTGACAGGAATTTCTCGTTGGAATTATTACCAGGTAATTTCATGGTATTAAAGGTTGTTCTATTTTATAGAACAGGCGTTTATTTGCTGTGAAGAGATTTCCAGTTGATTCAACAGGAATTCCTGTCTCGGCATACTTAAACAAGAGCGTCTTCCTAAGTGCAGGAGACCCATTAGACATACATTTACATTGAACTTACTGCAATTTTATTTATTTATTTTTTGAGAAGCTAAATTGTTTCTCATTTCTTCCCACGGCTACGACTAGGATCCTAAAAATTTAAAAACTCTGGTGTCAAAAACGGAACATCGTGTGCCTACTGAACCGACTACGCAACTGTCTCCTGGTGACATTAGAAGAATCAACGACCTTTACCGGTGCGAGGGTAAGTTGCCTAATCTGTCGCTGTACGGATACACGACGCATGAATATTCGGAATTTGTAAAATTTATAGTGATAAAATCCAAATTTTCTAGCAAATGTATATTTCCCCTTCAATATTTTTCAGAGGATTTGATCGACAATTTAGTACAGAGGATCTGAAAATTCCGATGAAAAATATTGACAGTGCACCGTTCGAATGTATGGCAACAAAATGATTGGGCACTGTGAATAGGCTGATTTGGTGGTTGAAATATGAAGAAACACATAACCTTGTTTCTGATTCGCGTCTTTTGCGCCATGGTGGTGAAATACGTCCGTTAGTTCCTTACAATTGAAATTTCTCGTGTTTAATGAGTCCTTAGTTAATTTACTATCGGTCAAATACTAAATTATAATATACGAGGGTCATCCAAAAAGTAAGTTTCCCTACCTTGTATCTTCCGAACGAAAAGAGATAAATCAAGTCGGTAAAAATGTGCATATTAGGCATACTCTAAGTTTTAAAACAAACTCAAGTTTTTGAAAATCGGTCAAGGGGTTTGCGAGTAAACTTAATTTTACTGAGACAACCTCCTGTCGCCGCGTGCCCACCTCCGGGGTCAGGATGCGCGGAGAGTCGATTATAGAAGACTCGGGTTATCGCCTCTATACATCACATCAACAAGGAATTTTAATGTTTTCATTGAATAGGCCTTACCTTACTTTTTGACATAGTCTCCACATCTTTTTTAATATTTCTGGTATCATCATAGCAGCTTCTCGATGCCTTCCGCGTAGAAGCTTTCGCCTTGACTCTGAAACCAGTCATTGACAGCGATCTGTACCTCTGAATCGGTTGAAAATCGCTTTCATCGTGGAAGTTTTTCCGCTCGAGAACAAATGAAAGTCACATGAAGCTAAAGTACGAAAGTTTGAAGGATTGGGGGAAAATTTCCCTACGCAAAGCAACTGATTTGGGAGTGCAGATCGCTGTCAATGACTAGTTTCGGAGCCAATACGAGATCTTCTACGCGGAGGGCGTCAAGAAGCTGCTGTAATGATACCAAAAATGTCAAAGAGGATGTGGAGACTACGTCAAAAAGTAAGGTAACTACTACTAACTACTAGTAAGGTAGTTACTCAATGAAAACTTTAACATTTCTTGTTGATGTGATGTATAGAGGCGATAACCCGAGTCTTCTATAATCGACTCTCCGCGCATCCTGACCCCGGAGGTGGGCACGCGGCGACAGGAGTTGTCTCAGTAAAATTAAGTTTACTCGCGAACCCCTTGACCGATTTTCAAAAACTTGAAGTTTTTTTAAAGCTTAGAGTATGCCTAATATGTGCCTTTTTACTGATTTGATTTATCTCTTTTCGTTCGGAAGATACAAGGTAGGGAAACTTACTTTTTGGATGACCCTCGTAAATTATCACAAACAACTCATGAAAAAGCGTACATTGGTTATATTGGTTCGTTTTGATTTGAAGTTCGATATTGTATCGAATGATGTAGTCACTAAATCAGTCCATAGTTCTCTGTATGGATACCATATTTACATCATTAATGATTTGAATAACCCTCATTTATTAGGCTGATCATGGATTCTGTCACCTGCAATTTGCCTAAAATGTTACTAGATATGCATCAGTCCACCAACATGCACGAATTTTGATCAATTCGGGAAATAAACGGCCATCCCGTACCGTGCTTTGATTGAAAAATTACACTTGTATACAGTCATTAATCCTCTTACATTGCGTTCCCCCATATCAGGAATAGATCAAAAGCCAAAATTCCCATATGATGTCGCTTGTTCCTTTGACGATAATGACTGCGGCTTCAAAGGGCTGTGGTGCGAGGAACGTGAACAAAGTTTATGGAAGTGGAAAAAGAAACCATTTCGAGGGTTTTCAAAACCAGGTGGGTTCAATTTTTCATGTGCATGTGCATAGCTCTTTAGCAAGATGAAACTAAGGAAACTAAAAGTATCTGCATCGGAGCTTTATAAATAGAGCTTTTCTATTTAGCTGAGGCACTCCCAAGAGAGTACGGAGAACGAAGGTTTGGGAGGATTTTACAATGAAGCTGCTTGAAGAGTTAAAACAGAGGATCATTATTATACCATAATGATAACTTTGGACAGAGAGATCCTCTTGAAGTGCCTTCAAGAGGATTTTCTTTTGGATCAAGGAATACTATTCTTTCAAATAATCTCTTTACTCCCAATAAACTTTGAATTCAAGACGGAAATTACCGTTTTACAGTCAAGTTTTTGCATGATTTCAGTAATTATATTCCAAAGATTGTAAGCTGCACTACCCTAGCAATGTTGAAATGCTCTTGGTTCCTTCTTGCGAGATGCGCACCAATTATATATCTTGTGCTTCCGCGGCGGTGCGTCGATGATCGATCGATATTTCCTCAAATTAAAACTATGGCAAAAAATCGATTATAAAAAGGTTTTTTGTGGAAACACTGTTTATCGATCCTTCCCTGTAGGTTTAAATGTCAGATAAATCGATACATCGCAAAGCACTCCACGCCTCTGTTGTGCTTAACATTTTTCAAGAACTCTTGATTCGCTCTATATATTTCAGAGCCCGAGGGAGGATACCTGATTTGGTCTGTAAAGCCTGTCGAAAAACTGATGACAGAGGAAAATATTTGGAGCGTCGGTTTCTATGGAACAAGGCCTCACCACAGCATCCGCGGCCAAGAGGGATGTGTCAAATTCAAGTACTCATTCAATACTGGTGGGATGGGACGCCACACGCTCAAGGTTAGCAGATAAATTATGTTTGCACCTGTTGCGTATGTATCGGAAAGACAACTTTTTGACTTTCCGGAAACTTGTATTGGATTTGCAAAGAATTATCTGATTAGCCATTATTTACGACGGGGCCGTCCCATGAAAGGATGGCATGTGTAGCTTATCGATGGTAAAATTAACAGACTGTGTATATTGTTTGCGGTGTTTAAAAGTCACTCTCCGCTCCCGTTTTATTTCTATGAAGGAGAACAAATGAATATCATTCATTATAGTTTTCATAGATTTTTCAGTACACAGAGAGGAAAAATTAAGGAAGTTTAAAGAATTAACGTAATAGCAGGTTTCCATCAAAAAAATAAAGTCTGACAGGAAGTCTGCAACGTCGCAAACCAGATACGTGGTCTGGTAGTTCCGCCGTCAATACCCAGGTAGCAGTGATCATAAAAAGTTGCGATTTGATTGGAGAACGTAACGTGATTCTATGGATGTCGATTTATTGCAATTTTATCGGAAAAAAATAGTCATAAATTGCAATTTTATCTCATGAATTAGCGATAAAATCGGGATTTTATGGGAGGCGATTTGGTGCAATATTATCGAGCAAAATACTTTGATTAATGGAGAAAATATTTCAATTTTATAGAGGTAAAATTGCGACAAGATTGAAGATAGTTGCTCAGATATTGAAGATCCTATGACAATTTTAGCGCCAACAAATCATACAAAATTTGAGACTTTATTTCAACATATCCGCGATTTCTCCGTTGNCATATTTATGGTGAAATAAAATGAAATGGAAGAAAAAACGGGAATTAGCGAGCCACTAAGACTTTTCGCCAGCTTTTCGGTTAAAATACTCCACTGTGCGCCGTCAATACCCAGGTAGCAGTGATCATAAAAAGTTGCGATTTGATTGGAGAACGTAACGTGATTCTATGGATGTCGATTTATTGCAATTTTATCGGAAAAAAATAGTCATAAATTGCAATTTTATCTCATGAATTAGCGATAAAATCGGGATTTTATGGGAGGCGATTTGGTGCAATATTATCGAGCAAAATACTTTGATTAATGGAGAAAATATTTCAATTTTATAGAGGTAAAATTGCGACAAGATTGAAGATAGTTGCTCAGATATTGAAGATCCTATGACAATTTTAGCGCCAACAAATCATACAAAATTTGAGACTTTATTTCAACATATCCGCGATTTCTCCGTTGAGAAATGCTACTTGGGTCATCCATTCCCGCGTCTCCTCTCCATATTATTTTATCTGTAGCCATGAAAATCATCTAAAGTAGTTAGATGAATCGTTTTCCTTCTGAGTATAATGGCAATGTGAGAAAACATAGGAAATAAGTTATGGATTTTACACACCTAATTTTTCTATCTATACTATAAGCTCCAAGACCTCCTAATTTTGCGAAACTGGTAACGCTTAGTTCCAGCGTTCTACCGGGCCGATTTTCATGATTTTTGCGGCTATCGACGGGCAATTGTCTCTAGATAAGCCAACTCTTTTCAGATTTTCAAAATATGGCCCAGGTTTTTTTATATTACGTGGTAAAGTTGCGAATTCTCCCATTTAAACAATGTAAATTTATACTTTTTGTCATAGTTCGTTTGAGCGTTCTACCAGGCCGATTTCCATGATTCTTAGGTAAATCGACAGGTAATAGGCCCTAGATGAGCCCGCTGTAATCAGATTTTGGAAAAAGGACCCAGGTTTTTTTAAAATCACGTTATAAAAGTGAGTGAGTTTACAGAATGCTCCGGTACT
Organism: Bemisia tabaci; assembly: GCF_001854935.1. NCBI lineage: Eukaryota > Metazoa > Arthropoda > Insecta > Hemiptera > Aleyrodidae > Bemisia > Bemisia tabaci. Next base: position 5,073,781 of record NW_017547116.1, on the reverse strand, counting down.
GCTACCGCTATGCGCGGGAGGATGCGCAGTGGTCGAGGAGGTTGCGCAGTAGATGGGTAGCCTGCGCATCAGCTCTACACTTATTTACACAAGATTCGCACTGACATTCTCATGTGCAGCGGTGGCCGTGTCGTCTAAGACGTCAATTACGTCCACTTTGAATTCGGTGTGGGTTCGATCCCCGACCCCCGATATCTTAATTATTACCAATTACCTGACTACCATAGTTCATTGTTTTACTGCAATATTTCATCAAGCAGTCATTCCAAAACGCGTCCTTTAAATTTTAAAGTAGTTTTATGTAAAGTTTAAAATTAAAGTATACCTCATATCGTAATTGTTTAGGGGAAAAATAAAACTAACACTGATAGGAGGGTAAAAATAGGGCCGCGAAGCGGCCCATTGATGGCGCGGAGCGCCTTCAGGGGGTTGGGCCGCGTAGCGGCCAGGGGGCGTAGCCCCCTAGTCATCTTATATGGTGATAATCCACACCAAGTGCACAAACATTTCAAAATCATGAGTTGAAAAACGCTGACTCCGCGAGTTTGAATAATAGATCCAAACACACCCGTGCGCAGTGTGCAGCCAGCGCAGAACGCGTATTAGCGTCTACAAGACTGCGTGGATACTTCTCGCATTGCGCGCACACCACGGAGGATACTTCACGCATTGCTTGCACACGACGCGACGGTCTGTATGCGCAATGTGTGAGGTATTCATGCAGTCTTGTAAGCGCTAACACGTGTTAACCCTAGTCTGCCTGAGTGGGGTCAGATTGACCCCACGGGAGTTTCAACTCTTTGCCATTTCTTGTGGTATGCACGAAATTTTTTGTCCTTCACAGATAGGTCTACAAAAACATCTAGGAACACGATTTTGAAGGGGGAAAAAAAAAATGTGCATGAGAGATCAAAAAATTTACAAGTACCCCTAGAAAGCCTGAGCGGGGTCAGATATCCTTATAACATATATTTTACCATTTAGCATCACAAAAGCTTACTTTGAAGGTGTATTCATTTTTCTCTTTTTAATTTTTTTAGAAACTTATAAAACAAGCAAAATTTTTCAGATTTTTTTTCGTTTTCAGTATTTAGTAGCCCTATGATTTTGTTTTCTCATGCTGAGAACAACATGGCAACATGTGTGTGATAAAATGGTTGCATACCCTGCGCCGTGTTTTTTAAAACTTAGATATGCTTTATGGTTAGGGCCTGTAAGGTTAGTGCACTGATATTAACTAAAAACATGAAAAAAAACATAGCTAACTAATTGATTTTCAGCTGGGGTCAAATTGACCCCGCTCAGGCTTTCTCGTTGGTTCAGAGTCTCAGGCAGACTAGGGTTAAGCGCTGGCCGCACTGTTGATATACTAAATACTAATACTATACTAAGTTCTAATACTCAAAATCGCAGAGTAGCATTTTGCAACTCATGATCTTAAAATTCATGTCCATTCGGTACGGAATATTTTCATTAAAAATTATAGGCTAAAGGAAAATATACAGTGTGCTTTGCAATCTTTTAACTAGTTCAGAGCCAAATTTAATGGCTATTAAAACACGGAATTGTTTATTTTATTTTTGTGATTTGTTCTTTAACAAACTAATCCCACTGCTTTACTCCGTTGAGAAGTGCTACTTGGGTATGTGGTGTGTTGGTAATGTCACTAAATACCAAAGTGCGCACTGTAGGAGCAACGTCTATGCATACCATTGGTCGATTTTACCTACAGTAGTGTCGATTTCTTCAAGATTAAAAAGAAAAAGTTTGGATAAACTGATTCCAATATAAACAGTAAGCGCGCATCTACCATTCACTGACTGTTTTGGTGATTTTAGACTTTTCTTCAATACATTCATAATATTCTGCATGAAAATGTTGAGAGGGATGGTATGACTTTCAGAGCTTTCGCTATTCACTGGACTGTCGCAGGAATGACGATTCAACTAAATCAGAGTAATGTATCTGGAAATTAACATGATTTAATTTTTATATTTAATTGTCAATGTTCATATCTTATTCTGAATCATTTGTTGCTTTAGTTACAGAAGGTGGAGCTGGAGTCGCCATTCGATTCCACATTTCTCGGTTACGAAGTAAAATCGGCGTCTGTCATTTGGTCCGTTGGTGTCCTTCGTCGTCAAATGCCTAAGAAATCAACAGCTGCAAAATGGACTCCAGTATCAATCCCTGTGAACGTTTTAAATCCATTTTTGGTAAGATGACCATTTGAATCTGTAATGTGGGAAGGGTCGAATCTCTATGGTCGCACATCGCTCATTAACCTACTATATCGATTGCTGAAGTAAAAAACTGCGTAGTTCGATTGCAACATGTCAATGCGCCAACCATGTCAAATTTTCTCATTTTACTGTCATTTTTGTCGGAAAGTAAACGACCAAAATGGCAAAATGTCTTCTTGAAGCTACCTGAATTTTTTTTTTGAAAATAGGGAAAGAAAATTCATAGAAATCTGGATTACTCAGGGGGAATTTGAATGTGAAAGAAAGTTCCGTTAATGTTGCAAGAGCCGCCTCCTTGAGCCTCGTCCCGCCCCCTCCTACCTATTTTTGAGAGCTCCTCCATCATGACCTCACCTTTTACAGCTTTTTTAATTCTTTTTAAATTGGCAGTTGATTTTAAAGCTAATTAGTAGCACCATCGTTCTTTCTGTGAAATGTTTATTTTGCGGTACGAATAATTGAAAGCGCTTTGTATTTGCTAATTTCAACGCTTTGCTGCAACTATTCGAGCTGAAAAGATGTTCTATATTCCATTTACGCAAAATTGAAGGTACCTCCGCAGTCCATGGCTTCATCGTCGCCGCTGACGTCATCGGCACTTTATAATCCCCATTCACCTAACGACTCTAGTCTAACGAGTGCACCCCATCATTTTCACCCGTACATAGTTCTGTTTCGTGGAAATACGTCCCCCTTTAACATTGGTTTGGAATTTTCAGCTGGATTTTGCCACAATTTTGGAGGAAGGAGTCGGCGAGCATTGGGTGAAAATTGACGACTTCGAAGTTCGATACAAGCCATGCGCGGACCTGAGCCTGAGCCCGTCGGATTCAAAGAGATCCGACACGACTCAGATTCGAAGCAATTCTCAGAAGAAAACCAGTTGGTTGAAGACTTGCTTCTGGACAAAATTGAAACGGTCCATCAGGAAGCCTTCGAAATCCCCACAAAGGATGCCTTCGAGATCGCATCTGTCGTCTCCTTGTAGTTCACCAAGGAGATCATTAAGAGATGCGCTTAATTCCTCCGTTTGATGGTCAGAATCCTGTCAAATCCTCCGTCCACCAAAGAAATTAGAGCGGGGATAAAGCAACGCTCTTGTGTAGCGCGGTCGAGATTCAAAAGATCGAATAATATAAGAATCAACCAAATCAGATTTTGTGGAAAAAATCAGTCAATGTTTGAAACTAATCGTCTGAAAATTATCTTTCTTAACAAAATTTCAAAGTCCGGAGACTTTTTTTTTTTATTATGGTGATTAAAATAAAAAAGACGTTGATATGAGATATATTGCTTACGGCAAAACAAATACATTGATACATTGATTCAAATGCATATATTTGTTGGTTGATTGCAATATGTTGATAGTTTTTGAAGTATTATCCATTTTATTTCTCTGTTTTTGAAGGTGAGAAATACTTTGTTTGACTTTTCCATCTTTTCAGAAAAAACTGACACTTTTTCAACACCCCTCCCTTAATCAATCATGTGTAACGCCCCGAAAAGATATATTCGGGTTCTGATCCGACTTGGGATTTTTAGGGGTATAGTCATAAAAAAGAATCCTTGAAATGATATAACTCTCGCCAAAATTTGAGGGTGTTTCAGAGACCTCAAACGCCTTTTTTTGTCAAATGATTATTGATTTTTATCATCATGACGTATCAGTATTACGTTATACATCATAACGTATTTTGAACATACTGAACTTTAACTTCTCTTAAATTTCAAAAATAAGAGAAACCTCAACGCACAATAATAACAGCGCAGAGAGACAACTAATCGTGCTTGATTCACTTTCCGTGTTGTATCTGCAAAATTGAAGGCGCGATGGTACAAAGCGCGAACTTGCAGACTTGCAGTGCAGCAGTGCTCCATTTTATATGCTGCCAATGAGGTGTCGCATCACTTGGATTCGGGAAAATCGTTAGAATACGGGATCCGAATACGTCTCCTCTTTTCGGCTGCTTTGTTCAATAAATTGCCCCTTAGCGCACCATTGCAAGCAACTAACGGGAACAAAAACAATATAGAAATGGTGAAATAGACATGAAACACATGGCTGCCCTGCTAAGTAAGAACTCCGCAAGAGCCATCAGAGGCTGCCAAATTTCCTTTGACGAATGACGAATTTAAAGAAAAATTTGTGAATATTTCTCATCCGATTGTTCAGAGCATTACGTTCGTAATTTGATGTAAAAAGTCGGAATATTCCAAGGGAAAAAATTCACAACTTTCTTAAAAAATAAATATTTTCAAAGAAAAAATTTGGGAACATTCGAATAGTTATACGGCGTTTTTACGTATGACGGTTGAAGAAGTTCAAGGACCCGGATAATTCCTTCGTTACGTGCGGAGAAATTTTCGTGCCCTATAGACTTTTTGTAACACAAAGTCTCAAGTCGGGACAGATTGATCCGTAGGTAATGTAATACATCGATTTTGATAGTTTTTGAAATATTGTCCCTACTTCTATGTTTTTGAAGGTGAGGAATACTAATTTGACATTTTCACCTACGTAGTAACATACTGGCGCTTTGTCATCCCCCTCATCCGATCTGTGTGACTCGCCCCGATAATGAGCAGTCGGGTAAATTTGACCCGGCTTGAAACTTTTAGGGTTGGTCGTCAAATGAAGTCCTCTGACACGACACAGCTCTCGCCAAAATACATTTTTTTAGACGCGCGACCTATAGGGTGCTGCAGAGATGTCTGAACTTGTTTTCCCCTTAAATGTTTATTAATTAGGACAGAGATACACTTATTTGTGCTTAATGGATGTTCATGTCGCATTTTTTTGAGGCGCGATAGCGTGAAGCGTGAGCTCGCAGCTCTCCGCTTCACGCTGCGAGTAAGGTGTCACACAGATTTGTAGTCCGAGAGCCAGACGACTTTGAGTGACAAACTCGGGATACATGTTTTGACCCCCTAAATCGATAGCCTTGCATGCACTGAAACGGAAAATTTTTGTCTGCCGCCCTCTAGGTCCAAAAAACACCATCTGGTGACAAACTCCTGACGCTCAGCAGACAAGTCTATTATTAAAGATCATACCCAGGGTGACTAGAAAAACTTTGTCTGCCGCCTTCTAGCCTGTGCAATCACCCTCATCTAGGCCCTCAAAGTGGTCCAAAAAACACCATCTGGTGACAAACTCCTGACGCTCGGCAGACAAGTCTATTATTAAAGATCATACCCAGGGTGACTAGAAAAACTTTGTCTGCCGCCTTCTAGCCTGTGCCATCACCCTCATCTAGGCCCTCAAAGTGGTCCAAAAAACACCATCTGGTGACAAACTCCTGACGCCTAGTGCGGTTGCAGATGTACTCCTGTGAGCAGCTTGTGTAATAAAGTTTGAATGATACATCATTCTCTTCGTTTTTTCGTGTAGAATCCGATTTTCGATGTTGTCAAGTCCAAAAATGATGCTGGTGCCCCCAATTCAAGATGGCGCCCAAAATGGCCGCCCCGGGGGTCAAAATTCCAAAATTTGAGAATATTGTCGAGTTTGGTATCCATTTATATGTAATTTTGGTCGTAGAATTCATATCTGGTGTCAAAAAATAATTTCAACCCCTTAGGGTCCGTCAAATCCAAGATGGCGGCCAAAATTTCAACTTTAATGATAATTACCCAAGATGCACCTTTCACTGTCGAATGACGTGTCTTCATTTATGTTAATTAGGTCAGAAAACCTACAAGGGAGGTCTACAATGCCACTGCACCCTATGGAGGGCCAGGGTTCACCCCCTCCTACCCCCAATATGGCCGCCGCGGAGGGCATAAATAGTGACATTCTCTCAGAACGTCATAGTAGGTGTCCATTCCTATGTAATTTGAGGCGTAAATTCCAAATTTCAAGTCATAAATCGCAAATGTGAGACTTGCAATGGCTTATACCCTATATGGGGCCAGGGGAACCCCCTCAACCCCCTCTTCTTTCTAATATGGCTGCCATGGGGGGCATAAATAGTGAAATTCTCTCAGGACGTCATGTGAGGTGTCGATTCTTATGTAAGTAGAGGCTTATATTCCGAATTCCAAGTTGAAAATCGCAAATTAGAGGTCTGGAATGCCATTTCACCCTACGCGGGGCCAGGAGCAGCCCCCTACCCTCTTCAAAACGGTCGCCGGGGGGGGCATAGTTGCAGTGAAATTCTCTCAAAGCGGCATGTGAGGTGTCGATTCTAATGTAAGTTGAGGCCATTTCACCCTACGCGGGGCCAGGAGCAGCCCCGTACCCTCTTCAAAACGGCCGCCGGGGGGACATAGTTGCAGTGAAATTCTCTCAAAGCGGCATGTGAGGTGTCGATTCTCATGTAAGTTGAGGCGTAGATTCCGAATTTTAAGTCAGAAATCGTCAATATCTCAAAGTGACAAAAACACTTAAGCATGGCAATCGCTCTGGCCTTCATCTTGGAATAAAGAATGCATCTTGGGTTGGGTTCAGTTATGTCGAAAGAGCTGGAAATGAATCGGATAATTTAATGGTGATTGACATATTTCACCGGTGTTCTTTTTCAAATGTACACAGAGGATTCATATTGGTTTCTGGTTCTTTCATTATTAGATAACTGGATAATAGATGGTTCTTTTTGTAATCGATTTTCTTCTAGCAGGAGCGTGCGTTTTGTTGCAGATAACGCAGGAAACTGTAGGTGTCGCTTCTACTAGGAGACGAAACCCTGCGCTACAAAAAGCACTCAATTATCCAGTTGTTTTAATTGCAATTAAACTGAGTGCGTTCATAAACAATAACATAGGAACTCTGAATGCAGATACATACTTCGTCGGCAAAAAAATTATATTTTTGTGGGAATTTTTAAAAATGAAAAAAACAGACGCCCATCTGAGTCCTTTGCGTACATAGAAAAAGAATACGCGTGAAATTTGTCAATTACCATTAAAATCACCAATTCATTTCCAGCTCTTTCGACAAAAATGAACCCAAGCAGCATTTTTAGTCCAAAATGTAGGCCAAAGCGGTTGCCATATATAAGTATTTTCGTCACTATGGGATATTTACATGTTTTGACTTGTGATTCGAAATCCACGCCTCAGATTAAAAACAAATCGACACCTACTATGCCGCTTTGAGAGAATTTCACTGTTCCTATGTGGGCGAATATTGGAATAGCGGACATTTCAGGGTGAAAAAAGTCGATAAATCAAGTTCATAATTTCCCTTGGAAGTTATGTGTTTTCTTAATTCTGGACGATTTCTGGGATCTGAAAACGTATATGGTCCCAATGTTATGAATCGACACCTCACATGACGTCCTGAGAGAATTTCACTATTTATGCCCCCCATGGCAGCCATATTAGAAAGAAGAGGGGGTTGAGGGGGTTCCCCTGGCCCCATATAGGGTATAAGCCATTGCAAGTCTCACATTTGCGATTTATGACTTGAAATTTGGAATTTACGCCTCAAATTACATAGGAATGGACACCTACTATGACGTTCTGAGAGAATGTCACTATTTATGCCCTCCGCGGCGGCCATATTGGGGGTAGGAGGGGGTGAACCCTGGCCCTCCATAGGGTGCAGTGGCATTGTAGACCTCCCTTGTAGGTTTTCTGACCTAATTAACATAAATGAAGACACGTCATTCGACAGTGAAAGGTGCATCTTGGGTAATTATCATTAAAGTTGAAATTTTGGCCGCCATCTTGGATTTGACGGACCCTAAGGGGTTGAAATTATTTTTTGACACCAGATATGAATTCTACGACCAAAATTACATATAAATGGATACCAAACTCGACAATATTCTCAAATTTTGGAATTTTGACCCCCGGGGCGGCCATTTTGGGCGCCATCTTGAATTGGGGGCACCAGCATCATTTTTGGACTTGACAACATCGAAAATCGGATTCTACACGAAAAAACGAAGAGAATGATGTATCATTCAAACTTTATTACACAAGCTGCTCACAGGAGTACATCTGCAACCGCACTAGGCGTCAGGAGTTTGTCACCAGATGGTGTTTTTTGGACCACTTTGAGGGCCTAGATGAGGGTGATGGCACAGGCTAGAAGGCGGCAGACAAAGTTTTTCTAGTCACCCTGGGTATGATCTTTAATAATAGACTTGTCTGCCGAGCGTCAGGAGTTTGTCACCAGATGGTGTTTTTTGGACCACTTTGAGGGCCTAGATGAGGGTGATGGCACAGGCTAGAAGGCGGCAGACAAAGTTTTTCTAGTCACCCTGGGTATGATCTTTAATAATAGACTTGTCTGCCGAGCGTCAGGAGTTTGTCACCAGATGGTGTTTTTTGGACCACTTTGAGGGCCTAGATGAGGGTGATGGCACAGGCTAGAAGGCGGCAGACAAAGTTTTTCTAGTCACCCTGGGTATGATCTTTAATAATAGACTTGTCTGCCGAGCGTCAGGAGTTTGTCACCAGATGGTGTTTTTTGGACCACTTTGAGGGCCTAGATGAGGGTGATGGCACAGGCTAGAAGGCGGCAGACAAAGTTTTTCTAGTCACCCTGGGTATGATCTTTAATAATAGACTTGTCTGCCGAGCGTCAGGAGTTTGTCACCAGATGGTGTTTTTTGGACCACTTTGAGGGCCTAGATGAGGGTGATGGCACAGGCTAGAAGGCGGCAGACAAAGTTTTTCTAGTCACCCTGGGTATGATCTTTAATAATAGACTTGTCTGCCGAGCGTCAGGAGTTTGTCACCAGATGGTGTTTTTTGGACCACTTTGAGGGCCTAGATGAGGGTGATGGCACAGGCTAGAAGGCGGCAGACAAAGTTTTTCTAGTCACCCTGGGTATGATCTTTAATAATAGACTTGTCTGCCGAGCGTCAGGAGTTTGTCACCAGATGGTGTTTTTTGGACCACTTTGAGGGCCTAGATGAGGGTGATGGCACAGGCTAGAAGGCGGCAGACAAAGTTTTTCTAGTCACCCTGGGTATGATCTTTAATAATAGACTTGTCTGCCGAGCGTCAGGAGTTTGTCACCAGATGGTGTTTTTTGGACCACTTTGAGGGCCTAGATGAGGGTGATGGCACAGGCTAGAGGGCGGCAGACAAAAATTTTCCGTTTCAGTGCATGCAAGGCTATCGATTTAGGGGGTCAAAACATGTATCCCGAGTTTGTCACTCAAAGTCGTCTGGCTCTCTGACTATTGGGAGAAAAGTCAAAGAACGAGGCCCAAATTTTTATTTCCTACCTTCAGTTGTGTTGGTCACGCAGCCTTTGAAGCACCTCTAAAAAAGAGACAAACGAAACCAACACAAAATTGAAATAGAGCAAAGGAATGGACACGCGTTATGACGGCGCAGAGATACAACTATTCGTGCCTGGTTGATGTCCTTGTTGCTTCTGCAAAATTGAAGGCGCAATGGCACGACAAGTGAATTCGTAATGCCTCGCTCTATGCTGCCAATGAGGTGTCTTCATACAGTGAAAACCGATATTACGGGAGTCAATCAGGGATGGAATAATTCTATCTTTACTCTTAGCAACTAGCAGGATGGGACTGTAGCAAAGTTAAAGTAAGTACGGGTCACTAATAACGAACGGCATTAGGACCGATACAAATTCTATTTTTCCTCCCAGAGATGAACGTGAAGGAGAGTCTGGTATGCACGCTGACTACACTGAATCAGGATCCACCATACACCAATAAATTTTTCTTCCTAGGAAATCTACTCCAAAACACTGAAATGTCTCTTGAAAAAATAACTTTTATATTACAGCGCACGATCAACCTTACATATTTTTTAAGTCATTGGTGTTCATTAGTTCACGGACATTTCATTTTGGTCAATCTTCCGAGAGGTAAGGTAAATTTCACCGATAAACCAATGCTTTTATAGCGTCGGTTTATAGGTGTACTTATCGCTGTTGTATGGTATATCCGGTTGATTTCAACAAGCGAGCCCTACTGGCACACTTAAAAAAAGTTTCGGATGTAAAGCAGTTGACGTTGAATTTAGCGTGTAATACAACGGAAGAAACGGGATATTTCAATTTCAACCTGATATTTGCGTTACTCTGTATTCTACTGCGCATATTAATCAAACTCTTTTTTTTATATTTCTGCCAAAAAGCAAAGTATTCAAAGTGCCAACAAAGATATATTTGATATCAGGATCGAGATTAGCTATCAGCTTCGCAAACAACTATTAAAGTCGTTTCTAGTGCCATCCCATCGATACCTAATTTGCGTGTCTTACACGAATCATCATTATTAATAAGTTGAATTAAATTGAATAAAATTTAATTCAATTGAATAAAGTTAAATCAAATTAAATACATTTTAGTTAAATTAAATAAAGTTAAATTAAATTAAATAAAGTTCAACGAATGACGTGATAACACCATAAGTGATAAGTTTTTTTTCTATATATAAACAGACAGACAAAAAACTCATCACTACGACAGCAAAATGTTGATGACGCTAAACGAAAGATGATCATTGACATGCGGGCGCAAAAAATGTGTGATTCGCAATAGCTCGCAAGAAAGTAAAAAAAAAAAAAAAAAAATTGAAGCACTTTAGGCCCAATACCCGCCTTTAAATTGCGCAGAAAGTTGTTCATTAGTAATCAGTGTCGCAATGACTTGCGGGAAAAGAACTCTAAACTCAAATTCGACCGTCTATTTCAGCACAGTCGCGTCAGTCTACTGCCTTATTTGTTGATTCGTTGTTCAATGTTGGTTTTCACGGGGATGGTCCTCTTGGCCATTACCGCTGAGGTTGGTGCGCGCCCTAACATTCTGCCAAACGGTGAAGTGCTACAAGTTGAAGACGAGTTTGCGGCGGTGCGCAATAGTGCGGATCCAATGGTAATGCTGATATTGCAGTGGTATGCACCTATCTTTCCTCAAAAGAGAGAAAGACAGTATTTCGAACTTCTAACACTGAAAAAAAAAAAAAACTCCGACCGTGGGAGCCGCAATTACGGGCTATATAGACAAACCGTCCGTTCCGGGCTCAAAGGCCGAAAATTCTGGCTGCTGGAGGCGTAGCTTCCATTGCTCCGGGTTCAGAGGCCGAAGCTACGGCTCGAGCAGCCGGAATTTTCGGTCTTTTAGCCCGGAAAGGACGGTATGTCTATATAGCCCGTAATTGCGGCTCCCACGGCCGGAGTTTTTTTTTTCAGTGTAGTGAAACAGACGATTAATTTCTAAATCCGAGGAGCAGAAACAATTGAATTACATTGAGCAAAAAAGAATACCAGTGCAAGTTCACTGTTTTTAAAATGGCGCAACTTCTCCTTGTCTTTTGAAAATACTTAATATATGTATAGTATTAAAATTAACACAATTAATTTCCTTCATCAGTAACATTTTTTTGGTGGCCGCAAGTAAAAACGATTCGCTACTCTGGGAGATTTTATTGATAATTATGAATACATAACATTTTTACAACACTGCAATCGCGCTGCTTCCTTTTCGCTAAATGCGATCTAATCAATTTCTTTCAAAGTTCATCGCGAGACATATCGTCTTCTTCCGGCCAAAGTATCACAAACGCGATGCGACGTTTAAAAATTTCCGCCGTCATTTTATTCTTTTACAGAGAAATTGTTCAACAAAGCTGTTTGAAAATTCAACTGAATTTTCTTTGTGCTGCCGATAAAATTCAGTAAAATTTTCAAACGGATTCAACCAACAATTTCTCGTGGGTAAAATAATAATAGAGCGGCGGAAATTTTTTAAACGTAACGTGACGCTTGTGATACTTTGACTGGAAGGAGACGATAGATTATTATGTGATTTTTAAATGGATACACAATTTATGATCTTTACTGGGTTTTCTACCAATGTGGCAATATTAAAGGCGATAGTTAGGTTCAGTGGCGTGGCGTGCTTTATTGCGATACATCGATTGTTATGCCATTTAAACCTATGGAAAAGGATCGATAAACATAGTGTTCGCTGTGAACACCTTAATAATCGATTCTTTACCATAGGTTCAAATGGCGTAACAGTCGATATATCGCAATTCACGCCACGTCACTGGTTAGGTTATAGATATATCTCGATCGATTCAAAAATTGTTTATCAGATCAGAAGCTAAACATAGTATGCAATATGTATTTATTATATTTTTCTCGAATACGTAGTTATATTTCCGTGCCTTAGGTAGGTTTGATGCTTAAGCACTTATGCAATGACGTCGCGGGAAAACTTGTCGTAATATATACTTTAATCAAACAGGGTTATTGATACAACATAAGCATAAATATTTGTAGTAAGTATAAACAAAACTAGAATTCACGCATCTAAAGTTCCCTACCACCCTACTTGATTGTAATCCCATACGTCTCAAGCTATAAGAAGGTAAGAAAATGTAATTTCATTCAAGAAATACGTAACTCGGTGTAGAAAAGAGTGATATATAGAGGACGTATTAGTCTCCTTAAACAGATAACGAAATTCATTTAATATTAAAATATGCCAGAAAAATGAAAGGCAAAGGCTATAAATATCATTTTTTTAATTTTGAGAGATTCAACAACATGTTCTCTGCAGCGATCAGCCCGAAATATTTTGTAAGTCGCAATTGTGCATTTCTGTTAATCCCCTAGTTGTTTGGTAGATTTTCCTCTGGGACTACGAACAAGGGAATACAAAAAAACAACGCGTAAATCGAAGTTTTTCAAATAAAAAAAAAAAAAAAAAAAAATTCGTCGTTACCCGTATCTAATATTGACGCTTCTGAATATTTTCAAAGTAGCAGGATTTCTCTGAAAAATGAAGGGTATTAAATTGACCTAATTATTCTCGAATTTGAATGTTTCCTTTTTTTATCTATTCCTAAGTTACGGCGGAAGAAATACATGCTGAAGAATAAGGAGAAATTGTGGGGAGGAGCAGTTGTCACTTTCAAAATGCGAGATCTCATGTGTAAGTGAACGTTTAATGGTTTTTTTGTGCATGTGTGGGTAGGTGAGAGTGAGCTGGGAATAAGGTTGTGTGTGTGTAAGAGAGTTGGTATGGAGGAGGAGACTCACTGATGTTTAGCAAGAAAAAAAAAAAAAAATGATAAAAATGTCCCCCGGACGAGATAGGTGATCCTCGTGTATTTTGAGGCGCTGAATCCTAATGTGACCTCCGTCTTTACCCATCAACCTCCAGTTTCCGTAAAAATGGTGGGAACTACCGGATTTTTGAGGTAATATTCGGGTTTTCGAGCTCGAATTACACGAGGATCGATGTATCACACATGCAGAAAATTTTTCAATTTTCCCTGGAGGTGAGGACAGTTCAGAGAAGTTTTTTCCCCGGAAAAATCGGACCCTCTGGAAAACGGGAGGGGGGTGTCAGGGACAAATGGAGGTCAAGTGGATTCAGCTGCTCTTTATGCCAATAGTTGAAGTGAACCAGCCTGACGTTAGGCTATGTTTCATAAACTACTGTGAGCCTGAAGCCTGACTGATTCAGGCTGACTCACGTTTGGTAGGGATAATACATCAGGAGAGACCTAAAGAGGATCTCAGGAAATGATTTTCATTCCTCACAACAGGAAAATCGTCTAAAAACATCAAAAAGGTAGATTTTCCGGGAAAATTGTGCTTGATCAGAAAAATCCAAGGTCATATTCAGGTTCAGCGAGTTGAAGTTCATGAGAATCGATGTATAGCACGTCCCGAACATGTTTAAAATGTATTTTTATTAAGATTCGAGTCCAAAAAAACTTATACACAATTTTAGGCTCGGAAAAATCGACTTTACCGGAAAACTAGGGGGCAATGGGAAAAAACCGGATCATATTCGGATTCAGTGGCTCAGAATACATAAGAATCACTGTACTACGGGTACAGGAAAATTTATACGAATAAAGTGCATGCAAGACACATATACGTCAAATTTGCTCATTTTTCCGGAGAAAAGTCGCTTTTTCCCTTTGAGAGATGATAGGGAAAAATAAAGATCATTTCCGGACTCAGAGGCTCAAAATACTTTGGAATAGTCCTATCTCTTACCCGAGAAAAATTTCACCTGCATCCTGCGGCGGGTAGCAGTCGCAAAAATACCACAAATTCCTAAAATTAGACATTTTCCCGGGTAAAATCGACTTTTTTGGAAAACTGGAGGCTGATGGGATAAAATGGAGGTCATATTCAGATTCAACGCCTCAAGTTGCATGAGAGTCACCTTATCTTGTCCAGGAGACATTTTTGTCATTTTTTTTTTTTTTTGTTAAACAGCTATTAATGGTTCCAGAGTCCCTTTATACCCAGAGTTACGACAACTCACTTTTGGCTAAGCTGAAAGTGGCTAAAAAAAAATCCAATTCTGATTGGTTCTCGCTCATGGAGTCACAAACGAGTGCACCAAGATGGCGGTGACTCGAATGTGAACAAAAATAATGAAAACATTACCTAATTGTGGTTTATCAAGAGTAAATTGTTATTTCCATCGGTCCAAAATGAAAATAGATTAAGCAATAACTCACAAACCAATCTCATTTTCTTTTTAATTGATCAATTTTGTTGATGTTGTTGTTTTTGGATGACAGACATCGCAGGATTCCTTACCCTTATCCCTCAATATCGTTCGTTAGGGTGCACTCGTTTATGCCTCCATGGCCAGCCAAGGCCGGCTGCCAGTCAGCTGATAATCGAGTTGTCTTAACTCTCCGTATAAAGGGGCTCTAAATGGTTCCTGTGCTATAGCATGCAGACTGATGGGTCTGTTTTATGCAAGAGATAAAGCCAAGTGAATTCACTTTGATAGAGTAAATTCGCTCGAAAATTATGATGGGCGCCTCAAAAAAGTCTGAATTCCACTAATTATAGCGAGCAATCTGCGCAGTGTGTAACACGCTCCTGTAAAGTTACTGCTTACGAAGTCATTTTTTATTTGTAGTCGGCAGTTAGGTTATAGCCTTATGACGTAAAGACGGAGCGCTAGAAAAAAAAATGACGCAAATTCATGCAAACTTTTCGATTGGCAGAGAAATCGAGACAAATTTGAAATTCAATCATAGGGCTGCGCCTGAATAAAATTGTCTAATAAAAATATTCTAGGTTGATTTTTGCTCAAATTCCCTTACTCACATATATCTATTTAACTTGAGGTTATTTTTGGCCCGCCATCGACCGACTGATCTCATTTGGGATTAACGGTCATCATAAAGATTTTCAGACACCGCAAACGAGATATGAGATTGCGGATTTACGCCGTCGATATATGTCTTTAAATTTTAGATTGTAGAGAAATATTTTAATCGGTGATTATTAGTGGTTCTTCTTTTGTTTTACTTACTTCTAAGGGATCTCCGCTCAACACCCGTATCGAACAGTGCACGACGCTATGCGCGACATCATGCAAAAAACCTGCGTTCGATTTAAAGAGAGGAGTGGGGAAGCAGACTACGTGTACATCGAGTACGAATTTTCTCAAGCGTAAGTTCAACGATTTTGTTTGACTTCACATAACTTTACCTTTAGAATGGCTGACCAATCCTAGAACTCTGTAACGTTTTGAAACGCACAAATGTTAGGTTTACGCAGGTAAACCTATTAAATCTTGGTGTACAACCGCCCAAGAGATGAGCTGTAGTTTTCGTCCCCAGAGGATAAATAAATGCATTTTGTAGTTATTACTTTTTGAACACTGTCCTTTCGGATAGAGACGAAATTTTCCTAAATGTATCCCTTCTACACGGGCATTGCGATGAACCTTGACCAATAGGGATTATGTTTCATTCAAAGGAAGAATAAGAAACTTGCGTAAACCTCGAGTTAGGTTAGGTTTCCAAAGATAGTGGTCGCCCTGAAAAATAAGTAATGCTACCCCATTTTGCTAAACATTGGGACTATTAACAGATAACTAAAATAGCAATTGAACTCAAAAGAGGTGGAGAGAGAGAGGGGGAGAGCAGAGGGAGAGAGAGAGGGAGAGAGAGGGAGAGAGAGGGGGAGAGAGAGAGAGAGAGAGGAATAAGGAATGAGGTCAGAAGAAAAGCCCGATCCATAAGGAATGAAAAAACGCCTTCAATGGAGAATGATACTGAGCAACACACGGAAGCTTGAATAGTTGTAGCATTCCAGTATTTGAGATATTCCAATGGCTGAAGACCGAATCCACGGAGGGAAGGGGTCGCGTGAGTGGGAGGGGAGGGGGCGGGACACAGGTGGTTTCATTTCCTCTTCTTTCTTTCCTCCTCCTCCTTCTTCTTTTTCTTTAAAAAAAAACGCAATTTATTAACGCGTACAATTTTGATTCTATGCCCGTAAATAGCACTGACTTCCCAATTACTCATGTATTCGATTTTCCCGCTTGTTTGAGTATTTATACTTCCATCTAAAGTCCCTTTATACTGAGAGTCAAGACAACACCCCTCATGGAGTCACAAACGGGGAATAAAGATTACACAAATTGAACGTTTTTCGTAATCTTTGATCGGCTCATTCTTAAATTCCTTTCTCCGTTCCTTCTCTCATTCCGTTTGTTCCTTGTCGAACCTGAAATTCCTCGGTCCATTCCAGATTATAATCTTTGCAATTGGTGAAAATGTAATCTTCATTCCCGTTTGTGACACTGTGAAGGTCTAAAATCCGGTTAACCAATCAGAAATGGATTCGCATTGTCTTGACTCTCAGTATAAAGGGACTCTACTTCCATCTGGCAAGAAGCCAATCAAACTTCAGACATGTTTCATTATTAACGGCATTTTCCTTCGGCAGATCCTCTCATTCAGATCTCGGGAGAAAAGGCGGCATGCAAGTTTTAAATATTCACGGTGGAGCTTTTGACAAGAGAACGGTCCTGCATGAGTTGGGGCATGTCTTGGGTTTGGAGGATGAGCATTCACGACCGGATCGTGACCACTACATCAAGGTTATAAAGGCCAACCTTGCAGGGGTAAGACTCGACGCGCGCCGGTGCGAAACGCGCTTAAGCACCTTTAAACGTCGACAGGGATACTTCACGCATTGTGCAATGCTTGAAGTATCTACCTAGGTTTGTAGGCGCCAATGCTCGTTGCGTGCTGGCTGCCCGCCTGCCGCGCCGCCGCAGCATGCCACGGCGCGGCGCACAGTGGATTGAGTCAATCAGAGAGGTCGGATATAAAATATTTGACTAAAACTGCACATTTTGATGTTTATTTCGTCTCATTTCAAATTTTAAGGGGTCTTGCTACAGGAAAATTTCATGAGGAAACCAAGGGAGCCACTTTTAGAACCTCACAATTTTGTGTAAACGGAGTTATAAGTTCTTTAAAGTATCCAAACTTTGTCCGACCTCTTTTATTAACTCGATCCACTGTGCGGCACTTGTAAACTTGTCAAAAAAAATGTACAATGTGGGAAGCTTATTTCATCCACTGTACATGAATTTACATGAAGATGGAATTAAGTTGCTCTAGGGAGCAGAAGTACAGATTTGCGATGGTTTCACACATGAGATTAATAATTTGGAGATTTTCGATGCATTCACCGTATCGTGCGTAAAATTTTGACGAAGAAAAGCATACCTACTACAGAGTTTATTATTTTAACACGCCCAGGCGGTCATGATCGAGATTGAAAGTGAAAGTTAACTAACTTGTCACCCTTTTTTTCAGGGAACATCTGAGGTCTTCGAGCTTGTCGACAGAGAGAAAACGAATTTATTGGGAGAGCCTTTTGATTATAAGTCTATTATGATGTACCATGATACAGCCTACTCCAGTGTAATTTTACCTTATGTTCTTTTTAGTTTAGACCATACTTTTTTTTCTCCTCTTTCAAACGGTAAACATGTTTATGACCAAAACCCGCTGGAAACTCGAAGAGAAAGCTACGCTGCTTTTGCACGTAAGAGTGGCTCTTAAAATCGATGTAAACTCCAGCGGGCTGATTGTTTAAATCAATATCCTCGTTGTCTTCTTTGTCTATAGCTTTAGTCTATCAATTTCAACATTTAGCCGCCAGATGTACATTGGGGAGGTTTTAAACAAGTTTTTATGGAAATGATCTGTTTCAGACAAAAGCTACAGATATATTCATAAAGTCCGACACCACGTATCTCCATTGCTGTGTTTCGAAATCTATCTCCATTTAATTTTTTCGAAGAACAGCAAGTCAAATACATATATATAGTAGGAAATTTCAATCGAATATTTTTCTAATACAGAAAAAAATCATTAAGTTTTCAGAAAATTAAGTTAACTAGTTTTCCGATTAAAAAAAGGAGTATGATCTGTGACTATGTAAGTATACATAGAGAATATATTTTACGAGTGTAACATTGCGATAATATTATCTCTTAAATGAATATTCCGTCCCTGTAATTGTATGGGCTTGCAATTTCATAGTGACCATATTGAGTAATATTTTTAGCCTTTGGGTCAGCCGTGAAAGGAATGTCTCATTGGAATTAATACCAGGTAATTTCATGGAATTAAAGGCTGTTCCTTTTTGTCAAACAGGCGTTTATTTGCTGTGAAGAGATTTCCAGTTGATTCAACAGGAATTCCTGTCTCGGCGTACTTAACAAGAACGTTTTCCTAAGTGCAGGAGACCCATTAGACTTACATTTACATTGAGCTTACTGCAATTTTATTCATTTATTTTTTTCGAGAACCTTAATTTTTTTTCATTTTTTCCCACTGCTGCTTAGGATCCTAAAAATTTAAAAACTCTGGTGTCAAAAACGGAACATCGTGTGCCTACTGAACCGACTACGCAACTGTCTCCTGGTGACATTAGAAGAATCAACGACCTTTACCGGTGCGAGGGTAAGTTGCCTAATCTGTCGCTGTACGGATACACGACGCATGAATATTCGGAATTTGTAAAATTTATAGTGATAAAATCCAAATTTTCTAGCAAATGTATATTTCCCCTTCAATATTTTTCAGAGGATTTGATCGACAATTTAGTACAGAGGATCTGAAAATTCCGATGAAAAATATTGACAGTGCACCGTTCGAATGTATGGCAACAAAATGATTGGGCACTGTGAATAGGCTGATTTGGTGGTTGAAATATGAAGAAACACATAACCTTGTTTCTGATTCGCGTCTTTTGCGCCATGGTGGTGAAATACGCCCAGTAGTTCCTCACAATTGAAATTTCCTGTGTTTAATGAGTCCTTAGTTAATTTACTATCGGTCAAATACTAAATTATGATATACATTATCACAAGCAACTCACGAAAAATGTGTGCATGTGGTTATGTTGGTTTGTCTTGATTTGAACCTAAAGTTCGATATTGTATCGAATGATGTAGTCACTAAATCAGTCTATAGTTCTCTGTATATTTACCACATTTACATCATCAATGATTGGAATAACCCTCATGTATTAGGCTTATCACGGATTCTGTCACCTGCAATTTGCCTAAAATGTTACCAGATATGCATCAGTTCCACCAACACGTACGAATTATTATTAATTCCGGAAATAAACGGTCATCCCAGGCCATGTTTTGATTGAAAAAGTACATTTGTAAACAGTCATTGATCCTCTTACTTTGCTTTCCCCCATATTAGGAATAGATCAAAAGCCAAAATTCCCATTTGATGTTGCTTGTTCCTTTGACGATAATAGCTGCGGCTTCAAAGGGCTGCGCCGCTTTGAACGTCGTCAACGTGTTTGGGAGAGGAAAAAGAAACCATATCCAGGTTTTTC
Source organism: Bemisia tabaci (assembly GCF_001854935.1). Classification (NCBI taxonomy): domain Eukaryota; kingdom Metazoa; phylum Arthropoda; class Insecta; order Hemiptera; family Aleyrodidae; genus Bemisia; species Bemisia tabaci. Next base: position 5,053,945 of record NW_017547116.1, on the reverse strand, counting down.
AACAACAGGTGGGTTTAATTTTTCATGTGTCTAGCTCTTTAGTGAGATGGAGCTGAACGAACTAAAAGTATGTTTACTTCATCGGAGCTTTATAAATAGAGCTTTTATATTTAGCGGGTGAACTTGGCCCATAAAAAATACGGAGAACGGGGTTTGGCCCAAGTAGCAGTTATCGCGATAAGTTGCGATTTGATCGGAGAATGTACTGTGATTTTATCGACGTTGATTCGCTGCAATTTTATCAAATACAAAACTGCGATTTAATCTCATGAATTTGCAATTAACTCGCGATTTCATCGACGGATCTTGAGAAATTGGTAAACAACTAAGTAGCATTTATCGAATAAATAATCGCGATATTCCGAAATTTAGTTGCGATTTTATTCAAAGATTTTTTGGTGATAAAATCGTTAGGATCATCAACATCTGATCGATAATTTTCAATCCTGTCGCAATATTATTGAACAAAAAATTGTGATAATTTGAGATACAATTTCGATTATACAGGGTGGCTCAGACCTACCGTACCATGCATTTTTTTCGGTTAATTTGGGTCGCACGAAGTCCAGGATCGCGGAGATGAATAAGTAATTGACCCCAAGGAATTCGAATTTCATGGTTTTAGAGCCCTCCTGGTGGCCCTTGGGAATTAAAAGGGGGGTCCGTACTTCAAAAGTCAGAGTTTATGTCAAAATTTTGAAATTATTTCATCAAAATCAGAACGTACGGAAATGTTTAACTTAAATTGACACAAAGAAATCCAAAATCGGTCCGTCCGTCTCCAAAATACCGACCCCTTAAGGTGGGGGACAGAGCCCCCTTTCAAAAAAATTCAAGTTCGTCAATTTGACGTGGAGACTCGAAATAATGTATGTACTCCCAATACTATGAATTCTAGACGGAAACTACCGTTGTGAAATCAAGTTTTCGCATGACTTTAGTGATTAGATTGTAAGCTGTACAATCCTAGCAAAACTGGAATGCTCTTGGTTCTTTTTTGCAAGATGCGCACCGATTATGTATCGTGCGCTTGTGCTCAACATTTTTTAAGAACTCTTGATTCGCTCTCTATATTCTAGAGCCCGATGGAGGATACCTGATTTGGTCTGTAAACCCTGTTAAAAAACTAACGACTGAGGATCATATTTGGAGCGTCGGTTTCTATGGAACAAGGCCTCACCACAGCATCCGCGGCCAAGAGGGATGTGTCAAATTCAAGTACTCATTCAATACTGGCGGGAAGGGACGCCACACGCTCAAGGTTAGCAGATAAATTATGTTTGCAACTGTTGCGTACAGGATCGAAAAGAAGTTTGAAAGTCTGTTTATGTCTTTTGTTAGTTGTAACTGATAGTAAAAAAATTAGGAGTATCAATCTAATTAAAAATGTAAAAACAAGCTACCAAAAATAATGAACTACTACTCATTCAATCGTGAATCCAAGAAAGGGAGGAAATCCAGTGACACTCACAGTCTATAAACTTATTAACTTTTTAAGTGAGTTTATCTGGTTAAGTTTAAAATGATTAATATATTTAGAAAACACCATATTTATTTGGTAGATTGATTAATCACCTGAGCATATACTTATAACGAATAAACAAACAACAATTTTAGTCTAATTTTTAATCTATAAATAATTCAAAAAATATTAATTATAGACGAATAGCCCATTATTTCTTTAATAACACAATTATTAAGCCCTATCAGACCACTAAAAACTGTTGGCCTAACCATTATGAAAAAAAATCTTAACATAGAAAAAACATAGTGTAATATAGTTAGTGGAGTTAGTTTTATTAAAGTAGATAAAACATGAAATCTCACTTATTCGAGTTTTCTAAAAATTAAGATAAGCCAAAAATTAAACGGGAAAGTAGGTATTTACCTATAAGTACCTATGACATGTAATGTGAAAGAAAAGCGCAATATAATTATTATTAACATTACAATTGTTTAACTTCCCGGAAACTTTTATTGGATTTCCAAATAATTACCTAATTAGCCATCATTGGCAACGGGAACATCACATGAAAGGATGGCAAGTGGGGCTCATTGATGGTACCACTAACAGACTGTGTACATCTCGTTTGCTGAATTTAAAACTCTCCGCTCCCATTTTATTTCTCATTCCTGAAAGTTTTCACTAATTTTCCTTTACACAGAGAAGCAAAATCACTGAAGTTTTCAAGAATTGACGTTGCATAGTTTTCCATCTAAAAATCAAAGTCTGAAAGGCAGTTTGCAACGTCGCAAACTAGATATGTGGACTGGTAGTTCCGCCGTCGAGACCCAGGTAGCAGTCGTCGTAAAAAGTTGCGATTTGATTGGAGAACGTAAACTGATTCTATGGATGTCCTTTTATTGCAATATTATTGGATAAAGAATTGCGATTAATTGCTATGTCATTGCATTAATTAGCGATAAAATAGCGATTTTATCCACGGCGATTTAGCGCAAAATTTTCGAGCAAAAAATCTTGATTAATTGAGACAGTATTTCCGTTGTATAGAAATAAGATTGCGACAAGATCGATGAAAATTGCTCAGATGCTCAGGATCCTAGCGATTTTATCGCCAAAAAATCATAGAGAATTTGAGACTTAATTACCACATATCGCGATTTCTCCGTTGAGAAATGCTATTTTGGTCACTCATCTTTTCCGCGTCTCTTCTTCATCTAGCCATTAAAATCATCTCAAATAGTCACATGGATCTTTTCCTTGTGAATTGATGAAAATGTGATAAAACATAGGAAATTTGTTGGATTTTACACGCCTAATTTTTGTATCATCTCGTATGGCAATAATGCATATCATGTGCACAAACATTTCAAAATCATGAGTTGAAAAACGTTGACTCCGCGAGTTTGAATAATAGATCCGAACACACCCGTGCAGTGTGCAGCCAGTACAGAACGCGTGTTAGCGCCTACAATACTGCATGGATACTTCTCGCATTGCGCGTACACCACGGAGGACTTCACGCATTGCTCTCACACTGCGGTCTGTATGCGCAATGCGTGAAGTATTCATACAGTCTTGTAGGCGCTAATAAGTGTTACGCGCTGACCGCATTGTTGAGTTTGGTTCTAATACTCAAACTCGAGGAGTAAGCGTTTTGCAAGTCATCATTTTGAAATACCTGTCCACTCAGTACGGCTTATTTACATTAAAAATCACATGCTAAAGGAAAATATATACAGTGTGTTTTGCAATCTTTAAACTGGTTCAGAGCCAATTTTGATGGCTAAATGGAAAATTGATGGCTATTAAAACAAGGAATTTTGGCGCGTACACGTAGTATACCGCCTTTGCGATCGTTTCGACACCCTACTCGATACAATAACCGAGTCCCATAGTTCCTTACCGGAAAGTGGCTGGCGCGAATTTCTTCGGTTTTCCAAGTAAAAAAGTGTAAAAAGTTCACTAATCCGTCAATAATTATGATTTAAATTGCTTGTCATTCTAGGACTTGAAATTACTTATTATTGTTTCATGAAAAATAAATGCACCCAAAACGACCGTAGCATATTGACTTTTACATATTTCCACTCACGAAATTGATTTGTAAATTCAACGAGTGAGTACATTGACCTGGTATATCAAGTTTCATGCGATTTTTTACGGCAAATCGGTAGATTTGCGGGATGTAGATTGCTTACTTTCAATTCATGAATGAATAAAGTATGGACATGGTTGAACTTCTTTGCATGGAAAGACGTTTAAAATAACAAAATCAAGACATTATTATTATTATTATTATTATTATTATTATTATTATTATTATTATTATTACTCTATATAAAGCTGCTGTTCCCACTCACTCTGCCCCCCCTAGATAAAAATTGGCCGAAGCGATTTCCTTTAAAATTGGTACACGCTTAGCTATTGTAATGAGGAGTTGATTAAAATTATTCCCATTTAAATCCGCTGCTTAGGACGCCCGCAAGAGCGAAAAGTTGTTTCTCCATATAGTATTATATTGGAGATACGCGGTTGTTTACGCGCATCGCGCCGAACAGGTTCAATCCTGTTGCGTGACGTCACTGCCTTATAGACGAAATATAAGGTTTTAGGCGGTATTTTTCAACGGATTTTGGTGGAAATTTGTAAGCGGGGGTATTTTTCAACGGGGATCTCGAATTTTTGTCGGATTTACAAAATGTCAAAATCCAAGATGGCGGCCGTGGCCTAAAATGCTAAGTCGGCTCCTGTTTGATCGATTTTCGTGTAACTCGGTTTCAAGGGGTATTTTTCGACGAGAAACTCGAATTTTTGGTCAGATTTTCAAAATTTCCAAATTCAAGATGGCGGCCGTGGCCTAAAATGCTAAGTCGGCTCCTGTTGGATCGATTTTCGTGTAACTCGGTTTCAAGGGGTATTTTTCGACGAGAAACTCGAATTATCGGTCAGATTTTCAAAATTTCCAAATCCAAGATGGCGGCCGTGGCCTAAAATGCTATATCGCTTCCGGATATCGATCGATTCTTGTGAAATTCGGTATTAGGGGGTATATTTCGACGGGAAATTAGAATTTAAGGTCCGGTTTTCAAAATTCAAAAATCCAAGATGACGAACGTTGTCTAAATTGCTATCTTGGCTTCCGATCCATCGATTTTTGTGAAATTCGGTATTAGGAGGTGTATTTCGACGGGAAATTAGAATTTTAGGTCCGATTTTCAACATTTCCAAATCCAAGATGGCGGCCCCGCACGAAAACGCGGTCCGGACTCCTAGAACATCAATTTCTGTACAACTTGGTGAAAAAGAAGATTAAGACATAATGTTGTCTCCTCATCAATGTTAAAAACTGTGCGGGGCGGTGGCGGCTCGCGGAGCGAGTCGCAAGTTCGTCGCGAAGCGTAGAACTGGGGTCCAGGGGCACTCCCCGGCTAGACGTGTCAGCTCGCAAAGCGAGCTAATCACGACTAGTCTATACTATAAGCTCCGAGGCCTCCTAATTTTGCGAAACTGGTGACGCTTAGTTCCAGCGTTTTACCGGGCCGATTTTCATGATTTTTGCGGCTATCGACGGGCAATTGTCTCTAGATAAGCCAACTCTTTTCAGTTTTTCAAAATATGACCCAGGTTTTTTTATATTACGTGGTAAAGTTGCGAATTCTCCCATTTAAACAATGTAAATTTATACTTTTTGTCATAGTTCGTTCGAGCGTTCTACCGGGCCGATTTCCATGATTTTTGCGTAAATCGACAGGTAATAGGCCCTAGATGAGCCCGCTCTAATCAGATTTTGGAAATAGGACCCAGGTTTTTTTTAAAATCACGTTATAAAGTTGAGCGAATTTACGGAATGCTCCGGGACTGCTAACGCAATGCGCGGGAGGATGCGCAGTAGTCAAGGAGGTTGCGCAGTAGCTTGGTAGCCTGCGCATCAGCTCTATACTTATCTACACAAGATTCACGCCTTTTCATCCATTTCAGCGGTGGCCGAGTCGTCTAAGACGTCGGATGTGTCCTCTATGTTCACAGTGTGGGTTCGATCCCCGACTCCTGACTCTCTTAATTAGTATCTGAATATCCATATTCGTTGTTTTACTGCAATATTTCATCAAGCAGTCATTCCATAACGCGTCCTTTTGACTTCAAGCATTTTTTTTCCCTTTATTCATCAAAACCAAAAATTATTTCATTCTAAAAGTAAAGTATACCTCATATCGTAATTTTTTAGGGGAAAAATAAAATTAACACTGATAGAAGGGTAAAAATAGGGCCGCGAAGCGGCCCATTGATGGCGCGGAGCGCCTTCAGGGGGTTGGGCCGCGTAGCAGCCAGGGGGCGTAGCCCCCTAGTATTTAATGCATTTGCATTTATATAGAGTCAATTTCTTATCAATAATATAACGGGATTTATACTACCGGTGATTTGGGTATTTTAGCCCCAAAATACCTTTAAATCGTTATCCTTTATCTCTCAGGAGTTCGACAGAATTTTTCCTTTCTTCGCTTAAATTATTCCGTGGCAATTTTCTTCAAGAATCTGATAAGATTTTGCTTGAGGCAGATCAAAAAACTTAAACTCGTTCGAATGGCTTTCTAGATTCACAATACACGGTCTCGTCAAGGTGCGTCTTTGACCTCGCAGTGTTGGATCGTGAATTCTTTTGTTGTGCTGTTTGCCTATTTTGAAATCTCTGTAAATGAAAACTAAAGGGGTTGATATGTGCGAGTTAATGTCGCGCCTTATCAACACATTAAGTTGGAGTTCATTGCTTGTTTTATATTATTTTTGTGATTTTTCCTGTAACAAACTAATACAACTGCTTTATTCCGTTGAGAAGTGCTACTTGGGTATGTCGTGGTAATTTGGTAATGATACTAAATACCAGAGTGCACTGTAAGAGCGACGTCTATGCATGTCATTAGTCATTGGTCGATTTTACCTACAGTGATTTTGCTTCCTTCAAGATTAAAAGGAAAGTTTGGATAAACTGATTCCAATGTAAACAGTAAGCGCGCATCGCCCATTCTCTGATTGTTTTGGTGATTTTAGAATTTTCTTCAATACGTTCATAATATTCTGCATGAAAATATTGAGAGGGATGGTAAAACTTTCAGAGCTTTCGCTAGTTACTAGACTGTCGCAAGAATGACGAAGCAACTAAATTAGAGTAATGTATCTGGAAATTAAAATGATTTAATTTTTATTTTTGATTGTCAATGTTTATATCTTGGTCTAAATTATTTACTGCTTTAGTTACAGAAGGTGGAGCTGGAGTCACCTCTGGATTCCGGTTGGCTCGATTACAGCGCAAAATCTTCGTCTGTCATTTGGTCCGTTAATGTATTTCGTCGTCGAAGTCCTAAAAAACCAACAGCTGCTGAATGGACTCAAGCATCGATTTCCGTGAACGTTTTAAATCCATTTTTGGTAAGATAGCCATTTTATCTCTTATAGGGGGGGGGGGGACGAATCTCTATGGTCGCACAAAGCTCATTGTCGTGTCATATCCATGGCTAAAGTAAAAAACTGCGTAGTTCGATTGCAACGTGTTAACCCATATATGCCCAAAACTATTTTTTCTTCTACGTAAGATTTTGAAGTGAAAACATGTGACGTTTGCTTTAAGTTCAGTAATTTTCCAATTGCTCATTTTTCACACAATTCAATTCGCAATATGTCCGAAGATCGATGATGAAAATATTAATGATTTTTTTGAGAATTATTCCTTCTTCCGAGGACTTTAACGACCCTCAAATGCTCATACTGCGTCTTTTTTTGAGTGAAGGAGAGACAAAAAATATGGTGCTGCACTAGAATTTATTTCTACCAAACAAAAAGTTCATGTTTTGGTGGAAAAGATGGGATTTGCTCGTTAGTCCAGAGCCGTAAGAATGAATGGGATATATAAAGCGCCAGTGACGTCAGCGGCGACAATGAAGGAGCAGAACGACGATCCGAAGCGCACTAACTCATGATCTCTGCCCAAACCGCTCAAGGCACATGATCAATAATTGATCATGTGCCTGGTTAAACAATTGATCGAAACAGTGCGGTGATCGAACAATTATTGTTCACGGCTCACGAGTCCCGCATAAAGTTGGCATATAGCTCCGTTTGGCAGGATGTAAATTTTTTTTTTTCGCTTTTCAATTCAGCGAACGTTACTATGCGCCAACTCTATGCGGAACCCATGAACTGTAGACATAGATCTAGATCGTAGTGGACAGAGCTCATGAGTTAATGCCTCGGATCGTCGTTCGGCGGGTTCATCGTCGCGCTGACGTCACTGGCGCTTTATAATCCCCATTCACCTTACCACCCTCGAACAACGAGCACACCCCACCCTCTCCACCTGTACATAGTTATGTTTGGTGGAAACACTTCCTCTTTAACATTCACTGAAAAAAAAATATTTCTGAAATTGCCGTGCACGCGGGTATTTCATGGCATGGTGTAGCTAAAAAAACGAACGTGCAAACCATGCAGGTAAAATCGCTACACAAACAGCTAACTTACACACACGCGTGTAGGTGATTTTGCTCTCTGAAAAGCTACGTCTGTTACCTTTTTAGTTATGTTTCCGTAATTTTCGCTATTTTTCCGTAAATTCCGCTATCTCAGCCTAACTATTGAGCTATTTTTACTGTTCGCAAAGTACCGAAACCAAAAAATGCAGTTACACTTCCAAGTCACTCGATGCAAGATTAAGTGCATGAAGGCGCGCAGATGTAGCAAATCGGTGTAGCAATTCGTGCAAGTCGTTCACTTGATTCAACACCGTGCACGGATAAGAAAGCTTTACGAAGTGAAGCAAATTTCGCTCCACCCTAAATTGGTGAATTAGCAATCCTTTTTTTTCAGTGTTGGTTTGTAAATTTCAGCTGGATTTTGCCTCAATTTTGGAGGAAGGAGTCGGCGAGCATTGGGTGAAAATTGACGACTTCGAAGTTAGATACAAGCCATGCGCGAACCAGGACCTGAACCAGGCGGATTCAAAGAAATCCGACACGACTCAGAACCGAAGAATTTCTCAGAAGAAAACCAGTTGGTTCAAGACTTGCTTCTCCTCTACTAAATGGAAATGGCCCTCCTGGAAGCCTTCGAGATCCGCAAAAAGGATGCCCTCGAGATCATATCTGTCTTCTCCTTCTAGTTCACCAAGGAGATCATTACGAAATGCGCTTAGTTAGACTTAGTTAGTTATTGGACTACCGCTCAATTTTTGTGCCGTAGTATCTTGATTTATTTTGCGAGGAAAACTCCGTACTCTGAAAGATGCTTGTCAATCTTAATATGTGGAGTGCCTTCAATTTCCTATGATATACTGTTTAACATCTCTGTCGTGAAAAAATTGCTAGAGGCGCCGCGCCGTGGCACGATGCGGCGCGGCAGATGGGCGGCCAGCGCGCGACGCGCATTGGCGCCTACAAACCTAAGTAGATACTTCAAGCATTGCGCAATGCGTGAAGTATCCCTGTGGGTTTGTAGGTGCCTGTGCGCCGCCGGCAGCACGCCGGCCCACAGTTCCGCTCTGCGTTAGGTTTTAATAGGTATTTAAAGTTTTAAACTCGAGACAGCATTTTTCAACTCATGATTTTGAAATGTTTGCACACTCTGCACGAATTTTGCTCATTTAAAGTGATGAAAGAAACAAAATATGAACGTGTTTTTTGTGAATATTATGGTGGTTCCGTGTCAAATTTAATGGTTTCCAAAGCATTTTTAGCGCTTTTACCGTTTCAAAGTGCAATTTAATTGCATTTTTTTACATATTTTGTGCTTTTACTGTGCTGCAACGTTGTGTACGCGCAATCAAACGCTCAAAATGGGCCTGTTGAAAAATTTTGCTAGAGCAAAAATAAGAGTTGTTACTCATATAAAGTGTCTCAAAAAACACGATGAGCGCATCGGCAAAGTCTGAAATGCACTCCTTGATTCACAATTTGCATAAGAAATTCGCATTTTTTCGAGCTTCCCGCTTCAAAAACGATACCACAGCACAGGTGAACATTTCGTTATAGAGGAGTCATTCCATCCAACCCCTTCTCAAAAGGACACTATACGCAATATTCAACATAGCCGACGCCAATCCGTCAGAATACATGTGACGAGACGATGATTCTAAATTAGTGAACGAGACTGAGAGGGGGGGGAGGGGCTCAGTCACGGTGGTTGAATGGGGGGATCCCAAGGGGCTCAGCCAATATGGTGAAAATAGGGGGGGGGACCGAGGGACCACCTCCAAAATGGAGGAAAAGAGAGAGGGGGGCTAACTTGGGGGAGGGGGATGCACCAAACGCCTTATGGGCTTTTTGGAGCTTCCTCAGACCACGAAAGAGATGAACCTCTAATGACGCGTGAAATCTATCATCGGAAGCTCTCAAAAGGGGTGCATTTATTGAAACTTACAAAATCAAAACGACAAACAGAACTTAACTACAAATACAAAAATGGCGGGCGGGGCTATAGCAAACTAATGGGCGAGTGGAGGGCGACAATAAGGGGGGTGGGAGCCGGAAACCAGGCTCCCTTCCAAAAATTTAACCTTGCACAAGGATGGTGGATGGACAATCCCGTGCCATTCCTAGCTTGGAATGTGCAAAGCACAAACCGGTGTCGGAGGCGGCGACCGGGGGGATGATCAGGGAGCCAATGCCATTCCTAGCTTGAAGTGTGCAAGCACAAATCGGTGTCGGAGGCGGCGACTTGGCAAGGTGAGAGGTGAATGGAAGGAAGCAAGGTGGAAATCGAATAGGGACTTGGTCCGTCCGCGCTCATACGTCGCAGGAGAGGAGCCAAGCCTTACTAAACGAGGAGCTGGGTGTCAGACTCGAGGGCTACTGGCTCCGGTCGCGGACCCCATCAAATGCAAAACACGAAAAACTGTGGAGGAACGCGAACCGAAAGACCAGACAGCGAAATCTATTGGTGAAGCATTGATACAAAATGTGCGAGAGAGAGCATGGAGGAGGGCGAAAGTGCGGTGGGGCAAGGGGAGGCAAGTGAATCATAAGTACAGATCGGGCCCGGCCCCGGGACCAGAGGGGCCATGGGGAGCGGGAGGGGGCACTAAATGGAGCGTGAGTGCCGAAAAATGAGTGGACGCAGAAACGGGGGGAAAAGGGGGGAAATCTCTCCTTAACAATTAGTTAGTTAGTATTTTTTAAGACATTCAGCGTCACAGGCTATTAACGTCTTTACAAAGAATTTTGAAAATGGGAGTATATACAAAAATTTAGATTTTTAAATTAAGAGAGGTAAAGAGTTTCAGAATTTTGGTAGTACCATTTGATATCAATCGGTGTGTATACATTTTTCTCGCGTTGATAGATATCCACCTTGATTGACTTTGTGCTCCAACTTGCGCGCGGAAGCGTCGGCCATGTTGCGTAGGGATTGAATGGAACGACTCCTAACGGAATATTCACCTGTGCCGTAGTATCCTTTTTGAAGCGGGAAGCTTAAAAAAAAGCAAATTTCTTACGCAGATTGTGGAGTTAGGAGTGCATTTTAGAGTTTGCCAATGCGCTCATCATGATTTTTGAGACATAATCTGTAAGGAACAACCCTCATTTTTGCTCTGCAAAAGTTTGCAACAGGCCCATTGGACGTATTTTATTCTAAAAGATCATTGTATAAATGGATCGAAACCAAAATGTGCGTGCTTCTTGGGTTTTTCACTCTTTTATTCATTTTTGTATAGTTCCTTTCAACACAGCTACGGCCCATTGAGAATGATACCGATGCCATTGCTTGGAAGCGGTTTCATAAATATTTGCCACGTTTTAAAAATGTAAATATTTTTAAAATGAGGTAATATTCTCTCTTCAAAGAAGGGGGTTTATAAAATGTATATTTTGCATCAAAAATTTTAAGGATGGAAATAAAACCAATTATTCACCGATGACGATTTCAAAAAATGAATTAAAAAAAGTAACATTTCATTGAAAAAATGAGTTACCATAACAACACCCCCTTCTCTCACGATTTTCACATTTCAGTATTGTCAATGTAATTTTACATACGGACTAAAATATAGCGTTTGGACCAAGTAACTGTTGCTCATTCTATGCGTGGACCTAAACTTCTGGACAAAACAGGCGCGCGGACAAAAAATCGTTGACGGGATGTCCTGAACAGTGGCGTGGCAAGAATTGCGATGTATCGATTGTTCTGCCATTTAAATATGTGGTAAAGAATCTATTATTAAGGTGTTCGCTGCGAACACCCTAATAATCGATCCTTTTCCATAGGTTTAAATGGTAGATCAATCGATATATCGCAAAGCACGCCACGCCACTGGTCCTGAAACCCTCACATTTGCGAGAAAAGTTAAAGAACGTGGCCTGATTTTTTATGTCCTATATCTTCGGCTGCATTGCTCACGAATTCCTTGAAGCACCTCTAAAAAAAAGACAAACGAAACCAAGACACAATATGAAAATAGAGCAAAGAAATGGGCAAGCGTTATGACGGCGCAGAGATACAACTATTCGTGCTTAGTGAAATTCCTTGTTGCGTCTGCAAAATTGAAAGCGCGGTGGCGTGAGAAGTGAATCGTAATGCTTCGCTCTATGCTGCCAATGAGGTGTCCTAATCAGAGGCGGATCCAGCAATTTGGCAACACTGGATTTCCTCCATTTAAACCTACGCTAAATAATCGATTCTCGTCGGAGCACCTGGCCTCTCCAAGAATCGATATATTTCCATAGGTTCAAATTGAGGAAATCCGGTGTTACCAAGTTTCTGGATCCGCCAATGGTCATAATACAGTGGAGGCCTAAATACGAGAGTCAATCAGGAATGGATTCCCTCTGTCTTTACTCTTAGGAACTGCTAGGAAGGGGTTGCAGCAAAGTGAAAGTAAGTACGGGCCACTAATAACGACATTTGGACCGATACAAATTCGAGTTTTCCTCCCACAGATGAATGTGAAGGGGAGTCTGGTCTGTACTACCTCGTCGTTCACTTGACTCACCTTAAGGTTACGTAATGCTGCCCTGGCCGCCCTATCTGGATTCTGAAAGCAATCTCACAGTCCGACCTTCCTCCCTCCAGAGTGTCAAATTTTTTTATGAGAGGCATGACTGTTGAGGGAACAGCAAAAAAAAGAGAGAAAAAAAGCCTTTTTGTCTTGACTTCATCACGGCGCTAAAATTCTTAGTGCGCAAGTTCAAATGAATTTTTTTTTTTTGGGGGGGGGGGGGGTGACAAACCGGTCTATAAAGAACAGAAAATAGCCGGAAATTCGGGGAAAAATGAATTCCCCTCATCATTCGTCACCCACTTCGACGAAATGTCACTTTTTTATAACGTTAACTGATACACGATACGTTAAGTGGCGACATAGAGCCATTATTTAAAACCGCGACAGGAAAAATTACAATGCGACTCCGAAGCTCTGAACCGGGACTCACATTTTAAAAAAAATGTGTGCGTCAAAGTCTCTCTCGAAAGACAATCAGGTTGATTTTGACCTTTCTTTGAATTATACAAAAAGTGTGCACATGAATGGGCGCCACGAGGATACGCAAAAACTAACGCATTATCGCAAGTGAAGCATTTCATCTAAAACACCAAAGGTTGACACTTGACAGTTTCAAAGGGTAATCACAAGCCCGAAAAAAACCTTGATGTAGAGATCATCTTTTGCAGTATCGTCAGTCCGGTACCCAATTTGTTGATGATCAGTGGTTCGATGTTGATTTTTGTGGGGATGGTCCTTTTCGCCCTTACGGCTGAGGTCGGTGGGCGTCCTGACATTCTGCCAAACGGTGAAGTGCTACAAGTTGAAGACGAGTTTGCGGCGGTGCGCAATAGTGCAGATCCAACGGTAATGATGCTTATTTAGTCCAGGCAAATAAGCCATGAAAAGGGCTATAGCCTGCAAAAATCCCGGGTAGCAATGTTTTCATCGATTCCTATGTAATTTTTGACGCTGAATCCGAATTTCAACTTTGCGCCATTAAATTCGGACCGGAAAGTTGCCAAATTTGGCAAAAATGGCCTAAAATCGGACTTTTTTCCGGATTATGGCCTGTAACTTGCCAAAAATTGATCTGACGATAAAATTAGTTATTTTCAGAAATAAAGCTCGTTAAATTTCCTATAAAAAAGTTCCTATACCTTTTTTTGCTCAAGGCAAAATCAAGCGCGCTGGCGAGCTCCAAACTTTGAAAAATGAGCGAAAATTTGGTTTCTTGCGGGTTATGGCCTGTGAATCGTCCAAAATTGATCTAACGACAATTTGGTTGTTTTAAAAAAAAAGTTCGTTAAATTTCCCATAAAACAGTTCCATACACTTTTTTGCTCAAGGCAAAATTAAGCGCGCTATCGGGCACCGAACTTTGAAAAATGAACGAAAATTGCGTTTTTTTGCGGTTTTTGCAAAAATCCCGGGTAGTCATACTTTCAGTGATTCCTACGTAATTTTTGACGCTGAATCCAAATTTCAACTTTGCACCATTAAATTTGGACCGGAAAGTTTCCAAATTTGGCAAAAATGGCCTAAAATCGGCCTTTTTTCCGGATTATGACCTGTAACTTGCTAAAAATTGATCTGACGATAAAATTAGTTATTTTCAGAAATAAAGCTCGTTAAATTTCCTATAAAAAAATTCCTATTCACTTTTTTGCTCAATGCAAAATCAAGCGCGCTGGCGGGCTCCGAACTTTGAAAAATGAGCAAAACTTGTGTTTTTCGCGGTTTTTGCCCGATGTCTCCTGTTTTAATCGTCCGACGAGTAATTTCTGGACAAATTAAGTGAAGATGATAAAATTTACACTTAGTGAAATGAATTGATGTAAATAATAAGGATAACCCAACACATTACAATATGCGCAATTTTCGCACATTTTACAAAGTTCGGAGCCCGCTAGCGCGCTTGATTTTGCCTTGAGCAGAAAAAGGTATAGGAACTTTTTTATAGGAAATTTAACGAGCTTTATTTCTGAAAATAACTAATTTTATCGTCAGATCAATTTTTGGCAAGTTACAGGCCATAATCCGGAAAAAAGTCCGATTTTAGGCCATTTTTGCCAAATTTGGCAACTTTCCGGTCCGAATTTAATGGCGCAAAGTTGAAATTCGGATTCAGCGTCAAAAATTACATAGGAATTGATGAAAACATTGCTACCCGGGATTTTTGCAGGCTCTTTTCCTTGTTTGCCTGGACTAATTGTAAAGCCTACTAAAAAAACCAATAGTAGAAATTTGAAATTTATAGTAAAAAAGACGAAAGGTTCCCAAATTCAAGTTTGGAGAAAAAACGAAAAATTTCCGTCCGAATTGATCGATTCATCGAAGATCGATCCATCGAAGATAGATCCGTATAATTGATATACCGAGTTTCTGTACTTTCATGTTTCATTTTCGATTGCAGATCTCTTTAAAAATAACTCCGATAACTGTACGTCTTTTGTAAAAAATAAAATCATAAAAAACAAATTCAAGGGGCCCTAATTAGATTACAATAATGTTGGTTTAGGAGGCGAGAGATTAAAAATGTAATTGAATGAACTTCAAGAAAGACTACGCTACTAGAGGAAATGCTAATTAATACGCTAATTGAGGCAAATCATGATCAAAGAGCACAATTAGGGATCTTTTTAGGGATCTAGGAATCAAATAGAATTACTAATCATTCATGAATCGTAATGAAATCCAAATCACATATCTGTGATTTATCAAATGGATTGTTTCACAGTTGCGGCGAAAGAAAAATATGCTGAAGAAGAAGGAGAGGTTGTGGAAGGGAGCAACTGTTATCTACAAAATGGAAGACCATATCTGTAAGTACACTAGGTATTTATTGAGAAATTTTTCTTGCCAAGGAGAGTTGGCACAGTTGCTATGAATTCTATGTCACGGCAAAGCGGAAATCGATCATTAAAAATAGAGAATAGTAATATAATGAAGTGGGCTGTGGTCATGATCTGAACGATGAACTATAGCCTAAAATAATAAAGCCTTAAAACACGATTCTGTGATTAACATCCTGACCCATTGTGTGATTTTACGAGAATCGCACAATTATAAGCGTGCACATACAATACCCTAAAAGTGGGCACATTTAGACATGAAATGGCTATGGAAAATCTGTCATTGCTTCGCACAGCATGTACCAAATTGTAAAAACTATAGCTTTATTAGAAAGCTAATGATATGGTCTTCCTGAAGCTGGTACGGTTTTTTCTCTGCATCAAAAATTTTAGAGATATTAAACGCGTAAACTCACTTCAGAATCCATCCTCGCAGCAATATTCACGGCGACACATGCGAATAAATCTCATTATCATCATTTTCTTCACTTTTTGAACGTTGATTCAAAAGTGTCTTATAACCCCTTAGGAAAAAATAGGTTATAATTTCTGGCAATTGACGGTTAATTTTTTATTACTCCAAGGGACGACCCTTCACGAGTATCAAATAGTGCAGGACGCCATGCGTGATATCATGCAAGGATCCTGCGTCCGATTTAAGGAACGAAGCGGGGAATTGGACTATGTGTACATTCAAAACAACTATACTTTCGAAACGTAAGTTTTGTACCCACAAATATTTTTCTCCGAAAAACTGTACCTCTAGAATGATAGACCAGTGCTGGTACTTTCTAACAAATCTGAATTCACGAAGGTTACATTTACTTCTTAGCCGCAAAGCTTGCTATCTAAATTTATGTGTTATGAGATCTTGTTCGGATTCTTCCATGTCCCACGTGGCAGAGATTTCAGAAATAGGAATTAGTGATACATGGCAATTAAGTAGCTACAGTAAAAGCTCGCTAAGTCGAACTACGGTTAAGACGAAATGTCGATTAAGTCGAATTTTTTTTCGGTCCCTAGACACGTTCATAAATTAAATGGAGAACCGGTTAAGATGAATTTCCGCTTAAATCGAATTTTTTGTCGGTCCCTACACAATTCGACTTAGCGAGCTTTCACTATACTATAAATTCTAAAATTGGGTGTTAATTTTACTCAAAAATAGTCGCCAAAAATAGCGATCTCCTAGCGATATATTGCAATCAAATAACTATTTCGTATTCAAAAATTAAACATGACTATAAATAGCAAGTTAGTGTTTTACTTGTAGATTAAAATTGCTATTTAGTAGAAGTTCCATAACAATAAGTAGACAATAAGTGGACGATATAAAGTTTATTTATCACCATTTATCTTGAACTTCTGCTATATAGGATTTTATAAAATAATGTGATGACACTGAAAAACATATACAAAACATGCTGAAAGAGTACTTGACAAGCTTGTTCGGTAATTTTCAATTTTTTCAAATTTGAAAAGTAGATATGGCATAATGGCTCACAAACATTTTCACAGAATTTCTCAAACGATGCTGACTGACGAAAAACTAATTAATTAAAAATCTTCGTGCTTTGAACAACTGTCCAAACGCGCAATTCCGAGAAAGCGAAAATGACCAGTGGCGGGGCGTGAATGATCGATTATCGATATTTCCCCATTTGAAGCTATGGTAAAGAATCGAATATTAAAGTGTTCATTGCGAACAACCTGTTTATCGATCTTTTGTCATAGGTTTAAGTGGCGTATCAATCGATATATCTCAAAGCGCGCCACGTCACTGAAAATGACGTCCGAAAATATGCCCTCTCGTCGCCTCCAACATCCCGATTACGTGACTCACGTGAGGTGACGTCACTTTGGGGATTCTCCATCATATCAAATTGGATCCAAAAGACAACAACGACGTAATCTCTTTCAATTCAACCAATGATAATGAATCTACGTAAATTGCTTTTCTCTGAAATGACACTGATAGCGTATAGTCTGCAGCGCGCTCAATTGGGGTTGTGATCGTGATGAGTGGAATATTTTTCGACTCCATCCTGGCATTTTCGGTGATGCGCATTTAAATGATAGCTCGAAGCACGGACTCGTTTTTTAGGGGATTATGTAGTCCAAATTTAAAGTGCAGGAAAATTCCTGAGCATGAAGTTTGAACTCAACATATTCTCTACTTTTCCAAAACGGCATGATAAAAAATCACCGAACCAGCCTATCCCATTGTGCTATTGAAACTGAGATACTGCTCAAATTGCTACACTGGACTCTACTTTTACAAATTTTTACAAGTTTTGACAAGTTTCATGTTAACGGTATTTTTCTTCGGCAGCGCCTCCGTTTCAATTCTCGGGAGAAAAGGCGGCATGCAAGTTTTATCTGTGTTCTATAGAGAGTTTCAGAAAAAAACGGTCCTGCATGAGTTGGGACATGTCTTAGGTTTGGAGGATGAACACCGCCGCCCGGATCGGGATCACTACGTCGGGGTCATTTGGGACAACCTTGAAGCGGTAAGACTCGACAGTAAATATTCGAGGTCAATAATGGTTTTTCATGAGGACTAAATCACTTATATAGGAAGAGTATGAATAATGGGTATGTCGAAATGGATGAACGAAAGGGCCTCGAGCCAGGGGCGGATCCAGCAATTTGGCAACAGCGGATTTCCTCCATTTGAACTTATGTTAAATAATCTATTCGCGTCGGGGCACCTGGCTCCTCCGAGAATCGATACATTTGCATAGGTTTAAATGGAGAAAAAGAGTGTTCCCAATTTGCTGGATCCGCCAATGCCTCGAGCGTCTCTCAGTTTTCTCATTTTTTTCCTCAGGAAGTTAGTGGATTTTTTCCCACTCATACTTAAAACAAAACATTCAATTTGGTCTTGTATAAACGGTGTTCCGTTTTAAAAGTCTTTTGGGGGAAAATAGTGGAAAGCTATTTATCATTTGCCATGACTGAAATCGTTAAAAAGTGATGTTAAAACAGGGTTAAAATCCTGAAAATTTTCCCAGATTCTCCCCAGACCCCCCGGTGGGGGATTTGTCACAAGAGAATTTATTACAAGAGATAACACCTTTAATTAGATAAGAGAGAAACCAAACTCGCAATTTGACCTGGAGCGGCGCAGCGCAGAGAGCAATGATGACGAGAACTGAGATGGAAAGGAGAAGACCTCGGCGCAGCGGTCGGTATGAAACGCACAGCGCCTACAAGACTGCATGAATACTTCACGCATTGCGTCAAACAGTGCGGTCCGCAGCGGTGCCAGCGGTCGACGTGAAACACATAGCGCCTACGAGACTGCATGAATACTTCACGCATTGCGCCAAACACAGTGCGGTCGGCGCAGCGGCGGAAGTTAAAATTATTAAACGTCATTTGTTTGTTCTTAAAGTTCGTTTCTTATAAATGGAGGGCCTTGTCCAAACAGGGATGGGTTTACGGGGTCACTTAACTTCCGCGTAAAGTTCCGTAAACTTTTGTTGATGTTGACAGGGCTTTCACAAAAAATGTGCCCAACACGAGTAAACGCGTCTCATACACCCCTCCCCCACCGGCACGTTCACTTAACGAATGAGAAAGGGGCGGAAAAACACAGGCGGCCCATGGGCGGTAAGTAGGTAAATCCGGCCCTGCCCCCTCCCCTCTCGGTGCCACACTCTTTTGGATAAATATTCAGCAGTGCGTATTGGTGTTCCCTTAGTACGAAATCTACTTAAAATAGGACTAAAGTCGAAAGAAAAAGTATAAACCAAAAAATCTGGGACGTTTTCCCATACCATATATCAATATCATCGAGGAAGAAAAACACAGTTCTTCTACCGTTACAACGGTAGTAATGTCACACGGGATTCCACGGTAGTAGATCCGTGGATTTTGATTCTTGTAACGATGAGCACGGTGATATGACCGTGTTCACCGTTATATTACTGCGGGCATAGACATACTATTATGAGCATGGTTATGCCACTATGTTCATCAATAATATTACCAAAATCCACGGTTCCACTACCGTGGAATTCCGTGTAACATCATTACCGTGGTAACCGTCGAATAACTGTGTTTTTTTTTCTCCGTGATATTTCAAGCTTCGAACATACGGCACGACCAGTTGAACATTATTAATTTTTCAAAGTCACGGCCTAATCTAATACTCGAAAATTGTGAACGTTTGCGGTTAACATCACTATACAGGGTCACTAAGATAAGATAAAGAGGAGCGCCTTCAAGACACTATGTACTCTGAATGCGAAATTTTGATACCACCATTCGTGCGTCACGACAGGCATGTTGCATCGCCGGCCATTTGAAGGCGAATCTTCGGTTTTCGGCTTTGTTCCTCTTTAATGAACCCGGTTCATATTTAATACCAGGGAGTATAAAATTTGCTGACTTGGCCGAGAAATAGAAATAAAACATCAGCTGATAGCAAACAAAGGTTACCAAGGAATTGAACTTTTATAAAACAGTTCAGTGGAAAACAGCGTAAGTAGGGCACTTTCGTTAATTACCGTTTATAAGTAAACGGTAAATGCGATTTAACCGAAAATCTATACAGTTCTTCAACAGACCAAAATGGACAAAATTTGAATCAGCTAACGGAAATCTAACGATAGTTATCGTGAACGGAAGAATTGACGACACAGGTCGGGTAACTATTATGGGTGGGATGGGATGAGGTTGAATATTTAAGAGTTTACCAACATTTCGATCATCGTCTTTTTTTCAGGGATCGCGCGATGATTTCGAGGTAGCCAACAGAGAAAACACGAATTTATTGGGAGAGCCTTTTGATTATGACTCTATTATGATGTATCATGACACTGCTGATTCCAAAGTACGTTTCGCGCAGTTAGTAAATCAGTCGGTTGTAAGTCGTTAGTCGTAAGTCTGATTACGCTTTATTCTTTCTCCTTCAATCGATAAACCGGCAAGTAACGAAAACCTGCCGATAAGGAGAGGCAAGTACATACAAAGCTCCGCTGCTTTTACACCCTTCTGCAATTCTGCCGTGCTAAGGAAGAACGCCGTATGAACCTTTAGACGTTGCCAAATTCCCTTGGGTAAATCACGAATTTTCGGGAGAGTTTGTAAGTATTTTTCTTCTAATTTTTCAGATAATTTTGTTCGCAATTTTACCTAAAGTTCCCGAAAAATTTATCGAAAAAATATTCATAACTTTCCTCAAAATTAGATACTTTATCGAAGGAACTTTGGCAACTCTCGAATGTTCGTATTTTCCTTAGTGCAGCAGAATTCCTGACACCAATTTCAACTGCAGGCGCGTATTTTATTTCATTTTTATTTTTTGCCCCGCCATGGCACTTTGGCATCAGTGCATTATTGGCACAAACAGCCTGTGGCGATTGCGGGTTTAACATGAAAGGTTTTGATACGATTCGGTGTGCGTGCCCAGTTGAACTGTTGAACGAAGATTTTTTGAAAGTAAAACCCTATTGTCATGGGAACGGAGTTCCCCATGATATTAGAATCGTTCCGTTGCTTTCGCTATGGGATTCCCTATACCTCTGCGACCTTGAGCGTTTCGCCCAGTCTCCGATTTTTGGTTGATTTTCCGATGTATCAAAAACCGTTGTATTTTTTAGCCAATCATGTCTCTACGTCAAGTTGTGTTGATTGCTAAAATTCGCTTTCAGCGAGTTTTTTTCCACCTTGAGATGTCGTGTCTGACTGGTAAATCTGCGCAGAACCACGAAGTTCCGTTTTTAGGCAAATTCTTTTTTTTGGGAGGTTCTGATTGGTTATTTTTCGCCATCAGTTTTCTGTTCGTTGGTGCAAAAGATCGCCTACCTCGTTGCTCTTGAGAAGCCGCCATTATCCCACCTCAAATTTTAAACATAGATATAAAGAAATAATAACCATCGTACAAGGTGGAAAATTGCTCTGGAGGACCCGTTACGGATATATGAGCCAAAATCAGAACTCGATTGATGGATTTAATCCATGAATACAGAAATATTGCCTGAGCTTACTGCCGCGATCGCAAATGCCTGTTGATATGAACCTCGTGACACATGACAGCATAGGTAAACAATGTCTCACAGAGTAATGCGGTTGATCCGTTGTGTCTTATCACGCCAGTGGCCGAACCGTTGAAATCTCAAGGACGTCTTTTGTGAAGCCCCGCTCAGCGTCCGAGATCACTTAAGTGTTCTCTTTTTCTCCATGCATATCTGAGCAGCGAAATAGCTCAAATGGCTGCGTTACCTTTCTGCCTCTGGGAGAGTGTCACTTTTTGTGCGAGCGGGGGTTCGAATCTCGTAGGGGACAGCTAATTTTTACTGGTTGTATTGAATGTTTTAGACCAATAATCTAACAATAATTAATACTTGGCAACTTAGGAAGCACATAGGTCCCTTATGATGCGTATTCGGGCATATGTGTAGAGTAAAAATATCATACGTAGGGTGTCCCAAAAGTACCGGGACTGGTTCTGTAACTTCAAAAGTAAGATAGATACAGACATGATTTTGGTCTCATTTTAAAGATCAACTCAATACCTATCGATTAAAACCAAGATCAGCTCAATCGAATAAAAATTGACCGAGTTATGACAATTTGAAATTAGTGAGGAAAGTTTACCCCTACGGTTTTTAGGAAGATTTTTCGCTTACCAGGATTCAAAAAGTTAATATTCGTATCCACTTTCCTCCGAATCTTCCATAACTTCCTTTTGCTTTTCAAAGTACCGTCCATCAAACCGGATGCACTTTTTCATGCGCTCTTGCCACTTATCCAACATTGTTTTCCTGAATTCTTCCTCTGGGATGGAGTTGAAGAAGTTTTGAATTGCATTCTGGATTTCGGTCTTCGATACGAATCTTCGTCCGCGAAGCTCCTTTTTAAGCGTAGGAAACATCCAAAAATCACATGGAGCCAAGTCAGGGCTATAAGGGGGATGAGGGATTGTTTCAACTCCATTTTTACTCATAAATTCACGTGTTAAGCTCGATGTGTGAGGCCGCGCATTGTCTTGATGGAGTATCCACGAAGCTTTCAAGTCCGACCGTTTCCGGGAAATGTGCATTCTCAACTCCTTTAGTACTTTGCAATAATACGCACTGTCAACTGTTGTGTTTGATGGTACAAAATGTTGATAAATGACACCTCGAAAATAAAAAAACACAATAAGCATCACTTTATCGGCCGACTTTTCGATTTACGGCGATGAAGAATCTTCCTTAAAAACCGTAGGCGTAAACTTTCCTCGCTGATTTCAAATTGCCATAACTCGGTCAATTTTTATCCGATTGAGCTGATCTTGGTTTTAATCGATAGGTATTGAGTTGATCTTTAAAATGAAATCAAGATCATGTCTGTATCTATCTTACTTTCGAAGTTACAGAACAAGTCCCGGTGCTTTTGGGACACCTTATGTATACTTTACGCCGAAAAAGCGAACCTGAAACTTAAATGCGTTAACTTCCGAAAACCATATATAATCCAACGAAAATAAATAATTGGTACATAACAGCTTTCTTGTATGCAAAGAAAATAATTAAAAATGTTAAAAAAGAGATGTCAACACAAAATTACATAGCCCCTTCAATTCAGAAGATACTACAAACGAACTGTACCTTAACATTTTCATATCCCAGAAGCTAACGTTCCCATGACGAATATTGCTATCGCTAGCGATTGCAAAATCCAACTTGTTTATTTTTATTAGCATTTCAAAAAAGTGCATAACGTTAATAATCAAAGCGACAGATGCCAGAATCACGCTGAATTTGGCAGCTGAATATGGAAGTCAACAGTCATCGCTCAACGGCTAAAATTTCGCAAATTCGAGTTACTATCATCCAGATTTGTGTCAAATATATTCGAAGAGTTCAGAATAATCCGCCATTATCCGATGGTCGCTGGGAATCGTTGCTGAATTTTGCGCGACACACGCAAAATTCAGGCATCGGGCTGATGACTTCCGTATTCAGGCCACATTCAGATTTCGGCATGAATACCAGGATGTGCTTATAGGCATAACGATGATAAAACTCTCAAACGAGGTATCTCGGTTTTTGACGTTGCAGTCTTCCTTCCATATTTAATTTCCTTCTTTTGCTTTTTTCCGGCCGTATAGGATCGTAAGAAGTTTAAAACCTTGGTGTCGAAAACGGAACGTGCTGTTCCTACGAAACCGCCCTCTCAACTGTCTCTTGGTGACTTTAGAAGAATCAACGACCTTTACCGGTGTGAGGGTAAGGTCTCTAATCTACCATATAAGGAAAAACGACGTATTAACTTAATTCAACCATTGAAAAGTGTATGCTAATGAAAACTAAATATCCTTGATAATTTATGTAATATTTTCTTTGATTGTTGTTTGCAAGATTTCATTGGCAATTTATTACAGCTTTTCTGAAATATGAACAAAATACCTTAGTTAAAATTTTCCAACAATTCTATCTATATGAAATTTTTCTTCAATTTTCCAGGATTCGCAAAAAACTTACTGGAGGGCACGAGTAGTCGCCTACATCAATGGCGAGGCGTGCTTTGCGATAAATCGGTCAATCTGCCATTTAAACCTATAAAAAAGGATCGATAGACTATCACCTTAATAATCGATTCTTCACCATAGCTTCAAATGGAGAAATATCGATAATCGATCATTCACGCCTCGTCACTAATGCACATCAGATATGGCGTTTACGTCGCTTGTGGTTTTATTCAATCATGATATGCATATGCGAGAGGCTTCTCATAGATCCTTTCACCTGAATTTCGCCTTCGATTTCACCGTATAGGCATCAATCCTGCCAGACTAAGAGCACGAACTCTCCGCGCGGTACACTCTGTATTACACTGAAAAAAAATTCTCGGCGTTTTTACCAAGGTCCGTTGGTACCTTTACCATCTCACTTTGTTACCAACTATTGGTAATTTTACCAAGATGGACTGATAAGCTTACCTAAAAACCGGTATTTTTCCTGTTTTTTTCAAGTAAGAATACCACTTTTATTGGTAATCAATTCCCAGTAACTTTGCCATTTTATCTTGGTAATTCTACCACAGTCGATAAGAAATATTGGCGTTTTTACCAAGGTCCAATAAAATTACCGAGAAAGTTCAATAATTTTACCGAGATTTCTCGGTAAAATTACCAATTCCATAAATGGTAATTTTACCAAGAAAAAACTGGGATCAAATAGAACCCTGAATTCTCGGTAATTTTACCCTTTTCTTAGTAAATACACCGAGATTTTTTTTTCAGTATATGTATTTGATTTGCATGGCAAATGAGAGCCCACAAGACCGCTCCTCTGACGTGAAGGCTCATCTCAAATTTTACTTGAGCCGTGCTGTTCATACTAATCCATGCCCTTCGGGGCTCATATGGAAAAATAGATACGCCTATGCCGGAGCGGAGGAACGACGATTTGCGACCGAACTTTAAACCGTATATTAAATATCAGTGTGTTAAATGTTACCCTTCCTCTTTTTCCTTTTAGGAACATTTCAAAAGCCAAGACTCCCATTTGATGTTGTTTGTTCCTTTGACCTTAACGACTGCGGTTTCAAGGGGTTGTCGCGCCATGAATATGATGACAAAAATTGGAAGTGGCATGAAAGGACACGGAGACGATTAAAAACAGGTAAAATTTACGCAGATATGGCATCTTGGTAAAAGTGAACGAGACAAACTGAATTTATCAGCATCAGAACTTTCTAAACAGAGCCTCCCTATTTACACGGAGAAAAAAACTTCGTGCGTGGGACCCGAAGTTGAGGTAATGTGGATCTCTGAAGTTTTCGGATCACGTATCTAAGAACTTGAGGTCCAGCTGCCGAAGTTCGGGTGCATCGAGGCACTTCGGTATGTACCGGAGTACTTCAGATGTGTGACTCGAACCCTTCGACATAAATCGAAGTACTTCAGATGTCTGACCCGAACTTCGGCAGCTGGACCTCAAGTTTTTAGATACGTGATCCGAAAACTTCCGAAATCCATATGACCTCAACTTCGGGTCACACGCACGAAGTTTTCTTCTCCGTGTAGTGGATGAACTTGGGTTAGATAAAGTCGTACAGGGGCTTGATTTGGAAGAGTTCTATGAGAGAAAAGTTTGAAAGTTGAGACCAACTTGAGGCACAATGGGATTCATAAATGAGGGTTTTGTTAAGTCGTTAAAGTGTTAGAGCGGGTAATCTGAACAATTTAGCCGAAAAAATGAAGATGTTGCGTGTGTGAGAAATTTGCGATTTGACTGTTCATTTTTAAAACTACAAAAACCCTCAAAAACATTTTCGGGCAAAAAATCCGGTCGAGGAAATTGACGTGTTACATCTTATTAACCAAAAAAATTCCCTTTCACCCCTCCAAGAAGGTTGATAAAACTAAGTAAGTAACTATTAGATGGCAAAAAGCTCTCTTAAATTCTCAGGGTCCATCAAGGCCACATATATCCAAAAACTTACTCTATATGGTTTAAANGTAAAAGTTCGTGCGAAACACGATGGTGCCACTTCGAGTTCTGTACATTATGCCAGAGCCAAATATACTAAATTTTTGTGTGAACAAAACAGTTTTTTAAGCGTGTTTCTAAAAGGTAATTTTTCACATCCGTCATTGTTACATATAAGGTCTCATATAGCCCGTAAGGACGGCTCCTATGGCCGGAGTTTTTTTTTTTTTTCAGTGTAGCGTTATTCAATCACTCTTGAATTGCTCTCTACTTTTAAGAGCCCGAGGGAGGATGCCTAATTTGGTCTGCAAACTCTGTTGAAAAAATGACAACCGTGGATCATATCTGGAGCGTCGGTTTCTATGGCACAAGCCCTAACCATAGCATCCGCGGACAAGAGGGATGTGTCACATTCAAGTACTCGTTCAAAACTGGTGGGAAGGGACGTCATACACTTGAAGTTTGTAACTAAGTTATTTTTGCTTTTATGATGAGTGACTATGTGAAGTGAAGGAGAAATACAACATTATTCACGCACATTAAAATTTATTATTTTCTCGGAAATTTCAAACTTTTAAATTCTAAAAGTTTTTGAAATTGTTTAAAATTTTAATTTTTTGCGGAAACTTTTATTGACTTTCCGAGTGATTACCTAATTAGCCATGATTCGAAACAGTGATGCCCTATGAAGGGATAACTAGAGTCCCTTTATACTGAGAGTCAAGACAATGTGAATCCATTTCTGGTTGGTTCCCGTATTTTAGGCCTTCACAGTGTCACAAACGGGAATAAAGAAAACATTTTCTCCGATTGCAAAGATTATAATCTGGAATGGACCACGGAATTACGGGTTCGGCAAGGAAAAAACAGAATGAGAGAAGGCACGAAGAAAGGAATTTGAGAATGGGCCGATCAAAGATTACGAGAAACGTTCAATTTGTGTAATCTTTATTCCCGTTAGTGACTCCATGAGGGGGTGTTGTCTTGACTCTCAGTATAAAAGGACTCTAGGGATAACGGCAGGGCGTCGATGAGGAGATATCTGTTGCCCGATAACTTTGTGAAGATATCGTCACCTTCCGGCCAAAGTATCACAAGCGCCATGCGACGTTTAAACATTTCTGCCGCCATTTTTTTCCAGAGAAATCGTTCGACGAAGCTGTCCGAAAATTTCACTGAATTTTCTTCGTGCTGCCCATTGAACTTCGGTGAAATTTTCAAAAATATTCAACCAAAAATTTTTCTGGAAAAATTAAAATGGCGGCGGAAATTTGTAAACGTCACATGACGCTTGTGATGTTTTGGCCCGAAGGTGTCGATATGTGAGGCATAAACAGCATTTGGATGTCACTGAAGTCAGAATGCGTTGTGGGAGCGACGTACATTATGCGCTTTCATTGGTCGATTTCACCCTCTGTGATTTTGGTTTCTTCAAGATCGAAGGGGGAAGTTTGAATCAACTGGTTTCAATGTAGACAGTAAACAAGTATCTCCCATTCTCTCATTTTTCTGGTGATTTTAGACTTTTCTTCAATATATTCATAATATTTTACATGAAGCTGTTGAGAGGGATAGTAAGACTTGTAGAGCTTTTGTTAGGCACTGGACTATCGGTAGAATGACGAGGCAACTAAATCAGTGCAGTGCGTCTGGAAATTAGACATGATTTCATTATTATTTTTAATTATCTATTTATATATCTTGTTTTATATTTGTTGCTTTAGTTGAAGAAGGTGGAGCTGGAGTCACCTTTGGATTCTAGATTTCTCGATTACAGCGCGAAATCTTCCTCTGAAATTTGGTCCGATGGTGTCGAATATCGTCGTCGACTCTTTAAAAAATCAACGGATACTAAATGGACTCAAGTCACGATCCCTGTGAACGTTTTAAATCCATTTTTGGTAAGCCAGTCATTTTAATCTGTAATAAGGTAAGGGACGAATATCTACGGTTGCACACAGCTCATTTTTGTATCTTATTGATGGCTGAAGTAAAAGACTGCGTATTTAAATTTCAACGTGTCGAGGCGCCTGCAATGCCTTATTTTATTTATATTTGTTTTCCTCTTTTTTAAAGATTAAAAAAATCAACCAAAATATCTCTATAAAACGCCACATTATTTTTAGTAATATTTTCCTTTTTTTGTTTTTATCGAAAAAAAAAAAAACCACGGTCCCTGATTTTAAATCGTAGCTATCAGGATAGTTATTTTGGTTTTTAATGGGGAAAATTAGAAGGGAGTCATAAATAATAACGCGTCGTCTACGTGTCGCAGCAATTTTATCGTTCGTCCCGCCAGCGAGGGTCGGCTGGGCGGTGAAGACATCTTCGCAGTTTGACGCGCCTTCAATCCGGCGGAGTTGCAACATGCTTACACCCGTGGTCAAATAGTTGTATATCATGCCTACGAAATCAAATATCGATGGTTCCACGCGAAAAGGAGCTTATTTACCTCGATTGCAATGTCGCAAACCCCAGTTAATGCTTTCATTTCAATCAATATTTTTTAAAAGATACGCACAGATTTGCTGACAAATTTTCAAGCATTTTTCGAACGATTTTAACTGAAATCACGGGAAATTTCGTCGCCACATAATATTTTGTTCTATTTTCCTTTTTTTGTTTTTACCGGAAAAAAAAACCCTCCCCGATTCTAAATCGTAGCTATTAGGATACTTATTTTGGTTTTTAATGGGGAAAATTAGAAGGGAGTCATTAATAATAACGCGTCGTCTACGTGTCGCAGCAATTTTAGCGTTCCTCCCGCCAGCGAGGGTCAGCAGGGCGGCGAAGACATCTTCGCAGTTTGACGCGCCTTCAATCCGGCGGAGCTGCAACATGCTTACACCCGTGGTCAAATAGTTGTATGTCACGCCTGCCGTTAACGAACTCAAATATCGATGTTTGCTCGCGAAAAGGAGCTTATTTACTTCGATTGCAACGTTGCAAACCGCAGTTATTGCTATATTATTTCAATCAATATATTTTAATAGAAACGCACAGATCAGCTGAAAAATTTTCAAGCATTTTTCGAACGATTTTAATTGAAATCACGGGAAATTTCGTCGCCACATAATATTTGTTGTATTTTCCTTTTTTTGACACCCGTGGTCAAATAGTTGTATGTCACACCTGTCATAAACGAACTGAAATATCGATGGTTCCACGCGAAAAGGAGCTTATTTACCTCGATTGCAACGTTGCAAACCACAATTAATGCTTTAATTTCAATCAATATTGTTTAAAAGATACGTACAGATTTGCTGAAAAATTTACAAGCATTTTTCGAACGATTTTAATTGAAATTACGGGTTTCCAAACAACATTTTTGAGTGAAGGAATAAAATTCACTGAGAATGCAATCGCGTGTAGGAAATTACAGAGGCAGGTTAAAATAAAAAAGGCTCCCTGTTGGCTGAGCGCTGAATATATGTCGGTATCTCTAATCAAGACGTAATGGAGATGTTGCATGTCTAAGGAATTTGCGATTTGACCGTTGGTTCTTATGTAAAAGTTCGCGAGAAACACGATGATGCCACTGGTTTCCTCTGAAATCATCTCCCAAGCTCAACAAAAGCTCTCAAAGTGAGGTCAAAATGGAGGGGAATCCCACCCTACCCTGAGAGTCCACCTCTACATCAAAAGAATCTCTCCATGCAAAGATAGGGAGCAAATTCATCGACAGGGGCAGCCCTGTTTATTTGGGGACTCCAAAACTGAAAACACGGCAATCCTGCTAATGTATTTGCTCGCTATCTCTGTATGGAGAGTTTGTTTCGATGTAGAGGTGGACTCTCAGGATAGCGTGGGATATCCCTTCCATATTGGCCTCAACTTGAAAGCTTTTTTTTGAGCTTGATAGTTGATTTCAGAGAAAACCAGTGGCACCATCGTGTTTCTCACGAAGTTTTACACAAGAATCAATGGTCAAATCGCAAATCGAGGGATTTGCTATTTGACACATGCAACATCTCCATTTCAAATTAAGCCATGATGCTGAACATGATTAAAATTAACATTAGTTTCTAATTTTCAGCTCGATTTTGCTTCAATTTTGGAGGAAGGGGTCGGCGAGCATTGGGTGAAAATTGACGACTTCGAAGTTCGATACAAGCCATGCGCGGACTTGAATGTGAACCGGTCGGATTCAAAGAGATCCGACAC
This sequence comes from Bemisia tabaci, assembly GCF_001854935.1. NCBI lineage: Eukaryota > Metazoa > Arthropoda > Insecta > Hemiptera > Aleyrodidae > Bemisia > Bemisia tabaci. The sequence goes on along the minus strand of NW_017547116.1, from coordinate 5,024,068 downwards.
GAACCTGAACCGGTTGGACTCGCAGAGATCTGACACGAACTTGAGCCGAAGCAATTCTCAGAGGAAATCCAATTGGTTCAAGAGTTGCTTTTCCAGCACCAAATTAAGATGGTTCTCTAGGAAGCCTTCGAGATCCGCCAAAGTGACGCCTTCGATTTCAAGTCTGGCGTCTTCCTCCATCTCACAAGGAAAATCATTAAATAATGTGCATTCATCGTTTGATGTGGAGAACCGTAATAAATCCCCCCGCCGAAGAACTTAGAGAGAGTCGAGCTATGTTCTTGCACAGTGTGCAAACCTTGATTGTGGTCAAGGTTCGATAGAGTGAATAAATAGTAAGAATACAACCAAGGCAAATATTGTAGAAAAAATCAGTTGACAGTATGTTTCAAGCTAATTGTCTGCAAATTTTCTCTACTAACAAAACTTAAAAGTCGAGAGCATTTATTAATCACTATTGTAATTTTAAATGTAAATAGACGTTGATATCTATGAAAGAATATAACTGCAAACATGTTTTTTTTTTTTCCGGTTCATAATCCCTATGAGTGACCTGCCTTGTTCCCACACCTCACTAAACTAAGTGCAAATCAAGTAATAATGAATTTTTGGTGCGGTCATTTTATCCTAAGCACATGAAAACCAGACCGCCTTCAGTATGTGCCGGATGCAACCCGCATATCCTCTGAGCACGAATAATTGCACTATGCAGGGGTTTCCAACATCGCGATGTATGTTCTTTGTTTCAACTTTCACCTTTTTGATAGGGGTGTTGCATGGCTTCGAAAGAAGAGAAACAAGGTATGTGACATAGTCGGAGGAGATGTGAAAACATGAAGGAAATAAGAGTTGCTCGAAGCTAATCGATGAAATCAGGTACCGTAATTGCGTCATAATGCGATACGAGATAATTTTACTGTTTGAAGTATTTAGTAGGGATTCAACACTTTCTTATGGACAATTACAAGGGAGCAACAGTCATCACTCTTTGACAGTTGACCTACCTACATGGTCGATGATGAGCCTCGGGTGACGTCATGAGCCAAACAAGTTTCCCAAACTTCGGCTTGTTTGCAAAACGAAACTGCCAACACGTTGTTGACCTAGTCTCGTTGGGCCATGCAAGCAATTGATTCGCAACCAGCCCACTTATCGTCTTGTCTATATCAGTCTGAATGTAGATCACGGCTACATTTATCTTGAGAAGATATGACACTCTGCGGCAGCTACTGAAGTTTTCATTTGTTATCGTTTTACTCGCAAATGTCCATTTTCCATAGTAAGTTTTACTTTCTTCTTTCTTTACATAGTTTCGATTCTTATAAATTTAATATGAAAAACAAACAAAAATTCCCATCGGAAACGGCTTATTGTTGTTTGTTGAATAATATTTGATATAATGTTAAGAGCATAGTCGTGCGCGCTATCAAACACCTGATAAAAGTTCCGACAGTGTTTTTTTTTTTTTTTTTTTCAACAATAAAATTACAAGAATCGAAGAGGCAAGAGACCCTGTCGCTCAGGTAAGCTGAGTAATATCTATTTTCGATACGTGGTTCCATCATAAACGCGGTTAAGTTGTTCTACTTTATGATTCCCCTTTGCTCTGCTTATTGAATTGATAGCACAAACTGTGCAAAATGTGTTAACCTCAAACAAAGCTCAAACATTGTGATCAACATTTAGCTCCATAATTGTTTTGGCGTGATAATTATGCTTATGTACGGTATCACATCATATTTATACGGTGAAGCGACGGGCCCCATGGGGCCCACGTGGTTTAATCTAAATAGAGTGGGCTTTTAGACTATAATCCTATCGAAAGCCAAAAACGACTCTCCAAACTATGGGAAGAGATGAAATATAACAAAAATTGCCGATCCATTCTCGAAATTTTTTGGGAAATCAATAATGATGATACTGTATAGTTAAAAAGAGACACATTTTATTAAAAGTGATCCACGAAGAACAATTTGTTCAGGATTGTCGAGGGAGTCAAAAGTGATGATGCATTACCATGAGGAAGAAAATAATTTGATAAATACTACTTCACGAATCACTAAGAAAATCACAGGAATCACACGAGAAAGTAAAAAACAGTAGAAATGAAAGAAGAAAAAAAGAACTAAGCCAAACCACACAAAATACAAAATAACGTGCCGCAAAAGTCGCAAAAAATATTGGCTTAAAGTGGTCGAAAAGCTGCAAATGGTTTGAGACCTCTGTATGAGAAAGGATAGCGGGCTGAGTGGGCACAGAATCAGCAGGGAAGGGTGATGTAGTGGAAGGGGTGGTGTACAAGTCCAGCATTATATTGTCACGGATTGGACCGCGTCAAGCAGAAAGAAACCAAGCCCCATCAGCTACTGTCAAATTTAATTGGGTAATTTAATTTTTTACATAAAAACGGTTGTGCGGATTTTTGTGCAAATTTCCGTGAATTTTCTCCATAGTTCGAAGCAAAGTCCTTGGCATTTTCAAATGAATCCGCACAAACGTTCTCTCGTATAAAATTAAATTGCCCAGTTATATTTGGCAATGGTTGATGTGGTTTGGTTCCTTTCTGTTAAACGCAGTCCAATTCAGTTTATGTTTTTATCTGTAAAGTATGGTGCGCGAGACAAGCGGACCGATTATTGAAATTGACACACAAAGCTATAGACAAAGATGACAAAAGGGATATGGAGGAAACCTATTGGTGGAACTTGGTAGTTGCAATAGACAAAGGCAGTAGGTAATAGATTAACTAACGGCAACCCACGAGAAGCCCGACAGTCAGTCCATCATTTTCTCCCTTTGTCTACAAGAACCACACATTTCAGCCAATAGGATAGCTCCATACCCCCTATGTCTTCTTTGTCTATAGCTTTGTCTATCTATTTCAATAATCAGCCCGCAGAGCCACTACTCAAAATAGTCCTACTCTGCCATGCTAATTGTAAGGAAAATCGCCGTATAAGTATTTGAATGTTGCTAAATTTCTTCCTTGGAAATAAATATTTTCGGAGAAAGTTTTGGAGATTTTTTCTTGAATATGTCGTAGACTTTTTTTTATCAAATTACGAACGAAATCCTCTGATAAATCGGAGAAGAATTTTTCGCAAATTTTACCGAAAATTCATGATTTTTAAAGGAAATTTGGCCACGCCTGATGACTCTTACAGCGCTCTTTCATAGCACGGCAGTATTGTAAAAAGTAGAGGGATAAACCCCGAGATAAATCTTTGTTATAGGTATGAATATTCAAGAATTTTTGGTGATATGCTTCTGCTTGCAAGGAGGCTATCATGCTCATAATATCCTCGTATTCTTGCCAACTTGTTTTTGGAGCCATTTCATGCAAGTCGAGCCAATCTTCCATGCGCTAGCGCTTCGCGGTCACAACATGACTGTTGTCAGCCCGTTTCCTCCAAAAAAGGAAATTCCAAATTATAGACATATTCAGTTAGAGGCGGACCAATTTTTTAAACAGATGCGTAAGTATGATTCATACTGGTGACTTCCTACTCTTCTCTACAAGGTTATCCAAAAAGTTCTTGTCCCATCTCACGGTGGTCCCCTTAAAATTTCGGGAGTCCCCAAAGGTAGTTTTCTTCGACCTAGGAGTACTCACAAAATTTCAAGTCTTTATCTCAAGTTACAGAAACTTCGTGGGAGAGGGGGGGAGTCGTCGCAAGTCAAATATGATAAAAAAATTATGATTGAGCTTCCAAGGCCGCAGTATCCCCCGGATATAAAGCCTAAAACAAAAACAACAGCCAAAAAAAAAAGATGATGGAGTTCTAGGCTCCGAAGCGCGTCGCTACTAAAATTTTTACAGCAAGTGCGAGTAAAGTAATTTTTTAATAAAAATTTAATTTACCTCAAGTTGTTCACAAGTTACAGGAGTAATGCCTGGAACTGGTGTTACAGGACTTTTGGATCACCCTGTATGTGAATATGTCAGATATCACGGCAAATTGTAAACCCCATAATTTTTTGAAGTGCTTATACCTCTACGCAGTAACGGAATGACATAAGTTCTAGAGACGAAAGTTTGTCATTGGCTACGATTCAATCAATGCGAATTTTTTAACAAGGTCCAGCCAACTAATTGTTTTGCACACATTTTTAGGGTGACCGACTGAACTTCTCGATAGCACTCTAAATAATGTGTACAACAAGGCCGGATTTACTTACTTGCCGCCCTTGGGCCGCCTGTATTTTGCCGCCTCCTTCTCATTAATTTTGAAACATCAATAAAAACCATCAAGTAAACGTGCCGGAGGGGGAGAGGCGTATAAGACGCGTTTACTCGTGTTGGTCACATTTCTTGTGAAAACCCTGTCAACACTACTAGCAAAAGTTCACGGAACTTGGCGCGAAAGTTAAGTTTCGTAAACCTATCTCTGAATGGACAAAGCCCTCCATTTATAAGAAATGAACCTACAAATTATGAAAGAACAAACATAAATGTGGTCTAATAATTTTAACTTCCGCCGCCGCGCCGCGCTGACCGCACTGTGTTCGGCGCAATGCGTGAAGTATTCCTACTGTCTTACATGCGCTATGCATTTCGGGCCGACCGCTGCTGCAAGCACTGTGTTTGCCGCAATGCGTGAAGTATTCATGCAGTCTTGTAGGCGCTATGCGTTTCCCGCTGCCCGCTGCTGACCGCAGCGACCGCACTGTCTTTGGCGCAATGCGTGAAGTATTCATGCAGTCTTGTAGGCACTAATATGTGTTACATGCCGACCGCCGCGCCGAGGGTTTCTCCTTTTCATCTCACGTTCTCGTCATCATTGCTCTCTGCGCCGCGCCGTTCCAGTCCAAATTCCGCGTTCGGTTTCTCTCTTACAAGGGGAGGCTACCGATTGTCCCCCTCAGATCGGGTTCAAATTTGGCAGAGAGGTAGAATAGGTTAATATATGAACCCGTATTTTTTTTTAGGTGCCAATGCCCAGCCTTTTTTGAGTTATGAATTTTTGAAGTTGCCGTTTTTTCGTGTCAGCGACGCGCTCAAGTTGAGTCTACTATGCGCGCACCTTATAATGCGATCCGAATGTCAGTAGGTTCATGTGAGATAGTTATCCAAGCTGTAGCGCGCTCGCCTATGGTGCTGCAGGCTCGGAGTTTGATACTTGTTCCGTGAATTTAATTTTTAAAATTGATTATTTTGTTTTTTAACCGCTTCATCACAAGAAATTGTAAGTCACCTTGTAGACGTTGTGATGCTAATTATGTTTTTTTCATTTTTTGTCAACTACTCATTTAAAAAAAAATAAAAAATAAAATATACATAATAAATAATCAGAATCATAACGTCTACAAGGTGACTTACTATTTCTTGTGATGAGGCGATTAAAAAACAAAATAATCCATTTTAAAAATTAAATTCACGGAACAAGTATCGAACTCCGAGCCTGCAGCACCATAGACGAGCGCGCTACCGCTTGGATAACTGTCTCGCATGAACGTCACTACATTCGGATTGCATTAAAAGGTGCGCGCACAGTAGGCTCAACTTGAGTGCGTCGCTGACACGAAAAAACGGCAACTTCAAAAATTCATAACTCAAAAACGGCTGGGCATTGGCACCTAAAAAAAATACGGGTTCTTATATCAACCTGTTCTACCTCTCTGCCAAATTTGAACCCGATCTGAGGGGGACAATCGCTAGCCTCCCCTTGTTAGTCTTAACTCGACTAATTAAAGGTGCTGTCTATTGTATCACAGAAGGAAGACAAAATTAGAGATATACTCTCAGGAAATGAGAGATATTTTGTCACCTTTTCTCCTTCGTAATTTTTTTGTCTGAATCTGATTTTTCTTTATGGCTACATTTGAAAAAATTGCAAAATTTGCCGCCCCCTAAATTTGCCGCTATGGGCCGCGGCCCATGTGGCCACCCCCTTAATCCGGCCCCGGTGTGCAAAACCGTTGGCTAAACCTCGTTCCAAAATTCGTATTCGGGTTTTAGAAACTATACCGATACACATGATTAGCTTTTCGACCTCATAAAAAACACTGTTAAAAGCAATTCCCAACATCATGCATGAAGTCTTGTAAAAACCCCAATGTGATAAAATTACAAGATTCACGTCATTAAAGTTCACTTCATTTTTGCACACTATACTCGCAACTTCTCTCAAACAGTCAACCTAGGGTATGTATTTTTATTCAACATCAGCTGGACTCATTTGTAATGTTGCTCAGCTTCAACACTATACGTATGTTTATTTTTTCTAGCAAACCGCAATATCATAGAACTCACACAGGATTCACCACATGCGTTGTTCAGCGTGAAGGACTGGAAGGAGGTAGCTGATTTAGAGATGCCAGCTATTCTCGAGTCGGCCGTTTTCAGCGACTTAGTTCGAGGCGATAGCGAATTCGACCTAATTTTCACGGAGCTTTTCTTCTCGCAAGAGGCATTGGTCGTTCTCGGCCACATATTCAAAGCCCCGGTCGTCTCATACGCCAGTTTCGGATACAGACCTGATATCCTCAGATTTGCCGGAGCTCCAAATGCCGTCGCGTATCTTCCATACAAAGAACTCGACTATGCGGGGCCGATGAACCTCCTACAGAGATTAGAAAACGCATTGGTCCAATTTGGCCACATGATCTACAACGAGTATTGGTACTACCCCCAGCACGACGCTCTCCTGGCAAAGTATGTTCCCGGGCAACTCCCGCGCATCACAGATATGCTGAGGAATGTATCACTACACTTTCTTACTGCTGACATATCTTTGGACGGGGCTAAACTCTAACCTCCGAATGTAGTCGAAATATCGGGGATACATTTCAAGGATCCGGCACCCTTGGACGAGGCATGGACTTCTCGTATACTGCCATGCTGATGCCGTAATCACACGCTGAATTTGGCAGCTGAATACGACAGTCAACAGTCAGCGCTCAACAGCTGAAATTTCTCTAATTCGAGTTATTTTCATCCAAATGTGTATCAAATCTATTCGAATAGTTCAGACAAGTCCGGCATTATCCGATGGTCGCTGAAAATCGTTGCTGAATTTTGCGCGTTAAAATTCAGGCATCGGGCCGATGACTTCCACATTCAAGCCATATTCAGCTCCCACATTCAGTGTGTGATTGCGGCATGAGGAAAAACGCAGTATCAACATTTAGACGTTGCTAAATTCCCTCGATTAAATGTTTATTTTTAGGAACCGAATAAACGGATTTCCCTAACATTTTCAGATCAAATCGTGAGTAAAGTCTGAAAAATTGGAAGAAAATTATCACAATTTACACAATGAAAAAAAAACTCCGGCCGTGGAAGCCGTACTCACTGGCTGTACAGATATACCGTCCGTGTTCCGGGCGTAGCACCCGGAACTCTCGGCCTCTGAGCCCGGAATAGACGGTATGTCCGTATGACCGTATACAGTCCGTAACTTTTTTTCAGTGTACAGAAAATTCGCGTTATATCAGAGGATATTTGGCATAAAGTACCTACATAGCGAGTGCATGGATCGTAGAGTACAGATCGTCTCATGGAGGGCTTAGGGCCCAAAGTGGTAGCCAACATTTTAGCACACAAAATGTCAGTGCCAATCTTCAGATTCCGATATCAAACCAAGTTGACGAAGAATGTCTATGAATGAGCATTCTTTCGCAAAATGAGTAAATTTACGTATCAGCTTAAGTCAAATGCGTGCCATACACACGACGGGTCGTAAAAATTGTTGGTGGTAAGCAATGCTATCATAAATCGTTCTGAATAATTTGAATTAATAGGTTGGCTGCCTTTTTGGGTCATAATTTTATTCGCGGAAGCATCGGTGAAGATCTGATAGATTTTTGGAGCTTCACATCGGTCCATACTCTCGCTAAACAGGTATTCTAATTTTGCAATGCCCGAAAGTTTATTCGGCGTTCATCTTTAGCACGGCAGTATAGCTTAATAGCTTGATCTGCAATGATTTTTGAATTTTCCGAGTATCGTATCGCACATCTGTTTGACAAAATTATACAATGAGTATCAATTTGAAACTATACAGTCATTTCAAAAGAAAGTTGTTAAACTCTTTGAGATCACTTATGCAAGCTGTGCCTATGCGGCGACTAAAAGTTTCAGCCATAATTTTTCAATTTTTCTTTTTTTTTTAAAAAAAAACCGCATTTACAAACACTATGATTTCTAGTTACATAAGGCCAAAACAATGAAGATTTTAGATGTCTCAAGGCAGCCAAAAATTTTATTCGTCTTAATTGAAACGATCAAAGTTTTACGTTGACTAAGCAACGACGATATACATTATCAGCGGTTGCAGTAACGCCATAACATTATCTGCAACATTTATGACTCTTTAATCCTCGGACGCAATTCCAATCTATTTCAAGCTTGAGATCTTCAAAAAAATTATACTTGAGGAAACTACTCGTTCGGTTGCTTTCATTGATATTTCTACCTTGCAGGAATTACAAAATATTATGGACCGAGCAAAGAATGGAGTAATTTATTTCAGCTTTGGGTCAATACTGAAAGCTAGCTTTTTCAAGAGAGAGGATGTGAGTACATTCTTAACTGTTTTCAACGAATTGGACCAGACAGTACTTTGGAAATCAGATTTTAATACTTCAGATTTGGATATGCCAAAAAATGTTCATTTAAGAGATTGGTTTGACCAGTCAAGTGTTTTGGGTAAGTTTAACTCCTCCTGTTCGGATAATTAATTCACTGAAAAAAAAAAAAAAAAAAAAAAAAAAAAAAAAAAAAACTGAAATTTGCAGCTAAGAAATATTTTTTTTAAAAGCATTGTTAAACGAGTCGAGTAATTTAAACATATAGAAAGTTCTTAAGTCTTTTTGTAATTACGAGGGGCGTTCAATAAGTAAGTATCCCCCCTCTCTAAAATCCATTAAAATGGACCAATTTTAAAAAAACTTGGGCTCAAAATCTTCCTTAGGATATTTTGAGTTCAACGAAACAAACCGCAACAAAATCGGACCATGTGCGGCCGAACGCGAGCCGTTTGAACGCGCCGAGGTGCTCGACGCTCCCGCCAAATCCGCGAGGATTTGAAGTCCGCTTCAGGAGAAGAGCTTCTCTGCCAAAGCCTTAATCGTTCATCACTGACGAAAAATCAAAGAAATTTTTGTAGAATTCGGGGCTTACCTCACTTCTCCACATAACCAGCTCGATCCAAGCAAGTCTGATACTGAGACTAAGACTAAGAGAACAGCTTTTGGATGCCTCGTGCGTGGAAGTCTTTCAGCTGACCGCGGATGAAAGAGTGGACGGCTTGTTTGACCTCTTCCACTGATTCAAAATTAACTCCTCCAAGTTCAGATTTTAGGAACGGGAATAAATGGTGGTCTGGTTTGCTATTTATTATCGTATCTGAAATCTGAACTCGGAGGAGTTAATTTTGAATCAGTGGAAGAGGTCAAACAAGCCGTCCACTCTTTCATCCGCGGTCAGCTGAAAGACTTCCACGCACGAGGCATCCAAAAGCTGTTCTCTTAGTCTTAGTCTTAGTATCAGACTTGCTTGGATCGAGCTGGTTATGTGGAGAAGTGAGGTAAGCCCCGAATTCTACAAAAATTTCTTTGATTTTTCGTCAGTGATGAACGACTGAGGCTTTGGCAGAGAAGCTCTTCTCCTGTCGCGGACTTCAAATCCCCGCGGATTCGGCGGGAGCGTCGAGCACCTCGGCGCGTTCAAACGGCTCGCGTTCGGCCGCACATGGTCCGATTTTGTTGCGGTTTGTTTCGTTGAACTCAAAATATCCTAAGGAAGATTTTGAGCCCAAGTTTTTTTTAAAATTGGTCCATTCTTATGGATTTTAGAGAGGGGGGATACTTACTTATTGAACGCCCCTCGTATTTTAAGCGTGTTGAAAAAGTTGTATAATATCGTTTTCGATGTACTTTTGTGGGGAGCTTTTACCGCACAAGAAATAATTGAGAAAGTTAAAAATGTTAAAATGAGTTACTCACTTGCCATTGCTCATTGGTAACTCAGAATACTAAAACGTGCAAGTGAGTTATCCATGTTAACATGTTTAACTTTCTCAATCGTTTTCGATGTATTTATAACAATAATCATTTTTGTTCTTCATATTTTAAAATTGATGTTAAAAGGAAGGTATTGTAAAAACACTTAATTATCTTTAGTCAGACGTTTATTGTCTTTAGTTTTTAATCAGAGATGTTTATAATATTTAGGAGGGTTTTTAGAGCTTTTATCTAAATTTCCTCTGGTCGTTTTATTAATTACTTTATACTGACCAATATAATGGCCTGGTTACACGCTCAAATTCCCGTCAAAATCCGATCAAAATGATGACCAAGATGGCGGTCGAGAGTTATCTAGATTGATGAGTAAAATTAATTAAAACAGCGTGTTGATTGAAATAAGAATGAAATAAGCACGGTTGTGTGGAAATCAGATGAAGGATGAGCCCCACAGGTCCATCATCTACCATAAAATTTTTGCAGGCCGCAGAGATTTGATGGTAAATGGTGCGCACCAGTCACCATTTGATCGGAAATTGATGGAAATTTGAGCGTGTAACCAGCACATTCGGCGTTTTTGAAACATGTTTTTGGTCTACTGTTAGGGGGTCGATCATGGATATTTACTAATTTTCGAACCAGTGATTATTTTAATTGAATTCCTTTCTTTGATTAGCGCATCCGAATTGCGTGTTATTTCTGACTCATGGAGGACTTTCGAGCATGTTGGAAGCAATCCGTTATGCTGTGCCAGTGATAGGAATGCCCTTCTTCTCTGACCAAATTATTAATACGGCGAATGCAGAACACTTTGGGTACGGACTAAGACTGGCTTACAAAAATTTGACTCAAAAATCGTTGCGATGGGCCGTCAGCACCGTTTTGACAAATCACCGGTAAGTTTTCGTATCCCACTGGAAAAAAAATATCGGTGTGTTCACGAAGAAAATGGTAAAATTACCAAGAATTCAGGGTTCTATTTGATCCCAGTTTTTCTTGGTAAAATTACCATTTATGGAGTTGGTAATTTTACCGAGAAATCTCTGTAAAATCATTGAACTTTCTCGGTAATTTTACTGGACCTTGGTAAAAACGCCAATATTTTTTATCGACTGTGGTAGAATTACCGAGATAAAATGGCAAAGTTACCGGGAATTGATTACCAATAAAAGTGGTATTCTTACCCGAAAAAAAACAGTAAAAATACCGGTTTTTAGGTAAGTTTACCAGTCTGTCTTGGTAAAATTACTAATAATTGGTAAAAAAAAGTGGAATGGTAAAGGTACCAACGGACCTTGGTAAAAACGCCGAGAATTTTTTTTCAGTGCCATGTTTGTTTGATTACTTATTTATTTATTTATTTGACCCCTTGAACTGCGAGTGAATATTTCGGAAGTATTCAGCATTTCGACGGCGAAACTATCAGACGTATCTCGTTTGCGGTGCTTGAAAATCTCCGTTTCCATTTCATTTTGTTGAAGCAGAACAAAACAATATCATTCCTTATAGTTTTCACAGATTTTCTCTCGCTTAGGGAAGAAAAATCTTGTAAGATTTCAAGAATCGACGTTGAGGAGTTTTTCATTTAAAAATGAAGTATGACAGGAAGTCTGTAACGTCGTAAATCGAGATACATGGTCTGGTAGTTTTATGCATCGTCGATTTCCGATTAGGTACATCAGGTAATTTCCGGAACTAACTAACAAACAAGTATGATTGTAGGAAGATATTACCCAAGTGAATATTAGAACGTGATCCTTTTTCGACACTCCTCAGCGCAATATTGCCACCCTTAGAGTCTTGTAGCGGTATAGAACGCTTTAGCTCCGGTTAGGCTAACAGCGGCGTCTAAGATCAGGGAGAAAAGATCATTCGATTTTCAAAAAATGTTTCCATTTTTAAGCGGAAGTCAAAATGACAGCTCGACCTCTCCAATTATTGACACAGATCAAATGAAAGTTAGTTCATACAAATGACGTCATTTGTAGTTTTATCATTCAACTAATGTTACTTTTGGATATAAATATATCTTGCCAAAGAGTTGATTTTAAGATAATTATCGTCATGGAAAGAAAATAACTTGTTGAGTACTACTTTATTCACACCCTGTGAAGAAATATTGCTATAACCCCTTATCAAAATTTGTATTCGAGCAGTAACATCAAACGGAAAAGATAACATAATGCAGGTATCCGTATATTAACTGTATGTGATATTATTTTTCAGATTCAAGAAAAACATAGAAAGAGCTTCAAAGGTTTTTACTGATAAACCAAAATCGTCACTTGATACAGCTATTCATTGGATTGATTACGTCATAAGGCATAAAGGAGCTCACCACTTAAAACCATTGACAGTTCATATGTCTTGGTATGAATTATTCTCAATAGACGTCATCACTGTATATTCAGCTGTTTTTATTATAGGCCTTTACCTCATTGTGAAACTAGTCTCATTTTTTGTCAAAAAACTTGTTGATAAGAATAAATATTTGAAAGATAAAACTGTTTAAAAGCGACTATTTTTATGGGATGTCTATTTCTTCACATGATAAAAATCTCAGCTCAATGAGCCAAATAAATGAACTAATCGATTATTAATTTGAACGACAGAATCCTTGGTCGTGAATGACAAACTACTTTTCTGCAGAAATAATCTAAACTCGGTTTGGTGAAAAAAGGGGAGCTCTCTGGAAAAAAGTTCGTCATCGAGAAATCATAGAAAGAAAAAACTTGTATAGTATACATTTGGCTAAATGAAAGGCAAAATGGATACTCTTAGCACGAGCTTGAAATACCTACACCATTGGTGATAAAAAGTATACGAAAAATTTCCTTTACTTATCGATCGTCATTAATTCAATGTATTGAGCATTGCCTTTATTTTTATCCAAGGAACTGAAACTTATATTTCGCTGCTTTTTTTATATATTTGACGAGTCCTTTATGTCTACCGACTATTTTGTTCTAATGATTTATGTAATTTAATATGCTCGTTGTCAGATGACCTGACAGTCAGGCCTTTGCTCTAGTCACTCGCAGTAAAATAAGAAGAAGAAGTAAAACTTCTGGCTCATTTATTGAAGCACATATGCTTTATCCTCACAGGTATATACAAACGGCACATCATTTATTGCTTCTAAAATGGCCCAAGAATTCTACTGCTACCAAGTATTAAAATCCTAAGGCTAAAATTGTATAAGCGATGTCAGACCACGCCAATAATTGGTTTGCGGTTCAGATGAATAAACTAAGAAAAATAGTTGGCATTTCAATAAAATCTGAGCATTTATTTTAACATCGTCGATATAACAGAACGCTCTTCCAACTCAAAACAACACGGTGAATAGTGAAATAATATACAAAGTTGGGTTCAAACCCAACATTTAACTATTTTAACTTCGCGATGGGCCGGGTTGCATACACTAAATTTTGCGGGCGTTTTAAGATCTGTCCACAGTCCATGCGCGCTCTCAACGCACGGCTCTCCGGATAGAGTATCTATACATACAGTTCTGCCGTGCAACGCAAAAACGTCGTAAACGCCATTTTAAATTTTTTTTAAACAATGTATCATAGAAGAAAACCTGTGTACCTCGCGACAATGTTTTTACAGAACTCTTTCGCAAGTACTGTCAAGAGCTCAACCTAAACATTTGAGGTGCATGGGTAAAACATTTTTCATTTTATAAAGTGTTAAGTTAAAAAAAACGCAGGAAAATCTTGATGAATATACGGCGTTCTTGCTTAACACGGCAGAGTTGCGATCAGTGTTTTCTTCAAGCATATGGAAAGTGGCTCACCGCCGATTTAAAATAGCTGCATATTCGTATATATTCTTGCATTGTTTTACGCAGAGTTCATTTTCCTAATTCCGAGTTTGTGTATCGAATATACTGCCGTAATAGCGAAGAGAGCAGTAAGTGCAGACTGGGATGAGTCTCAAGAAACATGAAACCATGTGCTAATCATGGCTCCAGTGGCGTGGCGTGAATTGCGATGTATCGATTGCTATGCCATTTTAACCTATGGTAAAGAATCGATCATTAAGGTGTTCGCTGTGAACACCCTGTTTATCGATCCTTTTCCATAAGTTTAAAGGGTATAACAATCGATATATTGCAAAGACGCCACTGCATGGCTCACACAAAAATGCACTACCTGCTCTCTTCGCTGTCATGGCAGAGTAAGCATCTCAATTTGTTGGAATAGCTTTATAAATAAGTGCAACAAGAATGTCCAGTCCACATAGGTAGTTGACCAAACAGACTCACAGTGCGGCACTCTTATTGTACGATGCGGACAAAAATCGGCAAAAGACTCATAACTTTTATTAATGAAGATAATAGCACCGACATAGAAAAACCCTTTGGCACTATCAAAATAAAACACTCGAGGAATAAGAAAATGTTATATCTCAGGTTGTTTTTGCACATTTTACGAGAAAAGTTCATTCGAAGTTGGCAACCTCGAATTACCTTATGTTAACAATGTAAAAGCAACGTGAAACACCCAAACTTTAGCTTCAAATATCTCTGATAGTCGGAAAAATTTGCAAGATCTTTTCAAAGAATTGAAGTTGGATATCTGAGGATTAAGAAAGTGTCAACCACCCAGACCTTCTTGCGTTTCAAGCGAGAAATCTCCATTTGAAGTTGGCGTCTTTTTCCCGTGTATTTCTTATGGACCAGTGATTCCCGACCCATTTCCTGCCCATTTTCTACCCACGTTTGAGGTAGTTTTGAGCGGAAAATTTGAAAATGAACCATCATTGTAAGCCAGAAATATATCTTTAAGATCAAAAATTCCGAAAAAAATATTCAGATGTCGAGTTGTGAATTTTTTATTTTTGTCCAAAAAGGGCTGCACTGTGAGACGTCACGCTGGAGGAAAACACTAATTGCACATGTGCCCTAACGCGGAAGCTCTAGGCAGATCTCACATTTCGCCTTCAATCACGAGGGTATGCAACCCGGCCCACCGCTGAGTTCAAATAGTTGCATGTTGGGTTCAAACCCAACTTCGAATATTCCTCCATTGATTCGAATTTTCGATTTATCGATTTTTTTTACCGAGACTGCAAAAATGCGTATCTCGGTTGCGGTGCTTAAAAATATCCGCTCATATTTTATTTGAATTAAAAGGAGACCAATCCAATATCATGGCTTGAAATTTTGACAGAATATTCAACACAGGGAGGAAAATCCCTTAAGTTTTCAAGAGAGATGATCAGTAGTTTTAATGTGTAGCAAACAAAGTATGGCAGGATGTTTGCAACATCAATATACGCATTTCTGCAGTTTCACCATCGATATGCTGAAATGACTAAATCGAGGTTTCCCGGACGGAAGGACGTAACTTCATTCCAAGGTTGCAAAATTGACTCAAACAATGCAATTTTTTACAAGAAAGTACGTGCCAAATTTGTGTAAAAAATGTGTCTGATTTTTGCACGGGATCACAGAAAATACGGGTGAAATTTTCATGACAAATTATCAAAATTCTCCTGGTCAAAGTTCGATTTGCGCGGTTATAGGACACATCGTCAACGATTTTTTTCCCGCGCACCTATTTTTCCAGTTGTTTACGTCTACGCGTTTTTTCGGTGGGAGAGTTTCCTCCACTTGCCTATTAAGACCCAAAGCCAATTGGTCCACGTGTGGAAACAAAGTCCACCTAGTGCACATGGCCAAAAGTATTCGTCTCGGCGCAAAGCAGAGTCAGGTCTTCGGGGCCTCAACAAGGAAACTTTGGAAAAAGATCCGCCGCGCCGTCGCTACTTCGGTACCGGAACGGTGCCGGACGAACTGCAGTGAGAAGCCTGGGTTTGGGTGCCATAAAGAAAATACGGAAAGAAATCGAAATTAAGAGAGAGAAACCGAAAATTTAAAAAAATTAAAAGGAAAAGGAAATTAGCAAAGCTCGATTTGATGCTGCTCAGACCACGCACCACTACTTCGCTCTACTTCTTAAAAAGTCGGTGCTTCAAAATTTATAGAGATTTATTTAATTATCGCCTTGAAGGTTTCCTTGTGAAACAATAAAAAAAAATAACGCTCGTATAAAGAAGAACATATCCTTACACAAAAAGAAAAGTCACTTACGTCGAGCAGAAACCCGCTCGCATTCCGCAATTTTATTCTTGATTAAAATAAAATCTTCTTTGCGGCATACTCAAGAATGTTTCTGCCTAAATTGAGTCATTTTTTCTTTGATGAAATTCAAAAATTATGCCAAGCATTATTAAATACGGACGCGAGAACTTAGTGAGTTTTGTGACTACCGCTCTCTTTTTGTGCCGTAGTATCTTCATTTATTTTGCGAGGAAAGCTCCGTACTCTCAATGGATACCTGTCATTCTTGATACGTTGGAGCGCGTTTAATTTCGTATGATGCTGTACAACATCTCTGTTGCGAAATAGTTGCTTGAAGCGCCGTGGTGCGCCGCCCCGCGGCGGCGGGCGGGCGAGTGCGACCAGCGCGACACGCGCAGTAGCGCCTTCAAACCTAACAGGGATACTTCACGCATTGCGCACTGCGTGAAGTATCCCTGTTAGGTTTGTAGGCGCCAGTGCGCGACACGCGCTGGCAGCACAACGCTCCAACCAGTGTTCGGATCTAATATTTAAACTCCGGAGTCAGCGTTTTTCAACTCATGATTTTGCAATGTTTGCACACTCTGCATGAATTATCCTCATCTAAATCGATGGGGGGGGGGGAAATATGTATTGAAGGAAAACATACTGTATGTTTTGTAAATATTCAGATGATTCCGTGTCAAATTTAATGATTTCCAAAGCACTTTAAATTATTATTTTATATTTTGTGCTTTTACTGTGCTGCAGCGTTGTGTACGCGCAACCAAACGCTCAAAATAGGACGTATTTGACTCTAATAGATCTATGTACAAACGGATTAAAACCAAAGATTGCGTGCTCCTTTTTTTCTATGATTCATTTTCGTATATATGTAGTTCCTTTCAACACAACCGCGGCTCATTGAGATTAATACCGATGCTGTCGCTTCGAAGCTTTCAAGGATAAAAATAAAACCAAATATTCACCGATAGCAATTTGAAATGATGAATCAAAAGGAGAAAGTAACATTTTATTTACAAAATGAGTTATCATAGCAACATCTCCTTCTCTCTCAATTTGCTCGTTTCAATATTGCCACTATTACACTTGGACTATAAAACATGACGCTTGGACCAAGTCTTTGATGCCAATTTTACACAAGGACTTAAACCACTGGGCAAAACAGGCGCGCGGACAAAAAACCGTCGACAAAATGTCCTGAAACCATTTGCGCGGACAAATTTGGCAACATTGAAATGGAGTTACGTTTTTTCGTAAGTGAAACGAAGAAATATCGGGAACCAATGAGCCACGCCTCGTCACCGCTGACAAACAACTTTTTACGTCTGGTTATTTGCATGCGTGGATGTTGAAAATTACAGAGCGAAAACACCACAGACCCACAAAAACGGAGAAATTTCATTCGGAAAGACGAGATAGCAAATGAAATGATCCGCGTTAAAAATCCGTCAATCCGTGACGCAACAATTGCATGTGCATCTGTGCTTTGCTGGGAAAAAAGAACAAACACGCTCCGATGATTGTATCTGCATTTGCTTCTCTTTTGGCACGTATTATTTTCCATGATCCCAAAATCGTCGTTTCTCTCACGAAAGAACGTAACTTTAGTTCCATGTTGCCGAATTTCCCCTCGAAAATTGCTTAGTATAACTAGGAGAATCTCGGGTATTCCTAACTGACAATGTCGCGGGTTTTTCCTCAGAGTTCTTTAAAAAATCAGAACAATTTTTGATGAAAATTCCACGGGTATAACGTTTTTCGATAAATCAGTTGCTTAAGTCAATTTGGCGACCCTGGAAAAGGGTTACGTTCCTTCGTGCGTTCGACGACGAAATTTGAAACAAATGTCTCGCTTCGAGTGGAGCTTTTGCGATATATTGATTGATCTGCCATTTAAACCTATGCTGCCGTGCTAAGGACAAACGTCGCATAAACCCTCAGGAGTTGCCAAATTTCCTTCGACAAACCACGGATTTTCAGGAAAATTTGTGAACATTTTCCCTCCGATTTATCGGAGGATTTCGTATCGTAATTTGATCTAATAAGTCTAAAATTGCGAGGGAAAATATTCAGAATTGTCTTCAAAAATAAATAATTTTTGATAGGAAATTTGGCAACATTCGAATGCTCATACGGTGTTCTTCCTTAGCATGGCAGTATAGAAAAGAATCGATAAACAGGATGTTCGGAATCGATTCTTTTACCATAGCTTCAAAAGGGGGAAATATCGAAAATCGATCATTCACGCCTCTCCTCTCGTGTGTTTAATATTTTGCACAGTGTTTTTTCGTAGAGTTCCGTGCAGGTGTAAAAGAATCAATTTTTTGAAACCCTCTCTCGGATGGAGAATAGTGCCAGAATCATTTTGAGACCACAAGGCTAAGCAGCTGGTGTGCGGATCTCAAATCAATCTTGCCACGAGATTCTTTTGGTTTGGAATCTCAAGCATTTTTCGTGAATCGTTCAAATAATGCGGTTTAAAGTACATCGAGTTTTCATAGTGTTTGTTGTGATGTGCACAATATGGAAGGATGCAGAATCGAAGTTTGATTTCCGCGGTTTTATTAAAAGTGCGCCAAATATTTTCTTTAAATTTTTTTTCATCTTTTATTTTTATTAGTCATGATGAAATTGTTTTTCATTGTTTCCTATCATTTTCGACCTCTTAAACCCCTTATTCTTATACTGCCATACTAGGGAAGAACGCCGTATGAACATTCAAGATTGGCCAAATTTCCTTCGATAAAATGTTTATTTTGACGGAAAGTTTTGATTATTTTTCTCTCAAATTTTCAGGAGCTTCGGGTGAAATTGCGAACAAAATTATCTGAAAAATTTGAAGAAAAACGTTCACAAGTTTTACCAGGAAATTTGTGCTTTATCAAAGGAGAATTGGCACGCCCGAAGGTTCATACGGCGTTTTTCCTTAGCACGGAAGTTTTACTCTGTACGATTAAACCTGAAAATAGCGTAATAAACTTGTGCTGCTTTTCCAAAATTTTCTGAGCCCCGCTCCACGTCAGGGGTGCCCTACCAAAAAATATCACATTACGCCCCTTTAATCAGCCAATAGCTGTCCCTATAGTTGCCCATAGGCAGCCTTCTCCTGTCTTTCAACCGGGTTTCCTCCACCTGCCTCAGATTCTCAGATTCAACTCAGCCTTCAGTCCGTGGATCCAGGGTGTTTATAATCATTAAATGGACCGCGTTTAACAGAAAGGAACCAAGCCACACCAGCTATTGCCAAATTTAACTGAGAAACCTAATTTTTGACGAGGAAATATTCGTGCGGATTCTTTTGAAAATGTTTAGGAATTCGCTTCGCACTATGGAGTAAATTCTCTGAAATTTGCATGAAAATCTGCACAACCGTTTTCATGTAAAAAAATAAATTGCCCAGTTAAATTTGGCAATAGCTGATGTTGCTCGGTTCATTTCTGTTTAACACGGTCCAAATAAAACATCATAAAATCCCCAAACTTGTTAAGAATTGGCCGTAGGACCCTCAACTGAGATAGCATCCATAAATGTCTTCCATAAATAAATTAAAAAACAAAGATTTTGTACGAAACGGTTTTGCCATTTTACAGTAAATAAAAAGAAAAATAGGATATACTTCTGCCAGAGGAAATCAAAGAAGGGTGGGGAAGAAGGAGTTTGCTTGTTAGTTGAGGGTCTTAAGAATGAATGGGAATTATTAAGCGCCAGTGACGTCAGCGTCGTTAACAGGAACGAGGATCTCGCCGTCGCGTCGGAAGTCTTTAACTCATGAGCCCTGTCCACAACGCTCTTGTCACTTGCCCACGGCTCATGTGCGCCGCATGTTTAGGCGCTTAGTTTAATTTAATGCAAATTCCCACTTTTCCATTTTCACAAAAGGAGTCCCATCCCTTTTTACATTGTATCTTATGCAGCTTTCTAGAGCACACCCCATATTTCTCACCCGTCTTCAGTTCCTTTTGGCAGAAATACGTCCAATTGCGAGTGTCCGTGTAGATGATGTGGGGGTGAAGTTTCCATTGGTCTGAAATTGCTAGAGCATACTTTTGAAATCGGTTAGTTGCGCTAGGCACAGGATTACGTTTTGTCCGTCCAAACGCCTAGTCTCCACGTGGAGTATTCTGCCGTGCTAAGGAAGAACGCCGTATGAACATTCGAGAATTTCCAAATTTACTTCGATAAAATGTTTATTTTTGAGGAAAGTTATGAATATTTGCCCTTGAAATTGTCAGGATTTTTCGATAGAATTGCGAGCAAAATTATCCGAAAATTTGGAGGAAAAATAGTCATAAGTTTACCAGGAAATTCGCGTTTTATGAAAGGAAATTTGGCAACGCCTGAAGGTTCATACGGCGTTTTTCCTTAGCATGACAGTATTGAGGGGGATATCGCCTTATACTTAAGGTGATCCGGTGGACGCCATATTCTGTGTCAGAACGACATGCGATGTATCGCTTCAAGGCTCCATTTTTTTAGGCTACTCGTCATTTTTATCGAATTTTGAGGTAGCAATTCTGTTGTCAGGAGACTAAAAAATTCACGCAGGTACCAATTTCGACAAACAAATTAAACGTAATGGAGGCTTGGTTTTTTAGAGGAAAAATATAGCGTTCGATACTAATATCGAAACTGCACCCGAATGCGATATTTTTCCTTCAAAAAAAAACCACACCTTTATTACGTTGAATTTGTTTTTCAAAATTGGTAAGTGTATTCTTCAGTATGCTGACAACAGAATTGCGATCTCAAAATTCGAGAAAAATTCTACACGATTCTAGGACCGGCGCAACTGATCCATTCGATTTAAAATTACCCTCCATCTTTGGTTGCAGAGCATGACGGTGGATGGTTCTACAAGGATAAAGGAAAGTGTCAAGAACGCTGCAACGAATGGTACGGGATGTTCAAAATAAGGGACACGGAAGATACTCCACAACCAGTGGCTGTGGGCAAGGTATACAAGTTCAAATGTATCTGTCACTCTGACAGAAATGTTCGCATGGCTGTCAAAAGAGCGTATTCATCCAGCTTTAAATCCGGGGTGTATCGCGTTCTCCATTTTGCGGGGTTTGGGAACCAAATCAAATCGTGGTATAAAAAAATCCAGTACATACCTTACAGTGAATACCTTGCCAATAAAGCTTTTTACACCAAAAAACAGAATTGAAATGGAGTAACGTGTTTAACGTTTTAAAAGTTTTGTCATCCCTGTCTGGATCTACAATATATTTATGTGACTAAATGTTTGAAGTATTGAGGAAATAATCATACAATAATGTGTTACTTTTGTAATCGTTTTCAACCATTTCACTAGTAAATATTATATATCATTTATATTCATCTTCTCTCCCTTATTCTTTCCCTTCAACCTTTTGACTAGGCCCTTTTGTCTGGTCTCTTTCTTTAAATTAGTGATCTTCTGTGAACAAAAAGCAGCTCTGTGCCCAATACGTAGGTATAACTTTGTCAGCCCCTGATTCTGCGCGATCTGACAACCATATAATTTGCCCCAGTTTCGCAAATTTGGAAAAAAGGCAATGGGCCTGTTGCATGCAAGAGATACAGCCGTGCGAATAGACTTTTCAGAGGTTAAATGACACGAAAATTACGATGGTTACATTAAAAAAGTCTGAAATACACTCCTTACTCAGCAATTTGCGTTGTTAGGAACGCGCTTTTTCAAATTTACCGCGTCTGGGGGCAGTTTTCTAACGGAAACAATTGACGGCAACTCGCGGCTATTTCCGGTCAACTAAAACTGACAACATAACCTAAAAATCGGAGCTCGTGATATCGTGAAATGAAATGTAGGAGGATTGCGTTGGATATTTAAAAGTTGATCGATTTGGTTAGCGCATAAAGCGTATATGGACCACTATAAGAGATAACGTTGGGTTTGTAAACAATCTGAAGGAAAAAATAACAACAACAACAACGACTCGGCATCTTCCGGAAATCACCGAGCCCGCCGTTTGGTCGTTTCCGGTGATTAGAAAACTGCCCCCAGACGCGGGAAATTTGAAGAAGCGCGTTCCTAACAACGCAAATTGCGCAGTAAGGAGTGTATTTCAGACTTTTTTAATGTGACTATCGTAATTTTCGTGTCATTTAACATTTAAAAAGTCTATTCGCGCGGCTGTATCTCCTGCATGCAACAGGCCCATTACTCTCGTCTAGCTGACAATTCCAAAAATTGGGCTTTGAGGTGCACCTGTGCGTGTAAGGCTCCATCAATGAGTAGAAAGGTCTATGCAGAGAATTCAATGGTATGCTCTGTACACTTTCACATAGACACGGTGAATTTTTTAGATTTTTCGCAATAACTCGACCAATTATAAATATTTTATAAGCAAAAAGCTTCACCATAACCAATTCAGCTCGCTCCTTCATCATGCCGAATTTCAAGTTCGTAGGATCAATATTAGTCACGAAATAGGCACAAATAGATTTGCAGATTTTCCGCAATAACTTGGCTTAAAATGAAAAATTCGAAAAAATGAAATCAGGCCGTGCTACAGTACATAACGTGGCACAATTGGCACATCTCCGTAAAACTTCCATACTCTTGCTCAAACTGTAACTTTAAGAAAGCGTGGAACAGATCTTAACACTTTTAGGGCTTAGGATTTTATAATGTAGCAAAATACTGCAGCTTTCTCTACCCCTCCTTTATCTGCCGTGTTGACGGTGAAACTACCAAACCTCGTCGTTGCAGACCTCCTGTCATTCTTTATTTTTCATATGGAAAACTACGCAACGTCAATTTTTGAAAATTTCCGTAATTTTGCTTCTCTATGCAAAGAAAAATCTGTGGAAAGTTCAAGGAATGAAGGAGGTTTGCTCTCCTTCACAAGAATAAAACGGAAACGGATATTTTCAAACACCGCAAACGAGATACGTAGTCTACTACTTTCACCGTCGATATGCCTATGTTTTTAGAGATAAGTTTTTACTTATCTGACACATTTGCCTTCTATACTATAAGCTCCGAGACCTCCTAATTTTACGAAACTGGTGACGCTTAGTTCCAGCATTCTACCGGGCCGATTTTCATGATTTTTGCGGCAATCGACGGGCAATTGTCTCNATTTTTTTTTTTTTTTTTAATTTTTTTTTTTTTAAGAGAACAAGTAGGTGATCTTCCTTGACGTTTTCACACAGTTGTCTATATATAGAGAGGAAAAATCAAGGAAGTTTCCAAGAATAGATCTATTCTAGATGCGTATGGCGCGGAGCGCGAGCCCTGTACCCCTAACCCTCCCCCCCCTTTAATCCTCTTGTGGCGCTTTCCGGTGAGTTTGTATACTAACACGGCTACTTTAAGGCGAACCACAAGTCAACGATACCTACCAAGGGGTGAAGCATTCTTCATTTGCTTTATAGAGGTTTGTGGTACGTACAATATGGATACATGTACACTATGGGGGGAGGGATTTTGGTGGAATACATGTGTGTTATTAGAATAGACTAGAGTCCCGTATACCCAGAGTTAAGACAACTCGATTAGCAGCTGACATGGCAGCCGGCCTTGGCTGGCCATGGAGGCCGAAACGAGTGCACCCAAACAAACGATATTGAGGGATAAGGATCAGGAATCCTGCGATGTCTGTCACACAAAAACAACAACATCAACAAATTGATCAATTAGAAAGAAAATGAGATTGGTTTGTGAATAATTTCTTAATCTATTTCCATTTTGGACCGATGGAAATAACAATTTACTCTTGATAAACCACAATTAGGTAATATTTTCATTATTCTTGTTCACATTCGAGGTACCGCCATGTTGGTGCACTCGTTTCGGCCTCCATGAGCGAGAACCAATCAGAATTGGATTTTTTTTAGGCCACTTTCAGCCCAACCAAAAGTGAGTTGTCTTAACTCTGGGTATAAAGGGACTCAAGAATAGACAGCTATTCTTTGCGTTACGTATGTTGTTAATGAGGTGAAATTGAGGGTGTCTAAGAAAAAAGTTGTGGGTCCGAATAGAAAAATGTAGTCCAATGGTCACGCCATTGCATTGCTGGAGGGAGCCAACTCGTATGAGCCTTCACTTGCATGCTTCTATTAAGAATTATTTACAAAAATATGTAAAGGAAGAGAAGAAAATTGGTTGGGTTTTATGTAATGTTTTATCATTTGAAATCTAAAAAACTGTACAAAAACTTAAAATCATAAGTTCAAAACCTCTCACGCCGCAAGTTTGAATAATGGCGTCAAACATAGTGCGGCTGGCGCGGCGCGATGCTGGCTCGCACGGCGCGGAACACATGGTAGCGCCTTACAAGACCGCAGGATACTTCATGCATTGCGCGTACAGCACGGCGCACGCAGCGCGTGGTGGCACCTTACAAGTGTGCATGATACTTCATGCGTTGCGCATATCGTCACCTTCCAGGCAAAGTATCACAAGCGCCATGCGACGTTTAAAAATTTCCTCCGCCATTATATTTTTTTACAGAGAAATTGTTCAACGAAGCTGTCCGAAAATTTCACTGAATTTTCTTTGTGCTGCCGATAAAATTTAGTGAAATTTCCAAACAGATTCAACCAACAATTTCTCAGTAAAGAAATAAAATGGCGGCGGAAATTTTTAAACGTCGCATGGCGCTTGTGATACTTTGCCTGGAAGGTGGCGATATATGACGGGGCCCGCACTTTATTTTTTGATGGATTCATGCCGATCGAATCGACACCGGTTTTTTCCAATAATTTGTCGATCGAATCAATGTCGATCGGTCTACTTCGATCGATTCAAGTTTTTTTCTTTCGATCGAATCCACACCTTCGGAGTGGTAGACATTTCTGATATGCTCGGCTCGATTTGCTTGTGAATGACTTAACCGTAGCCTGGATTATGTTTACTTGATTTTAAAGTGATTCGATGGACGCTATATTTTGTGTCAAAACGACATGCAATGTATCGCATCAATTGGTTCTTTTTTGTTAGCTGCACGTCATTTTTATCGAATTTTGAGATTGCAATTCTGTTGTCAGGAGACTGAAGGATTCACTTACCAACTTTGACAAACAATTTTAAAGTAATAAAGTGGTGGTTTTTTAGAGGAAAAATACCGCATTCAATACTGATATCGAAACTGCACTCGAATGCAATATTTTCTCTCTAAAAAAAACCACGTCTTCATTACATAGAATTTGTTTATCAAAATTGGTGAGTGAATTTTTTAGTCTCCAACAACATAATTGCGATCTCAAAATTCGAGGAGAGTGACGAGCAGCTAGAAAAATGGAACCAATCGATGCTATATATCGCATGTTTTTCTGACACAAAACATGGCGTCCATCGAATCACCTTAACTCCTATCTGCGGCAATAAACATATTTCCCCCGTGAAACGTCATGAAACATATCGGGCATCATCTGATAATAAACTTTTTTGTAGTTTACGCGCATATTCCTTCCGTGACATCGGTAATTCATCGTCGGAATTGTATCGTTACACCTCTAGATTTAGCATTTACGCAAGTGCTCTGATGAAGTGTCACTTTTTCCTCGAGTTGTCAATTTTCAGCCGTAAATGTTCCACGTTTGAAGTTGCTTCACGTCTGAAAGCTGAGTATTCAGAGGAGAGGGATGTGCCTCTCTTCTTTTTTGTTCGACGGAAACATATACTACACACGCAAGCTCTCGGCAACATTAACTATAAAGGGTGAAAAAAATGTCTGTGGCGAATCATTATCCCTTCAATCATTCATCAACGGCTTATTCATATGAAATACTTCCACTGGGCTGGACGTACATTTTCATTTAATACTCTCGATCATTACTTTTAGTGCTATTATGTTATTGGTGTTAATAATCTGCTCTTTCAAAACATAAAACACGTGGTTCAGTGTGCGTGGTGGTTTATTTTCAAGCCAATCCCTTTTTGTCATGTTTTCGGATCACTTTGTTCAGCTTCTGTTCCTTCTGCTGACTTCGCACGCAGTTGCAGTCATCATGGCGGTAAGAGAAAAAGTTTGGAAATATCTTCAAAAACAATTAAGTCTTGACTGTTACAAAAAACTCAACAATGAGTTACTAAACATTGTTTATTTTATTTTAAAAATCTGAAAGCACTGGGTGAGTAGATAATGTGGTGATTTTCCCGCATTATTATGGAGCGGAAATTGCGGGAAAAACAGCTTTTGAAAAATCCAAAAACTGCAAGACATCTCAAACGCACCCGAATGGCGGGAAACTAACGGTGGGGATGCACTGCGGTAGTCAAATTGTACTCTCCTCTCATTTTCCACTGATGTTTGTTAATGTAAAATGTATTCCAATGTGGAATTGTGCTTGTTTAATTGTTTACTACAGATAACAGGAAGGAGATTCGATTCTTTATTTCTAAAGGTATAATTACGACTTTAGTATTGTTCTCATATACGGAGAGTAGATAGACACTTGACTGAAGTCGTAGAAACCCGTGCTCGCTCCTGATTAGTGCCGAATGACATCATTCGGTTCGGCGCGAGATCGGGGCGTTTTAAATTTGCGGATGAGATGAGCGATTTGAACTGCATATCTCTTGGCTATTGAGCTACTTTTTCGCGTTTTCAATGTGCGCATCGTGTCATGCGCGTCATTTACCTTCAGAAAAAATGTATTCGCTTGGCAAATGTCGTTCAGTGACCCATTACCATACTGTTACTTTTTTTTATTTAGCAACAGTATAATTTTACAAGGTGCCATATTGGTTTACAAAATATAAACACTAAATAACGGCAGAAATTAATTTAGGCTTCAAGAATTCTAGATCGTATTCAATACATCAAACAGATGAGATTGTATTGATGCCGATTGGTCCAACATGTAAACGTAGCCTCAGAAGTCGATCGAGTAATCTGTTGAAGCGGATGTTTTGTGATAGATTTTTGATTCTTATGAGTACTACGCACGGCAATGCAAAGAGAAATTGTTAGGAAGTTGCTCTTGTTCAGCTGTTCCAACCTAAATCTCAAAATATTTGTTTGAGGTTGTGCTCCGTTGTTTTGAGCTAAACGATATATCGAACCAGTATAGAATACGACCCGTAAAAAATGTCTGAACAAACTGATTGGGTCATGACCACTAACCAGAGATGGAAAGTGAAATTTCAAAATCTGGATTTACTGGTTTTAGGAGTTTAGTGGCCTCCTGAATGCATCCAAAAGTTTCAATAAATGTTGTTAAATTTCACTTTAATACCTCTTAAAAAAGAGGGCTGAGAATTTTACAATTCCTGTTTTTTTTTTTTTAGATAATCATTGTATTATCTAACGTCACTATGTTTCAGTGCAATTCGTTTAGTTTCACTGAAAAAAAAACTCCGACCGTGGGAGCCGCAATTACGGGCTATAAAGACATACCGTCCGTTCCGGGCTCAAAGGCCGAAAATTCCGGCTGCTGGAGGCCTAGGCGTAGCTTCGATTGCTCCGGGTTCTGAGGCCGAAGCTAAGCTACGGCTCCAGCAGCCGGAATTTTCGGCCTTTGAGACCGAAACGGACGGTATATAGATAGCCCGTAATTGCGGCTCCCACGGCCGGAGTTCTTTTTTCAGTGTTTAGTTTTAAATAATGTAGATAGATACAAAGAAATACTTGTAGTAGTTACGTTATACTTAAATAAAATTCTTTAAAAAAAAAAATCCAAGAAATCTCACGCTCGCGCATAAAATCATGCGAATAAATTTCATGAAATTTTCCATCTTCGGTCGTGACTTCTCTCTTCGGTAATACGGCATTTGTTGTACAGGCTGCCGACAAAATTGATCCATGCAGTAAACTAAGGGACAGTGATTCTCAACAAGCCCTGGATATGGCGAACGAGTACTGCAAAGGTGTTTTGAATCGTTTCTGCCGTCATCCGATCAGTGCTCGAGTCCGTCCGTCCTTCGGAAATGCAGGATGCACACGAGTCGCACGCCAGTCGGATGAAACTGGATTTCAGTGCACGGTACAAGTGGCAGGGTTGATGTCACGATATCGAAGATCCTCCCCGCACCGAGCGCTCTTATCAGATTATGTTGCAGGTGAGGAAGGTTCCAAACAAATACATAGATCGTATTCGATACATCAAACGGGTGGAAAAAAAATGAGAACCCGGATTGAGAAAAAACGGGTGAGTCGTAAAAAAAAATCCATGACACGATGCAACTTTCACTAAAGTACCAATGGACCACTAGACAAGGTACGAAATTTCAGCATTCTGATACATGTTTCTTAACCAAAATTTCACGTAAAACACGATGCGCACATAGAAAATTACCGCCATCAATTCCTTACGAAGATATTTAATGGTTCTTGATGCGTGAATTCAAACCACCCGCTCATGAAAACTCAATGCTTTACGTGAGCGTTACGCGTGCTCATCGCGCGCTAAACGTTATCATGACAGTCTCCGCGATATAAAAATCTGGCAACCTCAATCTTGACACTTTGGCTCAGCTATAGCAAATTGCTTATGGTTTGAACAACATATGGTGGAAAATGAACATTGCTCGATTGAGAAGCTTGAAGAAACCGTTGTAGTGCGCGATTTGACTCTCGTAGAGCTCTGAGTTTCTTGTGAGCGGGCAGTTCAAATTCCTCGTAACCAATGTAAAATAAAAACGTTCATATCTTTGTTAGGAGTTAGTTTCAGTAATATTCGTTGCGCTAATCGTGTTCTACGTGAAATTTTGGTGAAGAAACATGTATTAGATCGCTTAAGATCGTACCTTGTCTAGTGGTCCATTTTCAGACGTTTACCCTTTGGGGAGCTTGAGAGACCTCTAAACTTTTTGTTTGTTTGTTTCTCAAATGATCGTTCATTTGTTCACATCGTAGCATGTTTTGACAAGCTTAGCCGTAACTTTTCTCAAATTTCAAAAATAAGATAGACACCTCAACGCGCGATGGTAACATCGCAGAGATACAACTATTCGTGGTTGGAGGATGTCTACCTTGTCTATACCTTGTATTTCATCAGAGAAACGGAAGGCATGATAGCGTGAGGTATGAATTCGCAATTTTCCGATGCCATTACTGAGGTGTCCGGTTACTTCTTTCCTATACCTAATGCTGCGTTGATCGCGTACCCCTTGAAGCACTACTATGAAAAAAAAACAAGCAGTGAACTCCAACACAATGAGTTGATGAGGCGCGTCGTTAACTCGCACATATCAACCTCATTGGTTTTCATTTACAGAGATTTCAAAATAGGCAAGCAGCACAAAAAGAGAATTCACGATCCAACACTGCGAGGTCAACGACGCACCTTGACGAGACCGTGTATTGTAAATGTAGAAAGCCATTCGAACGAGTTTAAGTTTTTTGATCTGCCTCAAACAAAATCTTATCAGATTCTTGAAGAAAAGTGCTACGGAGTAATTTAAGCGAAGAGAGGAAAAATTCTGTCGAAACCCTGAAAGATAAAGTCGATTTAAAGGTATTTTGGGGCTAAAATACCCAGATCACTGATAGTATAAATCCCGTTAAATTGACTCGATATAAATGCAATTGCATTAAATATGTCTTGATTTAGTTATTTTAAACGTCTTTCCATGTAAGGGAGTTCAACCGTGTCCATGCTTTATTTATTCATGAATTGAACGTAAGCAATCTACATCCCGAAAATCTGCCGATTTGCCGTAAAAAAATCGCAGCAACTTGATATACCAGGTCAATGTACCCACTCGTTGAATTTACTAATCAATTCCGTGATTGCAAATATGTAAAAGTCAATATGCTTTAGTCATTTTGGTTGCATTTATTTTTCATGAAACAATAATAAGTAATTTCAATTCCGAAAAACCATCAATTTTCCGTATAAAATCGAAAAAATCAGTTCGTTTGGTTTTGCTTACATATGCATATTTTAAATTAGCGCGGAGCAGTCATAGGTTTTTTTTTAAAGAAAAAAAAAACCAAGTAACGTGGAGTCTTGGTATTCATTGCACATAAACTAGAAAGCCCCAGAATGACAAAAAAGTTTAAGTCATAATTACTGACGGATTTGTGAATTTTTTACACGCTTTGTAAAACCGAAGACGTTCGCGCCAGTCACTTTCCGGTAAGGAACTTAAGGGACTCGGTTATTTTATCGAGTAGGGGGTCAAAACGATCGCAAAAGCGGTAACTACGTATATGCGCCAAAAAAAAGAAGAAGACAAACGGAAGGAACACAATATGAAGGCCGCTCGTTGATGACGGCGCAGAGATGCGACTATTCGAGCTTGATGGATATCCGTGTTGCATCTGCAGAATTGAAGGCGCCTTGGCGCGAGGCGTGAACTCGCAATGTTCCACTCTACGCTGTCATTGTGAGGTGTGGCTCAAATTCGGCAGGAATGTTAACGAGGCTTGACTATGTCTCTCCTATATTTGGTTGTGTTCACGGAAAAAATTAAATGTTGATTTAGCATTTATATTGTTAATGACATGTTCGACAAGTTTCAAATGCTGACTTTACATTTTCAGAAATGCTAACTTAACTACACCCACTGTAAAACGAACAAATGTCAATGTCGTGTTAGCATTTTTGTACTGTAAAATCAGCATTGCAAACTTGACGGGCCTTTTTTTAACAATTTAAATGTTTATTACACTTAATTTTTTTCCGTGTTGATGCTCGACTTTTTCTTCTTTTTTCTCAATTTGATGGCTAATTCTTTATCATGAAATATTTGTAGATCTAAATCTAAAGCTCATATGTACCGGCAACAAAACTCCCCTAAAAGAGATTGTCGTGTCAATTTGATCCGGCCGGGGATTTCGAAGGATAGTTCTCAAAGAATTTCCGGACATTCGATTTCTTCGGTTTTTTTACGATTTGATGTCTAATTATTTTTTTACGATTTATTTGTGGACATGCATCTGAAGCTCATATGCACCGGCCCTAAAACCCACGAGCCACGTGTTTTTAGCAAACTCCTGATAAAATTGACTCGGTTTATTCATCTAAGGGTTGTTCGATGGAAATTTGCTGTTTGATCTCTCCTGGTAATATACTGCTTTTGGGTGTTGTTTTGATGCCCTATTTAATAATTTGAAATGAGGAGGGACTCAAAACATGGGCGAATAAGGATGCAACATTGAAAAGCGCACTAATAGGGATGCAACATTGAAAAGCGCACTAATAGGGATGCAACATTGAAAAGCGCACTAATAGGCAGGACGTTTCTAGCAGTGGTCACGAGGTAACGACTGGGGTCAGGCGGTCGCCACTAAATTTTGTGCTTATTTTTTCGTGTTTTCTACAGCTTAAAATGAGCTTGCAACAGTTCGAAACGCCCTACCTCTCAGGGTTTTTTTTTTAAATTTTTAGCCTTGTTTACCCATTTTTTGAGTGGTTACGTGGTATCGGCTGGGATCAGGTCGCCACTCAATTTTTTATTTATTTTTTCGTGTTTTTTGCGGCTGAAAATGAGCTGGTAACAGCTCGAAACGTTCTGCCTTGTAGTATTTTTTAATGCTTCAGCCTTGTTTACCCATGTTTTGAATTACTCCCTCCTATTTGCTCGTATATTCGAGCTTTGTTATTTTCTGCTGTATCGTTTCATAATTTCCCCTCTTTCCTCTCTCTTTTGTCATCAACAAGATCCCACATTTTGGCGCCCTCGTATTTCATTTGAGGAAATTCGGAAACCGGATACTGAAAATTACGACGAAGCTGAACATGAGTGGCCCGCAGGAGCAACACAATGGGATAGTGTGGCTTCATACACTTCGATAGGACCTCGACTTTCTATGGAAGATAACTTTGATATCTCTTCTAACGCGCGGGACACCGGCGGCGCATCGTTCTTCGGAATTTATGATGGGCATGGCGGCGCAGTAAGTTTCCTACAATGGCGTGGCGTGTTTTGCGATAAATCGATTAATCTACGATTTAAACCAATGGAAAAGGGTCGATAATCTGGCTGTTCGCGACGAACACCGTAATAATCGATTCTTTACCATAGCTTCAAATGAGAAGAAATATCGACTATCGATCATTCACGCCTCGCCACTAGTTTCCTGTTAGCAAAACCAATTTTTATTGCAAAAAATAATTAAGGAAGGCACTGATCAAATGGACGTATTTCTATCAAACGGACCGAAGCGCCATAGGGTGAGGAACGTAGAGGGGGGGGGGAAGGCTTGGATTGGCGGCGAAATCGGGCGTCCAGCTGATTCCGTCCTATACTCGCAATGCTTTTCCATGGAGCTTAGGTCCGTTTGACAGAACGCGCTATCCGGCATTCTAAATTCCTCAATAGGAACTCAAATTGGCGCTTAGTTCCGTTTGATAGAAATACGTCCAAATAACCAACCATTTTATACGATCGACGTAAAATACTTTTATGAAGAAAATTCAGGATTCGGCGCAAGTCTTTTATTACCATCATCATATTTACTTAATAATGGTAAAAACTGGGTTTTGACATCGTCAACGATGCCCAACGGTAACGGGCCAGTGGCGTGGCATGCTTTGCGATATATCGATTGATCTGCCATTTAAACGTGTGGGAAAGGATCGATACACAAGGTGTTTGCAACGAACACCTTAATAATCGATTCTTTACCATAGTTTCAAATGGAATAATATCGATAATCGATCATTCACGCCTCACCACTGGTACCCACTAAACCTCTCTTCCCAGATGGAATAATTAAAAAAATCTTTTGACGTAGTCTATTCATTCTATGCAAAAATCGTCAATCCGTCAAAACTCGCTTTTTAATTTCGACCACAAATGTTGAGGATGTTTAATGTTGAGAGCTCCCTACGAACATTTCTGTTCGTTCTCGGTTTTTCTATAATTTTAAATTATTATTGTATGCTTCCTTTTTTAATTTTTATTTTTCCTTCTAGTTTTTATTTGAATTTTTATTTATTTATTTTTTACAATTTTTAACCTCACAAGCTAGTCAAGTCAGGCCACTGATGAGCTCTGGGCATCGTTGCTGAATATTGTTTGGGCAGTATTACCGCAAGATTGTTTAGCTACAAGATATGACCGTTTTTAATCAGTAGATGATACTGAAATGTGCACTAACCTAGCCTAGGGAAAATTTTACGAAATAAGTTTAAACACTCTCCAGAAAATGCATGTTTTATCAGGTGCAATTTGGCAACTCCCGTAAGTTCCTGCGGTATCTTTTTCCCGCAACGGCAAAGTAGGCGCTTCCATGACGTTTAATCGGATTCGTCATGAGTTTGACATCCGGATTCGACGAACTGACGTCAACTGACGGGAAAATGACGACCAGAAATGAGTGGCAATTGCGTGCTAAGTTAAGGGCTGAAAAAAAAAAGTCTCATTTCGGTATCGAGTTCAACGGTTTCCGAGTTTTCCACGTTCGTTAGGTTAAATTTTCTATCTTGGCTTCTGGCGGCGGGTGAACGAATGAAAAAACGTGAAAAAAACTCGAAAAAACCTTGGCATAAAACGCGATGCGCAGATGACTCGTCTTGTTATTTCGCCGCCTCTTATACAGTGGTCAAACCACCAGGTGGTTTGACCTTGCATCACTCTGTATAAGAGGCGGCGAAATAACCACCAGACTGTGGGAGCATGTTTTAGGGGTAATTATAAGAATTATTCCTCCATTTTTTCCATAAATGCTCATTAAGGGGGCTACAGCCCCCCTCCCCTTCAGGGTCTGAGAAATTAATTGTTTTTCCTGTATTTTGGCAACGGTATAATGCACCTAATCTCATGAAAATTGAAAATTAGTATGCATCCATATTTGATGTGGTAAATTATTAGTCTTAATATCCGGAAAAATGGAAATATCAGTAAAAGGGGGGATTCTGGGGGCTGTAAAAAAGGTCAGCAAGTTAGTTTCTTGGCGTCGTACGAACGTGCGGTATTTTGCAAACCCCTCCAAAATCTCACTTTTACCTGAAATTTCCTTCTACTCCTCTGAGAATATTTCGAGAGGAATAATGCAGAGGGCAAAAGGGATTATATGCCTTAGTGTGTATTGGCGATAACGCCCAAGTGTCATAAAGTGTCATGAAGTATCATGAAGTGTCATGAAGTGGCTTACCAAGTGATCTCTAAAATTCTTCACTTTCTTTGTTACAGGAAGCCTCGCTACTTGCGATGAGAAATTTGCTCAAAAATTTAGCAAATGAAGTAGCAGCTTTGAAGAAATTTACCAAGGGAACCAGATCATCCAACTCAGGTTCTGATTCCGAAACCAGCTCACCAATGATATTAGAGTCGTTCTCACCCAATGCTGAGTGTAAGTCACGACATTAAATTCTTTCAGTGAGAGTGGATTGGTAAAGATAAATTGGACCTCATATTTTGCAATTAGGGAGTACAATTTCTGGCTCATCCGTAAAAACTCTTATCAGGATAAGGGAATTAATGATACATAAGTTGTTTCTAAACTTGGACAGAAATTGTAGTTCCTAATTTCGAAATGTAGTTCAATTTAAATTAACTCGATTAACAAATTTCAGTATGAGTGAAGGTTGGACGTTAGTTAGCTCAAATTATACGAAACTCTTGAGACACTATACTTTTTGACGAGGAAACAATGCAGGTACATCGATGAAAGTTGCGGGTTGACCTTTACAAATACTTACTGACGAAACCGATTCGAAAATCGTCAAAGTATTTAAGATTTCTAAATATGGAGGAAAATTATGAAAAATCTCTCCATGTTCAATCACTCTATAATACGCCAGATATCAATACACGATTTTCTTTTTTAAGATTGCTACCAAATTACAGCCAAAATGAACATCGTACTTATTTATGTCCTTCTATCCGTATGCAAGTGGTAATTTCGGAACAGTCACAGCGGTAATTTTCATATTGAGGTCCGTTCTTTTTCTTTCCGCCTGATCACTCTGAAATGTTAAAGAAATAAATGGCATAGTAGGTAAATGTATCATAAAGTAAGTTTTCTTATTTTGACTCAATATTGAATTCAGATCGGACTATTATGCGTCCTCAAAACAAATTCAACTTAATTTCAAAACTGTTATAGCGTTTAAAGCAACTGCGGCATAAAAATCACAAAAGTCTGTAATTCACTTCTAACCTCGCAATCTGCGTAAAACTTTCTAGCATTTTTGAGATTCTCGTTTCAAAAAGGATGTATAACGTCAAAGATAAAATATGGAACACATGAGTCAATACGGTTTCACAACTCCAGGCAAAGGTAAAAATGGCAGTCGTCATTTGACAAAGTTCCTCAACTAAAAAGTCACTTAAAAAATATGCCTACTCATCATATTTCATGTGAAATATAGGGAAAGGGAGACGTTTGATAGACGTGTCATTACTTAGTTCTTTTTAAAATGAAAAAGTGCGAAACATGACCGCAGCCGTTCTGAAGTTCACGTGGGGTTAGTGAAACTGCGGTGTCTCATCTGTATCAAATTATACCTCGTCGTAATAAACTTCTGGATGCGGTAAGCTCAAAACAGTGCAAACTTTGAAAGTAAATATTCTCAAAATTTGGGTGAACTCAAACTTTTTTGATGCCCTCTTCACGATTTAAGAGATCTTCGCCATGGGTAGCACCTTTTTTTTCTTTTTTTTTCTTTTTTTCTTTTTTTTTCTTTTTTTTCTTTTTTTTGGGGCTTCTATTCCTGTTTATTTAGTAACTTAGGACAGCCATCCATGGACATGAGTTTTATATTGAGATTATTTTATTGGTGGTAGACGTTATTTTGGAACATTAATGCTCCAGCTTTCAAATTTTCAGGGATTACAGTCAAGAAGAATTTGTTTCCCTAGATCCAACGGTCAGTTCCATGAAAATTTGTCGCCACCACCGGGATTCGAATCCGAGACCTACACTGAAAAAAAAACTGCTAAAATCAACACATGAAATAGTGAAAAAAAGGTGACAACTCATCAAAATACATTAAGAACACCGGGTTGATTTTACTAATTTGGTGATTTGTCACCGTATTTTACTAATTTTTTTTTCAGTGTATTCTGCCGTGCTAAGGAAGAACGTCGTATGAACATTCGAGAGTTGCCAAATTTCCTTCGATAAAATGATCATTTTTTAGGAAAGTTATGAATATCTTTCCTTGTAATTTTTAGGAACTTAAAGTGAGATTGCAATCAACATTATCTGAAACGTTGGAAGAATAATATTCATAAGTTTACCGGGAAATTCGTGTTTTTAAAATGGAAATTTGTCAACGCCTGAAGGTGCATACGGCGTTTTTCCTTAGCATGGCAGTATTGGTCTAGAGTCAGACGGGTACGCGCCGACCGCTAGGTCAACCTGGCCGGCAACCCTTTTTCGCTTTGACAAAAGTTTGCAGCAAACCTATATTCTTCGTGTGATACCGCAATGTTATCACTGCACAATCCGCTGAGCCTTTTTTCTTACAAGTTGTATTTTCCAGCGTCACGGGCTAAGAGGAAAACCGCGCAAGATGAATCAAAGAAAATAACAAGAGGTTTGGGATGGCTAAAATCAAAATATGAAGATGCTCGTAAGTGTTTATGACAAAATTAATTGATTTTGAATTCTTGGAAGGGGATTTTTGCATGTCCTTAGCTCATTTCTGAAAAGTACGTACAAAATGAGATTGCCTACATTTTGCCGCTTTTCCTGATATTAAATTTAAGCTGAGGGAAAGACTTTCAATGTTGCCAACTCCTACGCCGTTTTGAACGTAGAAATATCAAGTTTCACATATTTCGTGAGGTCATGGGAAGAAATTATTCGCTATTTACCCCCTCATTCATGGTATCCATTTATGGTATCCTCGATAGAAATAACGGCTATTCTTCAAATGTAAAGATGGAAGTAACTTTTTGGAAATAATCGTACTGCGTAGAGGTACCTAAGTGTTTTTTTATCATATATGTAAGCTCCGAGACCTTCTAAATTTACGGATCTGGTAACGCTTAGTTCCAGCGTTCTACCGGGCCAATTTTCATGATTTTTGCGGCTATCGACGGGCAATTGTCTCTAAATGAGCCCGCTTTATTTAGATTTTGAAAATATGGCCCAGGTTTTTTTTTTTTTTTTTTTTATATATATTACGTGGTAAAGTTGCGAATTCTCCCATTTACACAATTTAATTTGTTTATTTTTTGTCATAGTTCATTTGAGCGTTCTACTGGGCCGATTTCCACGATTTTTGCGGTTATCGACAGGTGATAGTCCTTAGATGAGCACGCTGTAATCAGAATTTGAAAATAGGACCCAGGTTTTTTTATATTAGAGGAGACCAGAAAGCTTAGAAAGGGGGGCAAAATTTGAAATTCCCGCCAATGAAAAATGGCGGGAATCTCAAATTTAGCGGAAAATTGAAGTAAGCGGGAAATTGAAGTAAGCGGGAAATTGAAGTAAGCGGGAAATGTTGAATCTTGGTCCGTTAGTAGGGTAAGTGAATGGGAGGTATGCTCCTTTGCTACAAACTATCCAAAAGCAATAACGAAACGCTCCGTTCCGTTTCGTGTAAGTCATGGCGTGAAACTTAAAGTAAATGACGATTTTTTCATTCGATTCTTTTTGGTCCAATTGCTCTCGGCCAGAGGGAGATTGGAGAGTCGGGTATGAAAATCTTTTCATTTTTTGGGGTTCGTTCTTTCGTCGACGCGGGCCTAAAAGAACGCGAAGCGTCTTCTGTGGGTTGGGCCGCGTAGCGGCCAGGGGGTGTAGTCCCCTAGTAATAATATATTGATTGTCTTAAATTTAATGAGTCGAGTATCGCGGGAAATTTAAGAAAATCACGCTTCAAAGTTATAACAAGTTGGTTTTTGCAATCGCTAGCGATAGCAATATTCGTCATGAGAACTTTTGCTTCTGGGATATGAAAATTTTAAGGTACAGTTCGTTTGTAGTATCTTCAGAATTGAAGGGGCTATGTAATTTTGTGTCGACATCTCTTTTTTAACATTTTTAATTTTTTTTTCTTTGCATACAAGAAAGCTGTTATTTACCAATTATTTATTTTCGTTGGATTATGTATGGTTTTTGGAAGTTAACGCATTTAACTTTCAGTTTCGTTTTTTCGGCGTAAAGTATGATATTTTTACTCTACGCATATGCCCGAATACGCATCATAA
>NW_017547116.1:4952320-4978170 GCF_001854935.1 Bemisia tabaci | reverse complement strand
GCCACAACCACTTCACTATAGGAGGCCGACTCGTGATTGTCGTAATTGTTTTTCATGTCATCTAATTTGGGAGAATTTCTTTGTGTGTAAAATCCCTAAACGATTACAAGTTATAACATTAACAAGTACCGGAAGTGTGCAGAATGCAGCCTTTTGAACTAATAAACTGTAGAAACATCGGTTACTTTCCTAAATTTTGTTTCATTTTTTCCCCTCTTTTTTTAAAAAAATTCGGAAGAGGGAACAATTATTACTCACGGGCAAAGTCAGTAATACACACTACGAGGAGGAACCCAAAACAACCGGAATTTTGCTGTAACTTGAGAACGATGGAAAATTTTCGGGTTCCACCGCAAGGAGGCGTAACTAGGAGCTAGGAAGAGTTCCTGGGCCAAATTTAAACGTCGTAGCATAATTTCTTTTATTTTGACGAGACTTGGTTCAAGGGATTGTCTGGCGAGTTGGTCGTTCTTGAAGATGGGTCAATTTCAGTAACATATTTCTCTGTTAACCTTTTGAAGTGCTGCTTCTGGAGGACAAATCATATCAAGAACTGTACAGTGTAAGTACGGGTTTTTGCTTTAAAAATGGTGCTGTATCACCCAAAACCCCTGTATGGCTCCAAACAACCATCGCCATTTGATAGAATCGATGCAAGTAATGAAAAAAAAAATGCATCTTTGTGAATGAGGCTGGTTATAGATCATTCAATTTACTAGCGAATATCATTTGAATGTCATGCAGAAATATTCAAAACATTGCTGTGAAAAATTTGGGCATAAAACCCGTGGTTCCCGCATTGATTTCCCATTTAGCGTTCTATCCGGTGACTATCGCTGGGCGTTCAGCCGAAGTTCGAATAATAAATCACACTCTAAAAGAAAGAGAAAAATTTATCCACTTATATCATGAGTGAAACATGTTCCCTGCAAGATTCACTTCAAAAATTGACAGAGTTAATTGCGCATTGTCCATTTGCCCATGAAAATCACCCATCTTCCAAAACGGCGAACTCGCCAGACAACCCGCCTTAATTCAAGTCTCGCCAAAGTAAAAGAAAATGTGCTGCGACGTTAAAATTTGGCCCAGTAGCTCTTCATAGCTTCTAGTTACACCTTTTAGCGGTAGAACCCGGATATTTTCCACCGTTGCCAAGTTAAAGCAAAATTTCGGTTTTTTGGGTTCCTCCTCGTAACTTGCTTGAATAAAACAAAACAAAACAAAACTTAAAAAATTAATCAATATTAAGAAACGACCTGACAATGGGCCTGTTGCAAACTTTTGCTAGAGCAAAAATAAGAGTTGTTTCTTATAGATAATGCCTCGAAAATCACGATGAGCGCATTAGCAAAGTCTGAAATGCACTCATAACTTCACATGAGACGATAGTATCGTCTCATGACGGCAGACAGAAATCATCTTCAACAACATGTTTACGCAGCTAATTCAAAACCATCAAAAATCGCGATACGCACTTCTGCAGTTTCACCATCGATATGCCATTGAATGTAAAAAAAATGATCTCTTGACTTTTTATTTCCTGTAGGTTTGCGAAATTACCTTACATCGGAGGGGTCAATTAACTATGAAAAGCTTCTATTCAGTGTCATCCTATCGGAAGACAAAAATATTCGCAAGGTGACACGTGCGCATGATGATTGGTCAGGTAATTTTTTTATGTACAATGGAGAATGGTGTTTCACTTATCCTTTGAACAAAGTTAATATGTAACAATCTGAATAAAGTATGTTTAGGAAGATATATCAAAAGAGATAACGTGATGCGCAGAAATTGCGATGGCAACTTTGGAAATAAGAAAAATAAAAATAAAAACAGGAAGTCGATATTTACTTGTATTGACAGCAAGTACAATCCAATGATAGCGGAGGAATGAAAAAATCCCTGTATATACTAGACAACGAATATGCAGAAAATCTGAGTTTTGTATGTACGTTAGATATACGGTAAGCAGAATTCCATCCGCGATGACTTAAGTGGAGTCTGTCCCCTCTCTTCCGTGTATCTACTCGATCCCTCTCAAAACATTTAAGGGATTTTGGTAAACGAGCGAGTGAAAAATCTTACATCTTTGAGACAATATTTTAATTCATTTTTCGGTAAGAACACATCTAAATTGCTCTCAAAGTGACTCAATCGTTCAAAATCTCCCTAGAAAGCCCTTCGCAATCTCTTTCTTAGTTAGCCAAGTCCCCAAATGCCTCCTTTGGCGATAGGGGTTAACCGCAGTACTGGCTAAAAGTCAGACGCGGTACGACTCTCCAGGTCATTATGGGCCTGTTGCAAACTTTTGTTAGAGCAAAAACAAGAGTTGTTACTCATAGAAAGGGTCTCAAAAATCACGATGAGCGTATCGGCAAAGTCTGAAATGCACTCCTCATTTCACAATTTGCGTAAGAAATTTGCGTTTTTTTTAGCTTCACGCTTCTAAAACGATACCACGGCACAAGTGAACATTTCGTTAGAGGAGTCATTCCATCCAACCCCTTCTCACAAAGGATACTACGCAATATTCAACATAGCCGACGCCAATCTGCCAAAATACATGCGATGGGACGATGTTTCTAACCACCTGATAACAGTCGGCGTGTTTACATTCAAATTTTTCTCGCGTTGATGGATGTCCGCCTTGATTAACCTCGTGGTCTTCTCAACTTGCGCGCGAAAGCGCCGGCCATGTTGAGCAGGTATTGAATGGAACGGCTCCTCTAACGAAATTTTCACCTGTGCTGTAGTATCCTTTTCGAAGCGGGAAGCTTAAAAAAAAAACACAAATTTCTTACGCAGATTGTGAAGTTAGGAGTGCATTCCAGAGTTTGCCGATGCGCTCATCGTGATTTTTGAAACATAATCCATAAGGAACAACTCTTATTTTTGTTCCAGCAAAAGTTTGCAATCGGTCCATTACCAACTAGAATTTCATTCCAGGTAATAGGAACACATCACACAGTGGATCGAGTCAACGAGAGAGGTCGGACATGAAATTTTTGACGAAAACAGCAAATTTTTATTTTTATTTCGTCACATTTTAAATTTTAAGGGGTGCTTTAAGAAGAAAATTTTACGAACCAAATAGAGCCACTTTTAGAACCTCAAAGTTTTGTATAAACGGAGTCATAAGCGTTTAAAGTTTCCCAATTTTGTGGGACCTCTTCAATTCCTCTGTGCGTCGCCGAGAAAGTGTGAGTTTTGATGATCAAGGAGTATCGGATGAAACAGCAGCATACTCCCCACTACTGTAATCATTGACTAATATTGCAAATGTCAATCTTTCTGAAGGTACGACGGCTCTGGTAGCAGTGATAGAAGGATCACAACTGATCGTGGCAAATGTGGGAGATTCCCGGGGTGTCATGTGTGACTCTAAGGGGGACGCAGTACCCTTGTCATTTGATCATAAACCTGATAGGGTAAGTTCAATCAAAAGCAATAATCATTTGAACCAACTTTCCTAGCACAAAACCATCTCCAGCACAACGACATTATTGACATTATTGACATTATTTTATACTTGCATAGTTTATGACGTATTTGAAATAACAGTGTAGGTATCGTACTCTATATTATAAAATTATAAGCTTAGTGCGAGCTTAAGCTGGGCGTGTCCGCTCCAGAGCTGCCTAAGAATTCAGATAATGAAATTCCCTGACATTTCCCTGATACATTTTGGTGAAATTCCCTGACGATCGAAAATATACCAGAATATCGGAATAGTTTGCAGACAAAATGTGTTGTTCGGAATGTCAAACCCATTCCAGATAGCAAATAAAGATGACCCAACAATTCTCCCTGCAAATTTTTCGTTATTTTCCCTGACTTTTTGAAATTCCCTCGCATTTCCCGATTGTCTCGGTATTCCCTGACTATGGCAGCTCTGGCTACTCATTCCACTGCATCATCCCTCCTTGCGCATTCTACTCCAACTAAATCTACTATTCCTTTCTCATACAGAGCTTTCATTGCACCCCCACCTTCTTTCTGGTTTTTTCCAACCAGCGACTTTGCCACACGTTCTTTTGTGTTTTGTGTGATTTTGGTGGGTTGACGTC
Source organism: Bemisia tabaci (assembly GCF_001854935.1). Classification (NCBI taxonomy): domain Eukaryota; kingdom Metazoa; phylum Arthropoda; class Insecta; order Hemiptera; family Aleyrodidae; genus Bemisia; species Bemisia tabaci. The sequence continues at coordinate 4,974,103 of NW_017547116.1, read as the reverse complement.
GGCCATGATGAATATTGCGTAGCATCCTAGTGGACAAAGGTTGGATGGAACAGCTCCTCTTACGTAATGTTCATCTGTGCCGCAGTATCATTTTTAAAGCGGGGAGCTTTAAAAAACGCATGATTCTTGAGCAGATCGTGATGTTGGGCGACTCTTAACTTCACGATTGGCTGAAGAAATATGCGTTTTTTACCTTCCAGCTTCAAAAACGATTCTACTTCAGACTTTTCCGATGCGTGACTTTTGCGCCATTCTCTGTGAGAAATAGTAAGCTGGGATTTGATCGGAGATTGCATTGCGATTTTTTCAACGTTGATTTTTTGCAATATTCGTCGTTCCCCTCACGAAAGAACGTAATTACATTCCATTCTCGCTTTCCCCCTCGCAAATTGCATTTTTACCAGGGGAGTTTTGAGAATTCTCAACTGAAATTTTAACTGGTTATTTTTTTCGGATCTCGAGTTGAACAAAAAGTTTACGGGTATATTTTTGATGAAAATATTGTATTTTTTGAATCAATGTTGCAGCATTGCAATGGAGTTACGTTCTTTCGTGCAAGAAACGACGAATTATCGGATGAAAAATAGCGATAAATTGCAATTACATCACATAAAATATCAATGAAATCGCGATTTTATCGACGAGTTTTATCGCAATGTCATCGAAAAAAATCGTGATGAATTGAGATAAAAATTAGATTTCATCAAATGTGATTTTATAGAGATGAATTAGCCACAAAATCGAGGATAACCGCTCGGACGTCGATAATCCCCGCGATTTTATGGCCAAAAATTCATAAACGAATCAAAGCTAAGTTTCAAGTTTTTTCCACGGAAAAAGCGCGATATTGGGTTCATTATTGGATGACAGGGACATTTTCAATCAACTACGGTAGTACCCCGATAAATTATGTTAATGTTGCGGTACTATGCCAACTTGAGTTCCGATACTACCACAATTAATAGGAAATGTCCATATCATCCAACAAATAGGCGTAGTACCACAATTTTAGGGGATAACCCCTGACACTTTTTCCCCTGAAGGATCTCAAAATGGCGGAAATTTGGCATCTCCGTTTTTTATCGGCGGATTGGTCTGAAACTCACAATCCTACGGTTTTTCGGGATTACGTACTGGAATACGTACTGTCCGTTAAAAAATATCCTGGCTTAAAATTTCTTCACAATACTTATGAGTGTGAAGTTGTTATTTTTGAAAAAGCGGGTTACTTGTTCCTGCGAAAAATAGTTTTTCATAACCCGCCATACAATGCTCTGGTTTCTAGCCATCATGATTTTCAAATTTTGAAGATTTGACTGGAATGGGTTACCCTAATACTACGTTTCACAAAAACTGACAGGAACCAAGATAGCATTTAAGGCCACGGTCGCCATCTTGGGTTTACGAATTTTGGAAATTTGACTAGAAATTTGAGTTTCCCGTCGAAAAATACCATGTGGTACCGAGCTTCATTGAACTCGAACGAAGAGAAACCGAGATAGCATATTGGGCCACGTCCGCCATCTTGGATTTGAGAATTTTTAAATATTGACTAAACATTCGAGTTTCCGGTCGAAAAATACCCACAGACACTGAGTTTCAGAAAAATCCATCGAACAGGAGCCGAAATAGCATTTTAGGCCACGTCCGCCATCTTGGATTTGAGAATTTTCAAAAATCGACTAAAAATTCGAGTTTCCCGTTGAAAAATACCTTAGGATTCCGCGTTTCACAAGACTCGAACAAACAGAAACCGAGATAGCATTTTAGCCCACGTCCGCCACCTTGGATTTGAGAATTTTAAAAAATGGACTAAAAATTCGAGTTTCCCGTCGAAAAATACCCCCGTAAACCGATTTTCAGGAAAATCCATCGAACAGGAGCCGAGAAAGCATTTTAAGCCACTTTAGTCATTTCGGATTTTCGAATTTTGGATTTTCTTTAATTTTGACGTATTTTGATTTAAAACGCGTAATACCCAAAAGCGAAGCTCAGATTCGGATTCCTCGTAAAAAATCGATGCGATTTTCTGTATCATACCCTGAAACCGAGTTTCACAAATATCCATCGAACAGGAGCCGAGATAGCATTTTAAGCCACGTCCGTCATTTCGGATTTTCGAAGTTGGAAAATCTGACTTAAAACGCGTGATACCCGAAATCGAAGGTAAGATTCGGATTCCTCGTTAAAAATCGATGCAAATTCATGTATCATACCCGATCATAGCGTGAAGGAAAGAGACGTAAAGTAGGCATACTGATTCGAGCATATGAATGCAACGTGGCAACATGGCTAGTGCTCAGTGGGTCAGCGGAGGAGGAAGAATAAGAATTTATCGTGAGAAATTCCTCGCGACGAAACTAAACGTTAGCGCGCCGGCCGGCGCCTCCCCGCTCGGTTTCACTCGGGCGACCCGCGCGGCGGCGTAGTTCAAACGGGTAGTATGACAGAATCTATACGCGTCGTTAAACCTTTTTCCTTCACGCTATTTTAACATATGATACATGAAATCTCATCAATTTTTCACGAGGAATCCGAATCTGAGCTTAAATTTTGGATATTACGCGTTTTAATATATTGTCATGGGAACGGAGTTCCCCATGATATTAGAATCGTTCCGTTGCTTTCGCAATGGGATTCCCTATACCTCTGCGACCTTGAGCGTTTCGCCCAGTCTCCGATTTTTGGTTGATTTTCCGATGTATCAAAAACCGTTGTATTTTTTAGCCAATCATGTCTCTACGTCAAGTTGTGTTGATTGCTAAAATTCGCTTTCAGCGAGTTTTTTTCCACTTTGAGATGTCGTGTCTGACTGGTAAATCTGCGCAGAACCACGAAGTTCCGTTTTTAGGCAAATTCTTTTTTTTGGGAGGTTCTGATTGGTTATTTTTCGCCATCAGTTTTCTGTTCGTTGGTGCAAAAGATCGCCTACCTCGGTGTTCTTGAGAAGCCGCCATTATCCCACCTCAAATTTGAAAAATAGAAGTAAAGAAATAATAACTATCGTACAAGGTGGAAAATTGTTCTGGAGGACTCGTTACGGACAAAGAAGTCAAAATCAGAGCTTGATTGATTGATTTAATTCATGGATACGCAAATATTGCCTTAGCTCAACTGCCGCGATCGGAATGCACGCTGGTATGAACCTCGAGACACATTAAAACAGTGCGAACCATGGCTCATATCCCAAAAGCAACGTTCAAAGCGTCAAGGTCTCTGGTGATAAGTCCCGCCCATTGCCCGAGTCTTTTAAATGCTATTTTTACTCCCCATCACGCGGGTCCGTCATAGCCTAGTTGACTGATCCGCCTCGTATTCGTGACTAGATGCGGGCACCCGGCGATCGTGCGTTCGATACCCAACGATGGGAACTACTTTTTAATGGTTGTATTGAATGTTTTAGACTAATCATCAAAAAATAATTAATAGTAGATGATAAATGTACGAACATTTTCTCGTGAGTTAATATGTTAAACAAAAATACTGGAATATACCTCCTTCATATAATCAGCCACATGTCCCCCCAAATTAATGACGTTATTTTCCTTTTTCAATAAAGTTAATTTGCATTCAACGTTCGTAAGTTAAGCAAAAAGTACCTATTGATACAAATAGAAAGACATGAAAATAGTATGTCTGACATTTCAGTTGTTTTTTTTTTATTTATTTATTTTTTGTTTTTTTGTTTTTTCAATAAAACAAATTGACTGGGACTAGAATCATCGTATCTCTGAAGACAAAAGCTAAGTTTTTTGATACAGAAATACTAATATATTCATCCTTTATATAATCAGGGAGATGTTGACCCAAATATTGATGTATATTTTCTCTGTTCGCCCAAATTAATGATGGTATTTTCTTTTTTCAATAAAATTAATTTACATTCCACGTTCTTAAAGCAATATTTTCTCCAAAATTCAGCAAAAAATAACAATTTATACCTACGCAAAAAGTAAATAAATAAATAAAGCAATGACATGAAAGTAGTATAGGTAGTACACATCTAACATTTCGGTTACATCTATTTGAATGAAAAAAATGGCAACTTAGGAAGCACATAGGTCACTTATCGACGGTGAAACTACCAAACCACGTATCTCGGTTTGCGACGTCGCAGACTTTCTGTCATACTTTATTTTTTAAATGAAAAGCTACTTAACGTCCAGTCTTGAAAATTTCCGTGATTTTCCCTCTTCGTGCGGAGAAAATTCTGTGAAAATTTCAAGGAATGATATTGATTTGGTCTACTTCAAAAAAATAAAATGTGAGCGGAGATTTTTAAACACCGCAAACGAGATACGTGGTTTGGTAGTTTCACCGTCGTCATGATGCGTATTCGGGCATATGCGTAGAGTAAAAATATCATACTTTACGCCGAAAAAACGAAACTGAAAGTTAAATGCGTTAACTTCCAAAAACCATACATAATCCAACGAAAATAAATAATTGGTAAATAACAGCTTTCTTGTATGCAAAGAAAAAAAATTAAAAATGTTAAAAAAGAGATGTCGACACAAAATTACATAGCCCCTTCAATTCTGAAGATACTACAAACGAACTGTACCTTAAAATTTTCATATCCCAGAAGCAAAAGTTCCCATGACGAATATTGCTATCGCTAGCGATTGCAAAAACCAACTTGTTTAAAATTGTAAGAGAATTTACAGAATTGTCCTCGAAAATTGATCACACACTAGTGTTTTTTTACGTCGTTAAACCTTTTTTCTTCACGCAATTTTAACAAATGATACATGAAATCGCATCAATTTTTCACGAAGAATCCGAATCTGAGCTTAGATTTTGGATATTACACGTTTTAATCTATTTAAAATCGTAGGAGAAATTACAAAGTTGTCCTTTAAAATTGATCACACATTAGTGTTTTTTTACCCCGTTTTCCTTCTGCGTTCACGTAATGAAATTAGACCAACAGTTGACTCATCGACTAGTCTAGCCTCAATCCCCGGAATCGGTCTAAAGGGCGAACGATTTTATCAGATAAGATGTGCGGTCCTAGTTTCCGGGCAATTGCGATTTGATGGAAGCTGCGATGAGGAGAAACGGAAGATATGCGAAACTCGGGCGGATATTAAGTGAAAAACCAGGAAGAGGAAAGCCTTTCTTCCCGAAAAGTTCGTACTCGGGCCAACTTACGTGGTCACTGGAGCATTGCATAGCAGGTTGTGGAAAACTATTTGTTTGCAGCAACAACCAATTGGATTGCATTTTGCAAAAATGAACTAAGAGCATTTTAATGTTGCTGAGATTGTGCAACTTAGGTACATTCTTTGGAAAAAATAAACGTTACGACGGTAATTTACGTCTCCGTGCGTCTAGCTGAAACGAAACGAAACGAACAGAACGGAGCGTTTCTCTACTTTTGAGGAGTCTGTAGTAAAGGAGCATACCTTTAATTCACTTATCTTACCCCATACCAACAGATCATGCAAAGACTCACAATTTCCCGCCTAGTTCAATTTTCCGAAAAATTTGAAAATTCTCGCCAATTAAAAATGGCGGGAATTTCAAATGCCCCTTTTCTAGGCTACCAGGTATACTCTATTATAAAACATATCTGGATCATATTCCCAAAATCTTATTACAGCGGGCTCATCTAAGGAATATCGCCTGTCGATAACCGCAAAAATTATGGAAATCGGTCCAGTAGAGCGCTCAAACGAACTATTACAGAAAATAAAAATTTACATTGTTTAAATGGGAGGATTCGCAACTTTACCGCGTAATATAAAAAAACTTGGGTCGTATTTTCAAAATCTGAATAAAGCGGGCTCATTTAGAGACAATTGCCTGTCGATAGCCGCAAAAATCAAGAAAATCGGCCCGGTAGAACGCTGGAATTAAGCTCGTTACTAGATATGCAGGCCTCGGAGCTTCTATATTTGATGTTCTTGGGCTCTCACTTTCAGGATTAATGGATTAATGAGACCCAATAGTCATAAGTTTCCTTGTAGAGGTGCTCTAATGTAGATTATTGTGTTGTAGAAAGAAGAAAAGATGAGAATCACTAGAATGTTCGGACGGGTGGAAAAAGACGAATATGGCACTTATCGGGTGGATGGGAGTCTAGCTGTATCCAGAACACTTGGTGACCGCTGGGCTAAAGGCTTCTATCGCGTGATCGCAACGCCGGAAATCTTCACCTTCGATCTCTCGGATTACAAACCGCAGTTCCTAGTTTTGGCGACAGACGGTCTTTACGATGAGTTGAGCAGCGCAGAGGTCGTAGCTTTCGTCAAAGAAAAGCTCACCGAGCCATATTTCGGAGCGAGGGATTTGGTACGTTTAGCTTATCAACTAGGTTCCGAAGACAATATCACGGTTTTGGTGATCAATTTCAATGGCGGCCGCTTTGGGCCTAGGAATTATAAACCTGCAGCTGATCAACAAACGATTGGAACTCGGGCAGCGGTAAAGACACGATGGGTAGATCGAGTGCCGTTCTTGAAGAACGTATTTAGAGGTCGGAAGGGTTTTAGAAAAACACCTTCCAGTAAAAAAAGGTCCAATAGTTCTCTTTCTGTAGAGTACATTTAAAGGGAGTGCATTGCTACTATGGGTCTCATGGACCCCCAAAAAACGGTGGCGACTCAGGGCCCCGGGTATGCTTATACAGAGAGAGTACGGACATGTCTGTCGAAGTATGGAGCTCTCGGGGCCTGGACACACGCTCTTTCCATCAAAATGATGACAAAAATGACGATCGAGAGTTATCTAAATTGGTATCGAAAATTAATCGAAACAGCGTGTTGATTGAAGTAAGCATGCAAGAAGCACGGCATGTGTGGAAATCAGATGACGGATGAGACCCACAGTTCCATCATACATACATACCCAAGTAGCATTTTTCAATGTAAAAGTTGCAACAAGTTGAAACAACGTTGGTATTAGTTGCAACAAAGTTTCAACTTTGGGTCAACTTTTTGTCGATAAGTGCCGATTTTCGGCGATCTGATCGGAAGACAAAGTTGCAACCTGCTGAGATTGCAAAATTGCTGAACCAAAGTTGTTTAAAATCTAAAGATAGGCAACCAGCAATACTTTGAAGTTGAAACATGTTTCAACTTAGTTGCAACTAGTCCTAACAATGGTAGCTCCTTCGGGGGAGAGAGTAGGCAATCTGCACATCAATCTATTAGTTGCAAGAATCAAACGATTTTGTTGCAAGTTGTTGCAACCGCTGTTACTTGGGTAAAGCCGTTTTTATTGCGCAGCCTCGAGCTCTGCGACGCCCAATCGCCATTGTCCCCTATCCTCCCAGAGATCATCAGGCAATTGGCACCTTCTGATCTCCTCTTCCACCCCTTGTCGCCAACCTTTCACAGGACGTCCACGCCGTCGCCTTCCGGGAGGAACCCAATGGAAAACCTGCTTGGGCAACCAAACGTCTGCCATCCTTCGCACATTTCCATTCCAGACCAACTGCTTGGACCTGATATCATGCACAATGTCCTTCTCTACACCCACACCCATATTACCTCGCGCACTTTTTCATTGCGGATACGCTCTCTTCTCGATATCCCAGCAAACCCTCGCCAAAAGTCCATCTCAGTTGCCCTAAGCATGTCTTCAGTTCTTTTCTTGCAGGTCACAAAAAAATTGTTGGTACATGGTGCGCACCAGTCACCATTTGATCGGAAATGGATGGGAATTTGAGCGTGTATCCAGGCCTTTGAGGGGCAGATACACCTGCTAGACGCGCGCCTTGAGTGGCGAGTTTCAAGTAGCATTCTTAACGAAAAAATCGCTAAATATTGCGATTTTATCGACGATAGAATCGCCAGGATCATCAACATCTGAGCGATTATCATCGATCTGATCGCGATAAAATCGCGCTTTTATCGCCCGACAATTTATCGCGATATTTTTGAAATAAAAATCGCGATAAATGACGATTTAATCTCGATTTTATCGACGAAAATTGATCACGATTTTATCGAACCGAAAATTGCGATTTGTAGCGATCCAATCGCCATATAACCTAATTTTTGATGCGATAATATCTCGATATATTGCCACCGATATAATCGCGATAACCAACCGATGAAATTGCCATTTATTACGATCACTGCCACTTGGGCAGTGAGTTTTTCAGTAAATAAAATGCTCGACAGTGTTCTAATAAGAATAAAAATTGCTACTTGCGAGTAGACATCTTGCAAAATAATTGATTGTTTTAATTTGTTTTTTCTTTTATTGACTTTCGGGAAAACAGTTTTACAAGGCAAAAAACACCCATACAAAGAGCACATATTGGAGCAAGGATTACTGCCAGGAACAGATGATAAACGTCAAAATGAAATAGCATATCCCACGGTATATGAGCAGCTATGGGTTTTAAATGATGGGCACCTTTGTGCCTGATGACATATTCTATCCAATAAACAGCGTTTTCCAGAGGCGGCATTGGTTTATCATTGAAAATAGCGGACCGCCTAAGTGCATTTTCTTTATATCTGAAAGCAAAGAAGGAACATATTAAGCGATGGACCGGCTGGATTACTAAATTGGGTCCAAGATTAAGAACTACAATAAATATTTTCGCATCTGAATGAGCTCATACTAAACTCTTTGAGCTAATGAGAAAAAACACGAAGTAGCCCGATCTGTATGTAACAAGGTGGAGAAACGGTGCTGCAGGGTCCACACCGTTTCGCGGGGAAAATAAAACCAAAAAGTTCCAAAAATTATAATTAGAATCTATCTTTTTTCTCTCTCTCTCTCTCTTAAACTGTAATGAGAACCAGTACAAAACTGAGGGGGAGAGGGTGCTCAGCTTAGGCAGTTTGCATTGGAATATTGAGGTCACGCCGAGAGATCTATACCGGTTTGGGTCTTTTCAGACCTCAACAGTAGATCACACTCGTCAGTGAACCCAACTTAACAGCCCGCAAAATCCGAGACAGAATTAAGCGCCGTCATGAATATGACTTGAGGCATGACACAAAAGTGTGATCCTCAAACGAAGCGTCGTAACTGACTGCAGGCACAGCTCTTTTCGAAATAAAATGCAAAGGCAAAAATCCGCAATGTAAAGATACCTACAAAATTAGAACAAAAAACCAAATTAACATACTTGGGATCGTTAACGATCCTCCTGATAGCCGACTCTAACCATTGCTGCGTTAGATTGGTATAATGGACGTGTAGACCATAACCGAGGTACTCTGCGTTGGCCAAGTTGATTATTTGATCGCCGTAGAAGGAAGTGCCCACCACAGGCACGCCAGCACGAACTGCTTCCATCATACTGGAGAGACCTCCGTGCGTTACGAATAACTTGCAGTTTGGATGAGCTTTAACAGATACAGCACATGTTTTCAGAATGTAAAGGGAACGGAGATGTTGCATGTGTAAGGAATTTGCGATTTGACTATATTGATTCTTATGTAAAATTTCGCGAGAAACACGATGGTGCCACTGGTTTTCTCTGAAATCAACTCCCAAGCTCAAAAAAGCTCTCAAGTTGAGACCAACATGGAGGGGATATTCCACGCTATCCTGAGAGTCCACCTCCACATCAAAACAAACTCCCCATGCAAAGATAGGGAGCAAATACATTAATAGGTTTGCTGTGTTTCAGTTTTGGAGTCCCCAAATAAAGTGGTAATCCTGTTAATGTATTTGCTCCCTATCTTTGCATGAAGAGTTTGTTTTGATGTAGAGGTGGACTCTCAGGATAGCATGGGATATCCTCTCCATTTTGGCCTCAACTTGAGAGCTTTTTTTGAGCTTGGGAGTGGGAGTTGATTTCAGAGAAAACCAGTGGCACCATCGTGTTTCTCGCGAACTTTTACATAAGAATCAACAGTTAAATCGCAAATTCCTCGCACATGCAACATCTCCACGGGCTTATTTCTAGGTTTTTGCCTACCGATAGCCGCAATGAACATAGAAATTGGTCCCGCGGATCGCCAGAAAAGGAAAGTTTGAGGGAAGTCCTCCCATTTCTGGGAAGTTGGGAACTGGTTCCGAATTCCGGAACTGTTTGAATTTTCCTGAATTTTTCTCGGGACCTTTTGAAATTCCCGAAATGTTCCGGATCTTTTGCATTTTTTCAGAACTTTCTCGGTGCTTTTGAAAAAAATTGAAAAGAATCCCGGAACTTTTGACGGTCATGAAATGGGAGAAATTGAAATATGAAAGTTCCCAAATCCAAACTTGACACTTGAAAGTGTCCTCTCATTGGGTGGCGAAACTGAGAGTACGTTACATGCGTCAAGATTTAATCCAATAAGTTTTAAAACTCGAGCATAGATGTTGAACACTATAAAAAGCTTTTTCTTGAAACTATTCGTTTCACCGAACAACAAACCCTCAGTCATGATAGCTCCAGTCTCTCTTGACATTTGTACCGTGTTCGGCAGAGAGAAACCAAGCCACATCGCAGCTATTACCAAATTTAACCGGGCAATTCAATTTTTACAAAAGAACGTTTGTGCGGATTCCTTTGAAAATTGTAAGGAACTTGCCTCGTACTATGCAGAAAATTTATTAAAATTCGCACAACGTAAACAATTGAACCATCGAATTAAAGAGCACAAAGTATGCACAAAGTGGCCCATTTTTGGGCCCTCGTAATTGGGGTCGAAGTGAGGTTTTTTTTCATCCCTTTACACATACTAAAATTTCAGATTGAGTATACGCACCGTTTTCGAGTTATGGGGGGGCAAAGTCCCCGATTTTCACCCATTTTTGCAGGTGTTTTAATGTCGAACTCCGGCTATTACGAGGTACCAGATCTAGATATTGAAGCGCGGTTTGCGAAGATTTGTTCAGCTACTCCTGTAGTATTTTTCCATATCTTTCACAAAGCCCCAAATGGTTTTTTGGGAGGCGGGGAGGGGGGCTTTATTCATACTATCATGACCGTTAGCGCATCTTACCGACTTTACTTTGTTCTCTTCTCTCCACGCCGCGGCCACGATGGTACTTTCTGTTGGGGATTTTTCTTCTTCTTTAAATTTTACCAATTTTAATGTCCTCCCCCTCTTTTCCCCTTTTTACCCCCTCCCCCGCAATCCAAACACTTCCTCTCAAGTGTTCTTCCTGTGAGGCAGATATGACGAGGTCATATGTGGGGAATTATTTTTCTTTCTTTACGATTGATAAACTTTGACTCAACTTACTTCTCCCTTACAGGGGTAAGGGCCCCCTTTACCTCTGTATTATCCCCCCGCCCTGCCCGCTCCACATTACTTGAAGTATTTTGTTCCCTCCGCAGCAGAAATGACGATGTTTCTGGGAAGTAATGTTTTACTTATGTTTAGGTGCTGAAATACTGAATACATGGGAGCCACCCTCCTACTCATCTCCATTAGTCCCCCTCTTCTTCCTCTTCCCCTTCCCCTCTTGTTCGTCCCTCTTTTGCCTCGTTCTCTTTACTTTTCACTTTTCTTCTACTTTTTACTACTTTTTTGTGGGAGTTATATAGTCACGCGAAGTGAATGTGGAAGAGAATGTACCTAGGAAAGAATAAGTCAAACATAGAAGTGGAAAGAGGAACGTGAAAAATATGAATAAGAAACAATTCTTCACAGGAAACATCGTCATTTCTGCTGCGGAGGGAACAAAATACTTCAAGTAATGTGGAGCGGGCAGGGCGGGGGGATAATACAGAGGTAAAGGGGGCCCTTACCCCTGTAAGGGAGAAGTAAGTTGAGTCAAAGTTTATCAATCGTAAAGAAAGAAAAATAATTCCCCACATATGACCTCGTCATATCTGCCTCACAGGAAGAACACTTGAGAGGAAGTGTTTGGATTGCGGGGGAGGGGGTAAAAAGGGGAAAAGAGGGGGAGGACATTAAAATTGGTAAAATTTAAAGAAGAAGAAAAATCCCCAACAGAAAGTACCATCGTGGCCGCGGCGTGGAGAGAAGAGAACAAAGTAAAGTCGGTAAGATGCGCTAACGGTCATGATAGTATGAATAAAGCCCCCCTCCCCGCCTCCCAAAAAACCATTTGGGGCTTTGTGAAAGATATGGAAAAATACTACAGGAGTAGCTGAACAAATCTTCGCAAACCGCGCTTCAATATCTAGATCTGGTACCTCGTAATAGCCGGAGTTCGACATTAAAACACCTGCAAAAATGGGTGAAAATCGGGGACTTTGCCCCCCCATAACTCGAAAACGGTGCGTATACTCAATCTGAAATTTTAGTATGTGTAAAGGGTCACCCTAAGGATGAAAAAAAACCTCACTTCGACCCCAATTTCGAGGGCCCAAAAATGGGCCGTTTTTGGCCCTTTTTGTGCATGGCTCTTTGACAGTATAGCTAATAGGGTTTGGTTCTTTTCTGCTGAACGCAGTTCATTTTATTTTTGAATCAAAGCGTGTTTTTAAGCCAACTGCTATTAAAAAAATTGGATATGAAGTGGAATAGACTCTGAATTTTGCAGTCATGGTTTACTATTTATGACTCATCCACAAAAGGAGCTCACTGGTAAAAAAAAAACCTCTTGGACCAATGCCGCATTGCATTGACTTAAGAGTGCAGTTTCCTGTCGCCGGATTTAAGAGTCTTGAACTCTTGTTTTAAGCGGATTTTACATTGATTCAAGCAGATTTTGCATTGATTCAAGCGGATTTTGCATTGAAACAAGAGTCCAGACTCTTAAATCCGGCGACAAGAAACTGCATTCTTGAATCAAGAGGTTTTTTTACCAGTGTATCCGCATAGTTTAAGTGATGGCTCATACGCTGTTACTAAAATAAGCCATGAATATTACTCCCTTCTTGTAAAATGTAGTCCACATTACCTAAGATTCCAGTCTGTGCGAACCACTTCTTCACGTAAACGTTCCGTGGAATCGTTAGATCCGTTGTGTCTAAGTCTGTTTTCCAGAGGACGACTTGATCAAGTCGCTCAAAAATCGTGAGGAAATGCTTCGATCATTTCCCTCGGTAAATGACTCATTTTGACGACTGAACCATAAGAAAAGTATACCACTCCGCTCTTCGCGTTGTCCATGATCGATTGCAATTCCTGAGAAAAAATTAGTGAGAGGGATTCAGAAGCACACAATTAGAAATTTACGGGTATACGATTGCTTAAGGACAGTGTTCGAAACTTACCTTTCAGTTTTAGGAGTCACGCGGCGCATCAAGCCCGATTTTTAGGCGTCATTGAAGATTTTTTAGAGGCCCAATTGACTTTTTTGCCTATTACGACGCATTTAGTGAAAAATTAGACGCAAGATGTTGAGTGAATACAATATCATTAAGAATGAAAAAAAATAATTAATAGTCATCATAATTAAATACGGAAACATATTTTTAGGTGCAAGTAGTCACTTGCTGAGTGAGCAGTGGACCACAGTCTTCCTGATACAAATATTTCAGCTCCCATGTGTTGCATAGTATCAAACTCAATTGAAGGCGTTTTTCATTGAATCAACTTGACGAGATGTAGTAGCGTAAGGCTTAAGTGATCAGTGTTCGAAACTCACCTCTGAGTTTTAGGAGTCATGTGGCGCATCAAGCCCGATTTTTAGGCGTCATTGAAGATTTTTTAGGGGCCAAATTGACTTTTTGCCTATTACGGCGCATTTAGTGAAAAGTTAGACGTAAAATGTTCTCGTAACAGAACAAGTAAGTACCTGTAACTTGGGAAAGACAAAAGCACTAAGAATGAAATCGTGAAGAATATAGAAAAAACTTTCACTTGTAGTGCTGAAAATTCCGAGTTTTTTCAATTCAAATGGATTTGTTTTCCTTTCTTTATGCGACTTCCTATGAAAATCCAGATTTTTAGGGGGCAATTTTTAGGGGCCACGTTGGCGCAGAGCCTTCATTTTTTAGGCGTCATGACCGATTTTTTAAGGCACATTTGGCGCGTTGGCACCTGCTAGTCTCGAACACTGCTTAAGGATGTTAACACCCTTGTTTCTCACACAGTCTTTCTCGCTATCACACGGTAGTTACTAGGGGATATCGTACTATAGTTCGGACTTTCGAGTAACTAGCGCATTTGAATATCTCTAAAGCTATGCAGGTTCGCTCTTGACGGTATGTTGCTTATTTTTAACGGATATGGAATTTTTTAATCGGAAGGTTAAAATCCAGATAAACATTAATCAAAAAGTATCGTATTGACCACACGTTTGGGTTACTTTGTCTTCTAGCTTTCACATTAAAACAAAATTTCGAACCATTTTTTAAACTAACTAATTATGTTTGTTGATTCCAACACGTCTCGTTCAAATCTGACGTCCCCAATGTAATATCTTTCCGTCTGGCCGTGTGGCCTACTTTCTTACCCCTGCGTTTAAGTCTCCGATAATATTAATTTTATCTCCGATTCAAGTCTCTGTCAAAATTGGATGTCCCCGAGGTCGTGACTCCCCTGTCCTCGTCCCCGATGTAATATCTTTCCGTCTGGCCGCGTGGCATACTTTCTTACCCCTGCGTTTAAGTCTCCGATAATATTAATTTTGTCTCCGACTCAAGTCACTATGATCATCCGATTCCAACGCGTCAGGTCAAAATTGGATGTCTACGAGGTCGTGACTCCCGTTTGGCCGCGTCGACTTCCATCTTAATCTGCGTTTAAGTCTCCAATATTATTGTTTTTATCGCGCATTCTTGACGCAATGATTATTTTACAGTGCGGTGCTCTCGGCTATGCTCCCGATGCCTGGTGCGACGAGAATCTCCGCATCGGGGCTGGAGTTTTCACGCCGGACATTGAGAAGACTCCCGCGCACTCTGCGGGCTGATTATTGAAATCGATAGATAAAGCTATAGGCAAAGAAGACCGATTGAAAATGGAGCAATCCCATTGGTTAAAGCGGGCGGTTGTATTAAGCATAGAAGGTGAGTGGTAGACTAAATAATGGCAGCCTACGAGAAACCCTACAGTAAGTCCATCATTTTCCCCTGAGTCTTTAAGAACCATCCGTTCCAACCAATAGGATCCCTCCATCCTCCCCTTGTCTATAGCTTCATCTATCAATTTTCATTATCAGCCCACCGTCCTGTAATTTTCAAAGAGAGAAGAAGATAGTGGATACACTTTACCTTATCTTCTCTCCATCCTCTCTGTGTTTATAGCTTTATCTATAAATTTTGCTAATAAACCCACCCACCTGCAATTTCAAAGACAAAAGAAGAGATAGGATACACTTTGCCTTATCCTCTCTCCATTTCCCCTTTGTCTGTAGCTTTATCTAGCAAGTTTGATAATGAGCCCGCCGCACAGTGGATCGAGTCACTGGTAGAGGTCGGACAGGATTTAGAAACTTTAAAAGCGTCTATCTTCATTAATATGCAATTTTGGCGTTATAAAAATAGTTCCATTGGTTTTATTGTAAAATTTTCTACAATAAGCACCCCTTAAAATTAAAATCGTGATGAGATAAGCGTAAAATTTTACAATTTTTGTCTAAAATTTTATGTCCGACTTCTTCCATTGACTCGATCCACCGTGCGCCGTCTGGTGATTTTAAATAGAAAAGAATAGAGGGGATGCACTTTACCTCATCTAACGGCGTTGGGTCCTTCAAATGCAGCCCGGCAATTTCGACAACGCAAGGCGGATACAATTTAGCACCGTCGATGGCTGTGTCAGCCTGGAGGAGGAAGAGGGAGACATTTCGCAGCATCTCTGTGATGGGGGGGTGCCGACCAGGTATGTATTCAGCGATGACATAATCGTGGACAGGGTAATAAAAGTTGTCGACATAGAGCATGGTGAGGTAGCTCATGAGGGCGTTGTCTAGGCTCTGCCAGTGGTTCATGGGGCCGGCATAGGGGAGGTCCTTGTGGGCGAGGTAGCTGAAGGCGTTGGTGGCGCCGACGAGCTTGAGGATCTGCGGACTGTAGCCGAAGGAGGAGTAGGTGACGATGGGGGCGTCGAAGAGGCGTCCGAGGACGACGAAGGCCTCCTGCGAGAAGAAGAGCTCCAGGAAGACGAGATCGAACTTGGAGCCGAAGAGGTTCCGGAAGGCGGCGGATTGAAACACCTCCGGGACGATGATGTCGGCCATGTCTTGCCAGACGTGGATGAGCTCTATAGGGTGCCTGAACTTGAATGACTCCGTCGGGTTCCAGTCGGCTGAAAGCGAATAAACGTACACTGAGGTTACTCGTGCACAGAGGCGGATCCAGCAATTTGGCAACACCGGATTTCCTCCATTTAAACCTATGCTAAATAATCGATTCTTGTCGGGGCACCTGGCCCCCTATGAATCGATACATTTCCATAGGTTAAGTGTAGGGAATTCGGTGTTGCCAAATTGCTGGATCCGCCAATGCTCGTGCATGATACATGAGGGAAACTGAAAATCGACCAGACATTCATCCCTGTTTTCTCGCCGCGTCTTAGGGCAATACTAACAATAGAAAAAACAACTTAATCGGCCCGAAACATTTATAAAGAAACAACTTAAAACGGGATTAAGGCCGCAAATAATAAACATAAAATAAAATAAAAAACCCGGGACGTTTCGCAGGGATCACACCCGCATTTTCAACCGGCAAAACAAGAAAATTATAATTTTGGTTGCACTATCAGTCTCACAATAACAACGGTGAGGCTCATAGTGTCCTTCTTATATTTTTCTTGTTTTGCCGGTTGAAAATGCGGGTGTGATCCCTGCGAAACGTCCTGGGTTTTTTATTTTATTTTATGTTTATTATTTGCGGCCTCAGTCCCGTTTTAAGTTGTTTCTTTGGCAATACTAACTCCCCATGCCTTCCAGCGCAGGAGGTTAGGGACCCGTGGTAAAAAACAAAATAAATGGCATCTTGTGGGAACTGCTGAGACGGGTGATTGTTCGAAATTAAAATTACGTGCACTTTCAACGCGACTTTAATATATGACACACACTTGAAATTGAAAGACTTAAAAGCAAAGAATAAGCTGGGCGGTTAGGTGTCCTCGGTGAAACAAACGGCTATTCTTCCAATGTTTAGATGCCCTTAATTTTTCGGAAATCATCGGTCCATGTTGAGGTAAGTGTTTTCTACAGTAAATAATTGTCTCAAATGCGAGTATCGAAGGAAATTTCAGTAAATCAAGCTTCCAAGTCAAAGATTAAGTAAAAAAATGACAAAACTTTACTTAAATGGAAGCCGACCCAGCGGACCGATTATTGAAACTGATAGACAAAACTATAGACAAAGACGACAAAAAGGATTTGGAGGGATCCTATTGGTGGAAGCTGGTAATGGCAATGGACATACGAGGTAGGTAATGGACTAACTAACGGCAACCAACCCAGCAATCCACCAAAGACCCGACAGTTAGTCCATCATTTTCTTCCCTAGTCTATAAGAACCAACCATGTCAACCAATAGGATCGCTCTATACTTACTGTGTCTTCTTTGTCTGTCGCTTTGTCTATCAGTTTCAATAATCGGCTCGCAGACATACATCCCTGTTTTCTTGCCGTGTCTTAGAGTAATACTAACTCCCCCATGCCTTCCAGCGCAGGAGGTTAGGAACCCGTGGTAAAAAAAAAAAAACAAAATAAATGGCGTCTTGTGGGAACTGTTGAAACGGGTGAGTGTTCGATATTAAAATTACGTGCACAAATTTCAACGCGACTTTAATTTAAGACGCACACTTGAAACTGAAAGACTTAAAAGCAAAGAATAAGCTGGGCGGTTAGGTGTCCTAGGTGAAAAAAACGGCTATTCTTGCAATGTTTAGATGCCCTTAATTTTTCGGAAATACTCGGTTCGTGTTGACGCAAGTGTTTTCTACAGTAAATAATTGTCTCAAATGCGAGTATCGAAGGAAATTTCAGTAAATCAAGCTTCCGAGTCAGATTAAGTAAAAGAATAACAAAACTTTACTTAACTTGAAGCCGACCCGGGTGAGAGAGACTGACTTTCTTTAATTCTGGATTGGGGATTTTTAGGGGCCACGATGGCGCAAGGCCTTCATTTTTTAGTCGCCATGCATGACCAATTTCTTCGGCGTATTTGGCGCGTTGGCTCCTTTGGGTTTCGAACACTGGTCCCCTAGAATCTGAGATCTAAAATTAACTCATGCCATAGAGGGTTAATGTAGGTAAGATCAAAACTTACCCATCATTTGCGTCCACCCTTCTACACCCAAGTAAATGTGGTTGAAGTTCTTTATCGGTTTTTTGGGTGGAAACGGACTTAAAACGGTTAGATTGTGACCGCGCTCTGCCAAGGCCTGAAAAATTGGTTGCACTTGGACGTAGTGACTCCAGCCTGGTAATGGTAAGAACACCAGTATGTTGTGAGAGTTACAGCCAACCGCCAGACATGATAATGTCAGTGCAAACAAAGGCAAGTTCATGGCTATAACAGGGAATCAGAGTAATTAGAAAATATCTAATTGTAAGAAATCCTTTGTGAATTGTAAGTTTTCACAATAATAAAGAGGAGGTGCCAAAAACTCAGAATTGAAATATTTATGTCGCAGGCGAATAGGAAAATCAGACATTTTGTCAAATGCCTGGGAAAATAGTCAATTAGTCTAACTTAAATTGAAATTCTGATTCTTCTTCGCGTTATAGACAAAATTATTCATTGCTGCTGAAAGAAAAAAATTCTCAGTAAAAATGTGTATTACACTATGGTATTTTAAACAGTATTTTGCCCCTAAACGAGCATTTATCTTGAAATTTTCAGCATGTCATGGAACACAGGACTTTTACGACTTTAACATTGAAATATAAGAATCAGTTGAAAAGGAAGGAACAAGAAGGTTAGTTCTTAGATCTGATGAGCTATTTTTCCCTAAAATATTTTGAAAACTCGTAAGCTCTTCGCGATAAATTTACAAAATTTCCTAAACGTCAAAATTTCACCAACTGCCTGGACATTTGATAACACGCCTGATTTGACTAATTTCCTGCGACATTTACAATGCTGCATACTACATGAGTTTCCTCTCAAAATTGGGACACGTAAAACGCTCACCATGCCGGCCGTTAAAAACAAATGCCAAAATTTCTCGTAGAGCAAGTATATAGAGCGGAAATAAAAAAATACGCGGCTCTAATTGCGACGTTAAAAATTTTCGCTCGTGTTTCATTTTTCGAAAAGAAATCTAATCAAGAATTTTTCTTGAGGGTGTACTGTGAACTTTCTTAACTTATCCAGAAATTTTTACAGAAAATATACATGTAGTATTCTTATCACCTTTTTTCGAGAAAATAATTACATTATCGGAGATTTTTTTACACGTTGCAATGAAATAATCTACTCCTTGACTTTAATCTTCAAAATACATCACAGTCCATGTATAAAAAAATTAAACTATGCAATTGAGCCGTCCCTTTCATGGAAGTTTCTTTTGAAGACTCAGAAATATTCTGTAGCCAAACTTTAAAAAAAAAAAAAATTATATTTTTTTAAAATAACACGAGCTAATAAAATGTTGTTTGAAAAAACCGCTGGTGGTTTAGAAGTTGATTCATACGCAAATTTTGCTTTGTGCCCTGAAATTTCCTTCTTTTTCCTCCAGCACCTGCCAATTTTTCGGAAAATCGAATTTTTTTCTAAAAAAGGGGGAATTTTCCGATAGAACATCGGCTCCTGGAGAATTTTTACGTATCAGAGCAATACTTAAGCCATCTCCTAAAGAAGGAGAACAAATTACGAGAGGAAACATGTACCTCATGCCTAAAAAAATTTTCCCGCTTCGTCAGATGAAGAGGCTTTTCCCGCAAAAAATGACATGATCCGCCATACTGCCGTGCTAAGGAAAAACGTCTCGTAAAATGAACATTCAAGAGTTGCCATATTTCCTTCGATAAAATGCTAATTCCTGAGGAAATTTCTGAACATTTTCCCTTGAAATTTTCAGGACTTTTCGATAGAATGGCGAGCAAAATTATTTGAAAATTGGAAGAAAAATATTCATGAGTTTACCAGGAAATTCGTGTTTTTTCAAAGGAAATTTGGCAACGCCTGAAGGTTCATACAGCGTTTTTCCCTAGCTTGGCAGCATAATACCCGCCCCCTGATGTAATATACCCCTGCAGAGCAAAACTTATCCGTTTGTTTCGCGTCTGAAAGGACGGCAAGAGTATTCCACACAAGAGTCTAAAAGGGCTGGGGCCCCACATATTACTTGCTTTTGAAGCCGAGAATGACCTATTAGTTATTTTTCATCACCCACCAATTTCCCGGAAAAATTAAATTAACCCAAAACACGCGTTATTGGCGACTACAAATGCATATTTTGGAATATTCAATTTTTGGGGGGAATTTTTGGAAGCTGGAAAAACACACTGAAAAAAAATCTCGGTGTATTTACTAAGAAAAGGGTAAAATTACCAAGAATTCAGGGGTCTATTTGATCCCAGTTTTTTCGTGGTAAAATTAACATTTATGGAATTGGTAAAATTACCGATAAGTCTCGGTAAAATTATTGAACTTTCTCGGTAATTTTACTGGACCTTGGTAAGAACGCCAATATTTTTTATCGACTGTGGTAGAATTACTGAGATAAAATGGCAAAGTTACCGGGAATTGATTACCAATAAAAGTGGTATTCTCATCTGAAAAAACAGTAGAAATACCGGTTTTTAAGGTAAGCTAACCAGTCTGTCTTGGTAAAATTACCAATAATTGGTAAAAAAAAGTGAGATGGTAAAGGTACCAACGGACCTTGGTAAAAACGCCGAGAATTTTTTTTCAGTGCAATGCGCTGAACATTACACAGAGATCATATATCATATTCCCAGCTGTTTTTTCGTTAAAGAGCTGTGTAAAATCCGCTAAAAAGTAGGTATACACTGCCATACCTGCTACGGATGAGAAAAGGTGTTGGAATTTATGGTATAAATATGTAGGAACTCGGCATTGACAACCGAAAAAGTAGTTAAAAGATAAATGTTAAGACACCTTCAAACCGGCACTGAGCATCTTTCTTCACGAACATCGCGACTCAAGGAGTACTTACGGAGCACTCAATACCGGTATAACTTCCATTCACTTATCATTATCACCACAAAGCGTTGCATTGTCACAAACTTATCCACTCAAAAAAACATTCCACTGCGTAGGAGTGCGTCGGAGTGCACTCCAAACCCTGCAAGAAAACTCTAAAACATTGATAAGCCCTACAAGTAAGAGAACCGACGATTACTTTGAAGTGACTCTCGAATATCGTACGGTACGGTAATGTTTACGTTTTGTTCACTGGCGGCGGCGCACATTGGTTCCAGAGCCCGATCTAGGCGGCATTAATTCGAAAAAATGACTTTTGGAAAAATTGAAAAATAGTACAACTGGTCGACACTACATACTCTGGAGGGTATTTCGGCCAAATATCATGATGATTGGATGAGTGATAAGGAAATGATAAGCTCCTAAAGGTGAGCGCGCAGGCCGTTCTCTCGGCGGCTGTATCCATTTCCTCATTTATCTCATTCGAGTGATGTCCCTAATAGAGGTTTGTCGCCATTTTGGGCAAAGAAACAAGGTTTTGAAGGTAGAAGCCTAATATTCAAGTGAATTTGAAGGTTTACGATGTTTAAATCATAACATTAGATTAAGTCTATGGCTCTAGATAAACCATTAGACATAGCGCTATTTTACGTTAATTTCGCGTAATATTCCATATAAATGGCTGAAAACAACTACTTTGCCGGCCTTTGTCGGGTCTCAAGCGGCCATTTCTAATTAGTACTAATCCTAGGCATGATGTAGATATAAATATCTTTTGCCAGTTTTTGCCTATTTGTGAAATACAGCCTTTTAAAGGTCGCCCGCTCAGGCCTCATGAGTACTGTATGTGGGACGTTACGGGTGGGTGATATCGTTCGACCTCTCAG
>NW_017547116.1:4924046-4951890 GCF_001854935.1 Bemisia tabaci | reverse complement strand
CAACATTTTAAATTTAAGGTTGCTCTGGAATTAAAAAATCAACAGGCATTGCAGTTTCGTGAATTTTTTCCTGCTCACTGGTCGAAATGGTTTGATAGGGGCGACACCCTTTTATTGAATTTTTATACTGCCATTTCTGAAACTGGAACCAGATGTAGATTCCAAAAACAGATCGTGCTGACGGGATGCTTCGTGAAGTTATTCAATGTAACAACACCCCCCCCCCTCTTCAACAAAAATAACCATCAGGGTCTAAATATTAGTAAAATGGTCGATCGCTCTTGATGACCATAATCATTAAATTTGTCAAGATTATCATAGTTCAAGCACAGAGCCACGTTGTCAAATTATTAATCCCGTGTTGAGTGCGAATTTGCTATTTTACGCATATTAACCATATTATGGTTAACGATAGGGTCAAATCGACTTTAAATTCGTGATCAGCGACCCAAAAAACACATATAAGCATATTTTGCACGCTGGTAAGGGTGATATTCTAATTAATGCCGCCTAGATCGGGCTCTGGAACCAATGTGCGGCGCGGCGTGGCCGTGAGTCGGTACTACCCGTATGAAAACATAGCGCTATAAAAGCGAATGGTTAGGCCTCAACTGTCGTGTTTTCAAGGAGAAAGTCTGAATTATCGAAATTTAGTTTCTTACCAAATTCGACTGTCTTAATTTAAATGAACGGAAGGAAACAGTTGAAAGCGCAAAATCTATATTATTTGAAGACAAAATTGTTGAGTGAGACATTTTTGGCATGGGTAGTAGCGTAGGGGGGCGATGACTTCACTCTGCGCAGACGACACGAAACGACCGTCTGCGCAGAGCAGTTGGAGATAAACAGCTTCTAGCAGACGAAGTTCATTCATCGATGTGACGCAAGACGGGAAACCACGAAACTCTGAAGGGCAGTGTCAAGGCCAATGTCGAACGCCCATTTAACATCAATGAATGCGATGATACTGACCCCGAGTGACCATCCGGAGCTTTTGTTAAATGGGCGTATTTCTATCAAACGGAACTATGTGCACTGAGACATGAGCCCTGAGATCCATAAAAATACATGCATAACAGGGCTCACGTCATAATGCACTTAGTTCCGTTTGACAGAAATACGTCCAAATTATGATACTGCTCGGATATAGCAGTGCTGTCGCACTATGCAAAATCGGATTTTTTAGAACAAAGATAATCATGTATTCGGCAGTTTTTTTGGTTTTATGCTGACGGTGCGCGCCGCACACCCAATGTGCGCCGGGGGGGCTGCACTGAAAAAAAAATCTCTGTGTATTTACTAAGAAAAGGGTAAAATTACCAAGAATTCAGGGTTCTATTTCATCCCAGTTTTTTCTTGGTAAAATTACCGTTTATGGAATTGGTAATTTTACCGAGAAATCTCGGTAAAATTGTTGAACTTTCTTGGGGATTTTACTGGACCTTGGTAAAAATGCCAATATTTTTTATCGACTGTGGTAAAATTACCGGGATAAAATGGCAAAGTTACCGGGAATTGATTACCAATAAAAGTGGTATTCTTACCTGGGATAAAACAGTAAAAATACCGGTTTTTAGGTAAGCTTACCAGTCTGTCTCGGTAAAATTACCAATAATTGGTAGAAAAAAGTGAGATGGTAAAGGTACCTACGGACCTTGGTAAAAACGCCGAGAATTTTTTTTCAGTGCTGTCGCACTATGCAAAATCGGATTTTGTGGAAGATAATCATGTATTCGGCATTTTTTTGGTTTTATGCTGACAGTGCGCGCCGCACACTCAATGTGCGCCGGGAGGGCTAGGCAAGGGGAAGTAGTAGCGCTCCTTTGCCTCACCCAGTCCTCCGGCGCACAGTGGGTCGAGTCAATAGGAGAGGTCGGGCAAAACTTGGAAACTTTAAACGCTTATAACTCCATTTATACTAAACTTTGAGGTCATAAAAGTGGTCTCATCGGGTTTCTCGTTGAATTTTCTTCTGAAACCACCCGTTGAAATTTAAAATAAGACGAATTAGACAACAAAATTCGCAGTTTTTGTTAAAAATGTCATGTCCGACCTCTCTAACTGACTCGGTCCACTGTGCGGCGCGTCGACGCGCGCTCAAGACCGGACTTTTCGGAATTTTTTGAGAGTGTTTCCAAGGCGTATCGGAAAAAAACAAAAACAAATGGTTCTAGTGGATTCATCCAAAGAGTTCGTACGAATTTTTACAGCTTAATCAGAGGCGGCAGCTTGGGAGATTCCCCTTGTGAGTAGAAAAAGTACTTGCTGTTTTATATGTATGAAAACATTTAAGACGAATTTTTGCGACTGGATACGGATAATTTTTTTGATCAATGACTGTTCTATCAACGTTGGATTTTGGACTCATCAGAATCTATTGTCTGATTTTCAGCCAAATCCTAAAGAACACGAGCCAAATCCTGCGGTAGGTTCAACAAAGTCAACAAAATCAGTGGTGGCGCGTGGGCTTTTGATTCGTGGGTGCAGAACATAAGTCCACCCACCGGGGAGTGTGGGGGGTATGAAATACCCCCCAGGACAAGGGGGGTCCTAGAGGCCTCCCTCAGAAAATTTTGAAAATTTAGCTTATCTAAAATGCAATTTTCAGCTATTTTTGCCGGGTACTGCCATTCAGATTATCGCATGAAATTCTACTAACAATACCTGAAATTCTTAAAGTTTTAAACAAAGTTTGCAGCAAACTCATTTCACTTTTAAGCGTTGAAAGGACAATTGCCAAAAACATTTGGGAAAAAAAGTTGAAATGCATAGTAAAAAGACTGTTACCTAACGCTGAGCTTGATTACCCCCCCCCCCCCCGNNTGGACACACTTTTTCAAAAACTTATGAAGATACATAGCTGCCCTCTGCTAGAGCATTACATAATTTATGGACAGCCGCTAATCAGCTCCGGAAATGTATCAATATTTCATGTGCAGCTTTTATGATTAGCAGAATTGGACACTAAGAATTTTGAAGCACTTCAATCGATTATCATATTCCGCCAATTTTAGCATTGTTATACAGTAATCAAAACCTGCTGATTATCTCAAATACAAGTTGATACACGTTGAAGAAGGAAATGCGCTCAAAAAACTGAATGGAAGATACATTTAAACTGGAGTGGTTTTGGATAGTGTGTGGTGTGGTTTTGAGTTCAAGTGGAATCTCATGATAATTCTATATCGATGATGTTCTAAAAGTGGGAAGGAAAGCTTTTCAAGTGGAAATATATCACTGAAAGTAAAGTTTAGAGGAAAAGATGAGCACATAGGAGTTTACCAAGTCGTATTGAAGATTTGAAATTGACAGGTTGATGAAGTATTGAAGTATCGAATTTTCAAAAATTATTTCTTGAGAGGGAATAGTCATCGAAGTTTTGAAGTTGACAGTTTGATTAACAATTGAAGTATCTAATTTTGGAACAGATTTTCTGTTCCGTTTGATAAGGAAAGTAATATCATAGATATGCTCTAATATAGCTCGCATTAGTAGATAGGTCGTATTAACGGCGAAACTAAAAAAATGCGAAACTGGTTTGAGAGATTTCAAAGTCGCTGTTTCCATTATATTTAATCAAAGTAGAACAAACCAACACAATTGCTTTGAATTTTCTTAGGAGAGTTCTTCGTGTAGAGAAGAAAAATCAGGGTATCAAGAAATGACATTGAGTAATTTTTCACGGATAAAATAGACTGCATGACGGGAAGTCTACTGCAGCAAACCGCGATCCAGTTCTTGCAGTTTCAGAAACAGCGAGTGAGCCATGTCTATAACCATATCGTCACCTTCCAGGCAAAGTATCACAAGCGCCATGCGACGTTTAAAAATTTCCGCCGCCATTTTATTTCTAGAAATAAAATGGCGGCGGAAATTTTTAAACGTGCTTTACTGAGAAATTGTTGGTTGAATCTGTTTGGAAATTTCACTAAATTTTATCGGAAGCACAAAGAAAATTCAGTGAAATTTTCGGACAGCTTCGTTGAACAATTTCTCTGTAAAAAAATAAAATGGCGGCGGAAATTTTTAAACGTCGCGTGGCGCTTGTGATACTTTGCCTGGAAGGTGACGATATGCAGAAAGGCGCTTTTATGAATGACCCAGGAGAAGTATTTGCATTTTGCAAAAAGTAATCCTGGTGTACAATGTAATAAATCAGCACGAGGAAAAATCTCTGTAGTTTTTGGAACGATTCTTATTTCTTCAAAAAAGTTCATCAATTTTTTTTTCTTTTTTTCTTCGATAATGATGAAAATCTTTAAATTTGAAGAATTTAATTGGAATCCTAACTGCATCTTATGTCTCCTAACTTTCACGTACGTTTCATTTTTTTAACAGAAAAATCAAACGACAATGCCTCAAAACTATTTGCTATCTCAAACTCAGAAACCATAAAGCCACACAATTTCTAGTCAGGGCGATGGTGATTCTTCTGTTGAAAAAATAAAACAAAAAAAATTATAGTCCGCCTGACTCATATTAAATCCGTTCAATTACATCCATCAGCACAAAGGATGCAGATTCTTGTACATGTAAAAAATCAAATTCCTAGAAGTCAACAACATATATATTTAAGCAGTTAAATGAAATTTAATTAAATTTTGCAAAGTCTGATGTGCGTTCATCATAAGTTTCTGAGAGACCTCCAAAAGCTGACTCTATCCGCCAATAAATCACTCTTCAGCGTGAAGTCTGTTGCATTAATGTATAAGTACTTATATTCCGAAGTATTTTTCTCGATCGGCTCCCATTGAGTCATTGTATTTGTAGAGAGATTTCTGGAAAAAGGAAAAATAAATTATCAATTAGTTTTATCCAGAAAATTTTTAACAAATGTTTTGTTTTCTCCAACAAAACAATTATAGTTATTTGGATTGCATGCTATTTAACTATTTAAAGCAGAGACAAAATATAATTTAATGGGCTGCGAACGACACGCTCTGCACGTGTATAAAAGTACATACATGAAATAAAAATGCTGCAAATCATGTCGCAATGTTAACTAATTTTGTGGCATTAATATAAATATTTAAAAGAATAAGAGAAGAACTCTAATGATAACGTACCCATACTTGGCGAAATGAGTCCAAAGATACACCATTTTTCTCGAGACTTGCAAGTCCGTTCCGGTCATATATCTATCAGGGAAAAAGGAGGTCATTGGGAAAATGCTCAACAAATCGTCTTGATGACCTGCGCGCAACTCTGCCCAAAAGATCAAATCATACATAGATATATCAAAATGTAATACATAAGTAAATAAAACCATGAATAAATAAATAATTAAAAATTTAGAGTCAAAAAGATTAAATGATTAAACTAGGTACTGAATATAAGTTACGATTTTAGAGGAAACTAACAGAGTGAATTTTGAAGCTTCATTTTTCTTCTTCCTCCCGAAACGCATCCAAGATAATAAACTTCTGGTCCCAAAACGCGTATTCTGGTATACTGGTTTATTTCTCTATTTTATCACTTTATTAGCATAAAAGATTCGATTTTTTAATTATCCTCCTCTCTTTCAGGTCCTGCACAAATGATAACAGAAATGCCAGGGGTTTTTCCAAATTTCGTCACTCTCCCTCTCGTAAGGTACCTGTATGCAGCCTTATTTATCTCTTAAAAATGACGTTAGATTGAGTTATCAACCCCCCCCCCCATTTTTTACAAAATTGAAGAGACTAAGTTAAAAATTAGAGTGGTTGGGATCCGCATACCCGCCAAAAATACTGGTTCCCTATGAATGGGTTATCCAGAAAACTTGTTCTATATTTCTTTCTTTTTTCTACACTGAAAAAAATATGGTATATTTTACTTACCATACTCTGACACAGTGATACAAGTATGGTAATGAACACCAGGTTTTATGGTTGCATTTAAAATATTGTGGTATGTATCACCAGAGTGCTAGTAAATACTACTATTCTGGTTATTTTTACTAAATAGTTTCACGGTATATAAAACCTTGTAGACTTATATTAGATGTTACCATAATTTTTTCAGTTTAAGATATTCAATTAGAATTGTTTACGAAATCTAACCTCTACTTAAACCAGGTCCAATCACAGAAGCAAAAGAAACATTGTGCTGCAAGTAGTCGTAGTAATAAAGGTACGTTGCTCCTTTGTGCCCCGATGCAGCGTCAATGAGACCCATCAGGAACCACCCATCACCGATAATCTGCAAATTTTAGAAACGTTCATTTCATGGTATGCTTGCAGTATTTAAGTCTAGAATAGAAAGCTTGAAGCTTGTCAGATCTGTGATAAAAAAAAAAAAAAAGTCCACTTTCTCTTCCCGGAAGTTAGCTAATTTCGACGTTTTCCGGACTATAGAACGTAACAGCATTCTAAATTTAAAAAATTCCACTCGTAAATTATATGTTCATCGGAAAAAATACAAAATGTAACAGCATTCCAACTTGAAAAAATTCAGTTCGTAAATTATATTTCCACCGGAAAAAATACAGGATCGCAAGTCTCTACAATTCTGTGATCCGAGGATTGTAAGCTCGCGGTGTGCACTTTTCGGAAATGTTGTACACCGGGGTAGGTTTGACACCAAGAAAACACGAGTTTTCAACGACTTGAGCAAGCACCCACCGTGCGCACCGTGGTACACACGCGTAATACATGAAGCATCCCTGCAGACTTGTAAGGCGCTAACTATGCGTCGCGCGCGCGCCGTGCTGTACGCGCAATGCATGAAGTATCCTGCGGTCTTGTAAGGCGCTTCTTTGCGTTCCGTGCCGTTCCCGGCAGTCCCGCGCCGGCCGCACTGTGTTTGCCGCGATAATTCAATCTTGCGGCGTGAGCGGTTTTGAACTTATGATTTTGAATTTTTCGTATTTTGTTGGAATTATATTCGTTTCAAATGATAAAACATTGCATAAAACCTAACTTATTTTCTTCTCTTTTATGGCATATTTTCATGAAAAATTCTAAATAGAAGCATGCAAGTGGGACGACTTTTACGCGTCGGCTCCCTCGTTGCTCATCGATGGCATGACCATTTGGACTACATAATAATAGAAAATATACTAATCGTTATCAAACCAATCCATGTAAGCCTAGAATTTAAATATGTATGTATGTATGAGCCGCTTTTACGGCGCGTTAGGGCGCTCTGCGACGCCTACTCTCCACAGGAATCTGTCATGGTAGAGATCCTCCGGAAGCTGGCATCTCTCTATCCCCTCTTGGATGCCCTCTACCCACCGCTTGGCTGGACGCCCTCTCCGTCGCCTACCTGGGGGGACCTACTCCAACACCTTCCATTAAAATTTAAATATTCCAAACATTTCAAAAGAATTTAAATATTCCATTGATAAAAATATTCATGAAGCTGCATTTATTCGGAACTACAATTTCTAGCTCAAAGTCACCAGCCGCTGTAAATAAACTTCGCCCAGAAAAACGGGAATAACGTAAATAAAAAAAGTAATTCCGCAAACACAACTAGGGAACTTTGCTTTTTCTCACGTCATCCATTTTTTCCAGAGTGTTCCTGCTGAGAGGCAAATTTCCAAAATAAAATTCTTTAATCCGTGATGCTGCAGAGGAAATTTTTTCTCTTGGAATATTAAATCCCTCCAGAAGCCACCTCTCCAGGAATACATCGAGCTCCTCTTCCAAGTTCAGTCCATTTTTCTTAACTGTTGCATAAAATTCTGTAAAATAATGAAATCACCGTCAATTCTATTTCTCAACAAAAACATTTCGCATTCTGCATAATTCTGAACATTTCTGCTACTAACCCCACCTACTTTTTGGTCTTAGTTACAATGTTATTCTTGTGGTCACGGTAATAAGACAAAATGTCCAAAATAAATGTACAGAGTACAAAAATGTCCAAAGTAAAAAAGTCCATGGGTAAAAAATGTCACAAGTAAAAATTTCAGAATGAGTGAAAATGTGGTCACGATTATTTTGATTCTGGTAACAATGAAACATTTCTATCGGCACTGGAGGCGTTGCGTGCTTTGCAATATATCGATTGATCTGTCATTAAAACCCAAGGAAAATAATCAATAAACAGGGTTTTCGCAACTCCCTTTTAAACAATCGATTCTTTACCATAGCTTCAAATCGGGAAATATCGATGATCGATCATTCACGCCTTGCTACTGATCGGATCCAAAGAATTAATATCGGAATTGAACTATTTTTTACTACAATAGTATGATTGTTACTCAACTGGAAAAAGAAATGAGAACTGAAAACCATTACAAGCCTTTGTAATATCCAATATTCTCTTTAAATCGTGTAAATCATGAATTTTGTTTTGGTTCCTTCTCTTTACTTCTATCTCTTAGTGAATAATCTTCGTTGTCGTTAGGGCACAGTTCAAAATAAGTACATTATTTGTTTATCTTCCTTGCGCTCCCTCCTCCCTTATTGTCCATTCCTCTTTTATCTTTATGAAAACCAAAAACCTCATGAAGACTAATTACCCTTTATACTTTGACTATTAAGTAGCTCAAAGTTACGATTTTAGAAAAATTGTCTCACTTGCTGTATAACCCAAATGCTCGGCAAAAGTTATTCCAGTGATCCAGGGAATCTCCGATTCAATTTTTCCGGGGTCATCCGACAATAATGCATTTTGAGCATTTGGTCCCTCAATTATTGGTCCAAATGATGCGATGGGCAACATGTATTCATTCTGTGACATAAACGCAATTGAAGCAGAAATGAAAAATGAGTCAATTAAAAAAGCAATATATAATACATAAACAAGTATCGCTCAATTGATTTTCGTGTTAGGCTAATGTTAGGCAAGACAGTCGTAAGTGCTATCCTCTACATGCTTTCAAAGTTGCATTTTGAACACACAACAAACACATTTTCAGGTTAGAAATTGGCAGAAGAGGGTGTACTGAAAAGCACTGTCTCCATCAGCTTTCTGGAAGCATTATGTCACTTCTGCTCTTGCCTGAGCGCACTTACGGCTTTCTCATAAGTTTAGTTTTCGCACAATTAAGATGAATTTGCTGCTTTAGCTATTTTAATGCGATTTCATCCAAAAGAGATTTTAGACGAATTTTGAAGGAAACTCGATTTCGAAACTTTGACACTTAGTGATCCCTTCGCTATTACGGCAGTATAGTTTCGTTTGGCAGAAGTGCATCTAAATGTTATTAATCAGCTTGAAAATTTACCAAAAATACTAACCCCGAATTTTTTTTCCACCGCTAAAATGCTTCTCAGGGGTAAGGCTTGTAGACATTTTAGAAGTTCCTTTGACGGCTCAGCAGGACACCCGGCTAAAAGAGCAAGAGCTTTTGCTCTATCTGCAGCCCTTTCGCGAGATACCATAGCCCAAGGACAAGCGGCTGTTCCACTCATAGATATACCACGATGCAGTAATCCTATGATACAAGGACGGAAATTTCTGTGTTAGGGCGTGATTGATTCACTTTGAATACAAATAGTTTGGTTTCCCCCCACCGCGGTGGGAAAATTCTGCACTTCCATCCAATACTCCGCAGGACTCATTATACAGAAATTATGGGAGACTTAAAGTTATTTTTGGCCAAAAACAATCCAAGAATGCCTTCAAAGTTAAAGTATAGTTTCAAAATACTTTGTCAATTTTAGGGTAGGTAAAGTGAAATTTACAACCCTAATAAGTGACCAGTAGCACAGTGTCGATGAGCCAGCTGAATAGTTAAATTTTCCACTGATCGGAACTATTTGTAACACCAGTCAAATCTTTTGTTGGCATCAGTTGAGATCAGTTAAAAATGTGTCTATTTAACCGGCATTTTAAAACTGCATGTACAACACAATTCATCGCAAAATGGCGCATTTTTCAACCAAAACATACATTTTAGTTACTTCTCCACGAGATTTTTTATGTGTTCTCTTTGATTTGCAAATCGAGTATTGGAAAATTGAATTTCCAATGGAAATAACCAAAATTTCTTATTTTTCAAAAACGGTAAAACGATTATTCTTATAGGACACTAACCTTTGGAGAGAGGGGAAAGAAGGAGAATATGAGTACTAGCACCTCCAGCACTATCACCAAAGACGGTAACAGTATTTGGATCACCTCCGAAATACTCTACATTTTCGTGTAACCACCTCAGCGCCTGCAGTTGATCCTTCAGTCCTAAGTTTCCGGGTATAACCTCATCACCAGTTGTCAGGAAGCCTGCAAAATATCATTCGAACTTTCAGAAATAAGCAATTATGGACCACTAGACAAAGTACCAATTTCACCATTCTGATACATGTTTCTCAACCAAAATCTCAGGTAGAACACGATGCGCACAACAAAATTTACCGAAATCAACTCCTTACGAAGAAATTAAATGATTCTTGATGCGTGAATTCAAACCACCCGCTCATGAAAACTCAATGCTATACGTGACTCACATCGCGCGTTAAACGATATCATGACAGTCTCTGCGATATACAAATCTGGCAACCTCAATCTTGACGCTTTGGCTCAGCTAGAGCAAATTACTTATAGTTTGGAAAACTCATGGTGGGGAATGAACATTGCTCGATTGAGAAGCTTGCTGAAACCGTTATAGTGCGCGATTTGACTCGCGTAGAGCTTTGAGTTTCTTGTCAGCGGGCAGTTCAAAATCCGCGTAACCGATGTGAGATAAAAATGTTAATATCTCCGTTGGGAGTTTGTTTCAGTAATTTTTGTTGCGTGAATCGTGTTCTTCGTGAAATTCTGGTCAAGAAACATGTATCAGATTGCTTAAATTCGTTTCTTGTCTAGTGGTCCATTGTGAGCGCATTGCGCAATTTCTACTAGGGCATGGGTTTTGGGTCGTATTTGTAGATATTTAAAAATTATAAATACGCTGTTATTTACGTACCTAAAGGACCTAACCTGTAGGCGAGGTCAACAAGCACCACGTTTCCCTCATCCAGCAAAAACTGTGGTTCGGCCATAGGGGAGAACATCTTGTAAGCACCGCCATGAAGGAACAGCATGACAGGAAGTTTTTTCTTTACATCAAGCTGAATTCAAAACGAAGAGGAATTTAAAAGCATTTTTGAAAGAAATCAGTGGGGAAAATATGATCCATTTTAATAAAAGAAGACTCCTTGGTATAGGCGGTTCATAGACCTCTGTGCTTGTGGGTGCCGAGAGATTTAGAACCATCTTGTTGGCGCGTGAGTGGGGGTTCTGAGGGGAAACCCCCCCGTAAGAGAGGAGTCTGGGGGACCTCTTCCGGAAAATTTTGAAAATTGAATCTCTCACGGACGCTACTTCGACATATTTTTAAGGTGATTCGATGGACGCCATATTTTGTGTCAGAACGGCATGCGATATATCGCATCATATTGGTTCCATTTTTTCAGCTACTCGTCATTTTTCTCCAATTTTGAGGTCTCAATCTGTTGTCAGGAGACTATAGCACTCACTCACCAATTTTAACAAAGAAATTCAACGTAATAAAGGCGTGGTTTTTTTAGAGAGAAAATATTGCATTCGAGTGCAGTTTCGATATCAGTATCGAATGCGATGTTTTCTCTCTAAAATAACTACGCCTTTATTACGTTGAATTTCTTTGTTAAAATTGGTAAGTGAGTGCTTTAGTCTCCTGACAACAGAATTGCGATCTCAAAATTGGAGAAAAACGACGAGCAGCTGAAAAAATGGAGCCAATTGATGCGATATATCGCATGCCGTTCTGACACAAAATATGGCGTCCATCGAATCACCTTAACTTGAAAATCGTAATCTTTAGGAGAAAAATTTCACGGTTTATATCGGGTTATTCTGTTCCTCCCCAATTATCTCGATTTTTCGAGAATGAAAAGTTAGGCAATAAATCGGAAATTGCTTACAGTCGATTGCTCATGTAATATATACAATTCTTACAATAAGTAGAAAAATAAATAGTTAACACTTTATTTCAATTAAATTTAATTTTGACAATTTCACACCTTTAGTGTCACCTCCAATTTCGCTTGTGGTTTCACGTAGGTTCACCTAATAGTAGGTGCACAGGCGGTTCTACAACACCCTGTGCAGTCCTTGATCTAAAAACAAAGTCTGGAGGCGCGTTCAGCAACACTGGAGAAAATAGTGCCTTGATGCAAGGGAGAAAATTAATGAATTTGTTTCGAGAAAGATATTTCTCTTGGACAAAGAAGGAAAGATGCTTATTTCAAGAGGAAAGTCGCTTATATCCAGCAGCAATTTGCTTGATTTCAGCGCATGGACCAATCATCATTTAATTGCGCGTTATAAATATTTGGCATTTTTTATCATCCTGAACATTAAGTACTACATTCTCACTAATTACTTCAGAACATCATATCACTATCGTCGGAATTAATCTTTAATTTTTCTCTCTCATTTTTCCAAAATTTTTTGCCTCGTTAGGTATATCGATGCCAATCATCACCGAAGATAAAAAATTTGGGTGCCCTTTAGTCTCATCAAGCTCGCTTTTTCTGATGATGCCGCGCATTAATTATGATTAATCCATTTCACGATCCCATATTGCTCTTCCTTTTACTTTCTTCATCGTCGTTGATTTACTTTTCTTAAAGTAGCATTCATACAAAGTACAGAAACTAATGACAGTCTATCTTACTGCAGGTGAGTATATATTGAGACGGAGACAGTCCTCTTGTCCAATGATTTCTAGTTTTCCAGGTGTCGATCCGATCCGTTTTACCTGCGCACATACGGGACACTTTTCCGTAGCGTTGAATGGTGTTTGCCATGGTATAACCGGCTCAGATACCTGAAGCACAACAACAATACGAAAATCAAAAATTAACAGCCCTCTTCTGTAATTTAGATAATTGTTTCCATATCAGGGACAGTTACTTTTTTGCGTGAAACATTTTGGAAACAATTTATGTAACTATCAATAGCGTATTTCTTTTGGCCTGCATTTTGCAACAAGAGACTGGCTTTTTCTGGCTCATCAATAAGAGCTCTAACTAGAGAAAATTTAATTGAGAATAATCAATGCAGAGTGTGCAAACATTTCAAAATCATGAGTTAAAAAACGCTGACTATGCGAGTATAAATATTAAAACCTGACAGAGCGGAGCGGCTTGCTGCCAGCGCGAGAGGCTCACTGGCGCCTACAAACCTAAGTGTATACTTCACGCAATGCTTGAAGTATCCACTTAGGTTTGTAGGCGCCAATGCGCGTTTTGCGCTGGCCGCCCGCCCGCCGTGCGGCGGCGCCTGAAGCAACTATTTCACAACAGAGGTGTTGCACGGTATTATACGAGATTGAACGTATTAAGAATGACAGGCATCCTTTAAAAGTACAGATCCTTCCTCGCAAAATAAATCAAGATACTCATCGTACACTGGAAAAATCTATGAGCCTTTAGCTGAGGCAAATATAGAGGTTTATTCGGTTCAGGTATAACAGGGTGGGAAAATCTTGAAAGATAATTAAGTCCTGTTACACCAAAGAGGTGTAGAGAGTTTTAGTGAATTTTGTCTCGTGGAATTGACGCTCCCCCATTTTTACCAAAACTCTCAACTATATATTATTCTCCGTTGGACGGAACAGACAAAACAAAACAAAAAAACAAGCAAACCCTCATTCTTCCAAGACATTTTAAATTTTCATCCAAAAACGTCGTGAGCAATTGTCGTTTGTATTTACATGTGGGCCAATGAACTTTGGGTCTCAACTGGCACGTGGACCAAAACTCCCGTTCCGAAAAAACGCGTTGACATAAATTACTGGAAAAAACAGGTGCGTGGACAAAAAATCGTTGACGAAATGTCCTATAACCCCATATGAACCACCAATTAGTTCATAAAGCCATAGATTTTTCTCCGTGAACTTTGATATTTGATTAAAAGCAAGTAAATTACCCTGGTTAAACCTCTGACTTGAGATTTTGAGGTGGGTACAATCAAATTAAATTCAACCTGCACTCCGAAGCATCATGCGTGGCTATGCTACATTACATCTTACTTACTTTGAATCTGAGTCTTCCAATCGGTGGTTGCGCGTAAGGGATACCTGTAAAACTGTAAAGTACTTCTCCGCTTCGACTTCGAAGGTGATCGGACCCAATCACGACACCGCTTCGCGTTGAGATCTCAACTGCATGAGTATTTAAAACTATTTGACAAAAAATTGAAACCACCACTGATGCGACAAACAATTCCATGATGAAAAGTTCTGTTTATTAAAATTGTAAAAATTGGCTCATTGAAAAATAAAAACAAAAACGCGAATTAAACTCGACTCGGAACAGCAAACTGAGGACTGCATTATTCGTTAAAATTGGTAGATTGTCAAAAGAACTGAGGAAGAGGAGTGAAGGAAAATAGTGAAGATGTACCAATTAACATTCCAAATATCGAGTTTTAGACGATCTATGTACGTATTATATAATGATATTTTCATGAATTGGCGTTCCTAATCAGTTCTTGATTTGTGAAAGTGAAGACTAATTTGTCGTCCTCCTGACAAAAGGGCGTAACTACATTTTACGATGAACCCTGTTGTCCATTCAACACAATGCTTCTCCGGGCTCATCATAATGTGTAGTTACGCCCTTATATCAGCCAAGCGACGACTTAAAAGGTCAAATTCGTTTTCACTGTCGTGTCGTAACTTTTATAAGATGCACAGGCAATCTACACAGCTTGGTGACATACTTTCGATCTTAGCCATGAAATGATTATTGTTCTAATTATCTATAATCTGAATTGAAAACAGAAATAAGTTGCATTCTTGCATTTGCAGTCTTGATAAGTGTGAGGGTCAATCCGCTTCAAAATTTTAATTGGTCTATAAAGTAAAAACTTGCGATAGATAAGATTAGAAACTGGTACTGAGAGATATGTAACTACTAGGGAAAATACCCAAATATTAATTACGTGTTTGTATGTAGGTGAATCAAATGCCGCAGCAGAATGGTATATGCTTTGTTGTATGATTTGTGAAAAAAAACTGAATTAATAGATTATACATTATTGAAAAGAAACCTTTCTCTCAGTTTCCATCAATTTTTGAAAAAAATAAATGCTAGGTACCCGGAAATAATTTTCAAGTCAAAATTGTTTCAAAGTCTTTTCTATTCCGACCACTGTGTGGCACTAGGTTTCAGCCACTGCCTTCTCTCTCCGCGTGAATATGTCTTATTTTTAGATTTGAGTGAAACTTTCAAGATGAGGTATGCAGGGTGTATGAGGATGAGGTAGATACAGATATAAAAACACAGTTTCGGAATAAGACACGGTTTTATTTTTGCTTTTTCTTTTTGTCTCTTGAAGATTTTGGTATCTGTGCAATTTTTCTGAGGAAAAAGAAGAGTAGTTTTACTGTGAGATAAATTATCACCACAAACACCAATAAATATACAGCTACAACATCTAAGAGGAATAACTGGTACCAGGGAATCTTAGCCGCCAGCGGTTTTAAATGATGCGCTCCCTTGTGTCGAATGACATATTCTATCCAGTAAATAGCCGTGTTCAACGGTGACATCGGTTTATCTGAAAACACTTTCGAGGCCCTACTGATGTTGTCCTTAAACCTGAAACAATAGAAATATCCAGTTTGTGGAAGAATTAATTCCAAAAACATTATTTTTGGGACGTTTCCATAGTATTAGTGGCCGTGCAACCGAGTCACATGCGTTCATCAAGAGTGGTCAAGTGCGCATTCAAATTATCGACGGTAACAACAGGCATACCCGATGTAGCGCCTTCGACATCGTCAAGATACTTCAAATGCTACACCGTTCCACACACGAGCCGATGTGCTAATTGCCTATACTGCGCCTGCCGACGAGAACACCGTGTTTTGAGTAGAGTCCCTTTATACTGAGAGTCAAGACAATTCGGCTCATGGATGTCACAAACGGGAATAACTGATTACAGAAATTGAACATTTTTCGTAATCTTTGATCGGCCCATTCTCAAATGCCTTTCTTCGTTCCTCCTCTCATTCCGTTTGTTCCTTGCCGAACCCGTAATTCCCTGGCCCATTCCAGATTATAATCTTTGCAATTGGTGAAAATGTAATCTTTATTCCCGTTTGTGACACTGTGAAGGCCTAAAATACGGGAACCAATCAGAAATGGATTCAAATTGTCTTGACTCTCAGTATAAAGGGACTCTAGTTTCGAGGTGTGCAGTTGGTCAATCATTATACAGCCGCTGTTACGCCCCATGATCTGTGATTGCTCAATCATCCCAAGCGTCAAGAATTTGAGAACTTTGAATGATAACGATCTTTACTTGAACTTTTAAAAAATTGACTAAATTGAAATAAATAATATAAAATCATGAGAGGAAGGCGAAATGGATAGCAGCTGAAAAACTAGCCGCGTCAAGAAGTTGAACCACAAAGCGGTCAGAAGGCGTGACCTCCTGTTGTTGAAATAAATCTCTACTTTCAAATGTATAC
The DNA here is from genome assembly GCF_001854935.1 of Bemisia tabaci. Lineage (NCBI taxonomy): Eukaryota > Metazoa > Arthropoda > Insecta > Hemiptera > Aleyrodidae > Bemisia > Bemisia tabaci. The sequence continues at coordinate 4,935,509 of NW_017547116.1, read as the reverse complement.
AAAATTTTATACATCTTCGCGAAAATTTAGTAGTAGTAACAATACTGGTGCTTCGAACTTATGGGAGTATCGAAAGGCAATGACGCACTGGGAGACTTTTGGCTGAAAGTAAATGGAATGGAGGTTTAATATTAAATAAATGGAGGCAAAAATGAAAAAGAAAATGAAAAGCAAAATGAGGGGTCGGGCCCTCTACTTAATTATTCGTTTTTAGAAAAAAGGAGAATGATGAAAGTAAAGAGAAACAAGTTGGATTTTGCAATCGCTAGCGATAGCAATATTCGTCATGGGAACGTTAGCTTCTGGGATATGAAAATGTTAAGGTACAGTTCGTTTGTAGTATCTTCTGAATTGAAGGGGCTATGTAATTTTGTGTTGACATCTCTTTTTTAACATTTTTAATTATTTTCTTTGCATACAAGAAAGCTGTTATGTACCAATTATTTATTTTCGTTGGATTATATATGGTTTTCGGAAGTTAACGCATTTAAGTTTCAGGTTCGCTTTTTCGGCGTAAAGTATACGTAAGGTGCCCCAAAAGCACCGGGACTTGTTCTGTAACTTCGAAAGTAAGATAGATACAGACATGATCTTGATTTCATTTTAAAGATCAACTCAATACCTATCGATTAAAACCAAGATCAGCTCAATCGGATAAAAATTGACCGAGTTATGGCAATTTGAAATCAGCGAGGAAAGTTTACGCCTACGGTTTTTAAGGAAGATTCTTCATCGCCGTAAATCGAAAAGTCAGCCTATAAAGTGATGCTTATTGTGTTTTTTTCATTTTCGAGGTGTCATTTATCAACATTTTGTACCACCAAACACAACAGTTGACAGTGCGTATTATTGCAAAGTGCTAAAGGAGTTGAGAATGCACATTTCCCGGAAACGGTCGGACTTGAAAGCTTCGTGGATACTCCATCAAGACAAGCGCGGCCTCACACATCGAGCTTAACACGTGAATTTATGAGTAAAAATGGAGTTGAAACAATCCCTCATCCTCCTTATAGCCCTGACTTGGCTCCATGTGATTTTTGGATGTTTCCTACGGTTAAAAAGGAGCTTCGCGGACGAAGATTCGTATCGAAGACCGAAATCCAGAATGCAATTCAAAATACTTCTTCAACTCCATCCCAGAGGAAGAATTCAGGAAAACAATGTTGGATAAGTGGCAAGAGCGCATGAAAAAGTGCATCCGCTTTGATGGACGGTACTTTGAAAAGCAAAAGGAAGTTATGGAAGATTCGGAGAAAAGTGGATACGAATATTAACTTTTTGAATGCTGGTAAGCGAAAAATCTTCCTAAAAACCGTAGGGGTAAACTTTCCTCACTAATTTCAAATTGTCATAACTCGGTCAATTTTTATTCCATTGAGCTGATCTTGGTTTTAATCGATAGGTATTGGGTTGATCTTTAAAATGAGACCAAAATCATGTCTGCATCTATCTTACTTTTGAAGTTACAGAACCAGTCCCGGTACTTTTGGGACACCCTACGTATGATATTTTTACTCTACACATATGCCCGAATACGCATCATAAGGGACCTATGTGCTTCCTAAGTTGCCAAGTATTAATTATTGTTAGATTATTGGTCTAAAACATTCAATACAACCAGTAAAAATTAACTGTCGTCTACGAGATTCGAACCCCCGCTCGCAACAAAAAGGATGAGTAGGAAGCGCTAACTTGGCGTCTCAAACATCCGAGCTATCTCGACGCTCATTCACGATCGGAGAAAAGATAACACTTAAGTGATCTCGGACGCTGAGCGGGGCTTCACAAAAGACGACCTTGACATCCGGCCACTGCTGTTAAGAGACAGCGGATTAAGTGCATTTCTCTGTGAGACATTGTTTGCCTATGCTTTCATGTGTCACAAGGTTCATCTCAGGTTGCATTTGCTATCGCGGCAGTAAACTGAGGCAATATTTCTGTATTCATGGATTAAATCCATCAATCGAGTTCTGATTTTGGCTCATATATCCGTAACGGGTCCTCCAGAACAATTTTCCGCCTTGTACGATGGTTATTATTTCTTTATATCTATGTTTAAAATTTGAGGTGGGATAATGGCGGCTTCTCAAGAGCAACGAGGTAGGCGATCTTTTGCACCAACGAACAGAAAACTGATGGCGAAAAATAGCCAATGAAAACCTCCCAAAAAAAAGAATTTGCCTAAAAACGGAACTTCGTGGTTCTGCGCAGATTTACCAGTCAGACACGACATCTCAAAGTGGAAAAAAACTCGCTGAAAGCGAATTTTAGCAATCAACACAACTTGACGTAGAGACACGATTGGCTAAAAAATACAACGGTTTTTGATACATCGGAAAATCAACCAAAAATCGGAGACTGGGCGAAACGCTCAAGGTCGCAGAGGTATAGGGAATCCCATAGCGAAAGCAACGGAACGATTCTAATATCATGGGGAACTCCGTTCCCATGACAAAACTCCGTTCCCATGACAACATGGGGAACTCCGTTCCCGTGACAACATGGGGAACTCCGTTCCCATGACAAAAAAAACATAAAAATAAAATAAAAAAGGAAAAGAAAACTAATGAAATAAACCCACTTTGAAAATAAAAAGAAGTAAAAGAATATGACAAAAGGCGCCACGTAGCATGACCATTGGCCCTCTATACCTCCTCTGTAAAGCAAATCTTGAAATTTCGCGTGGAATATTTCATGAAATTTCAGTTTATGAAAGATATTGAAAAATACCGGTTCCTTTAATTGTTTCGCAAAGTGTGAAAATCGTGACTTTCCTCTTTTTGTGTATGTTTGAGTGCGGGTCACAGCCTCGTGAAATTTCACTGAAATTTCCAATATTTCATTTCTTTCTTACGTTTCATGCCACCCTGCATAGGGGCCTCTCTATGAAATCATCTATTTCTCTTTGGAAAGATCGGGTTTGATTCTGTATTTAATGAAACTTACCGGGGATTCTCGAGAACAGTTTTCAATGCCCAGCGCAAAGAATTTTCAGTTAAATTTCTGTAGGACAAGTGGACTCCATAACCAAAATACTCTACGTAAGCGACGTGGATATTTTGGTCTGCGTAGAACGGCATCCCAACAACTGGTACTGCGTAGCGGATTGCTTCCATCGTGCTCGATATCCCACAATGAGTTAGAAACAGGACGCAGTTGGGATGCGCTAGTTAGGAAAGACAAATTCATCAATTGAAGCATGTAGGATCAAAAGGGCTGTAAGGAGTGTACAATGGAAAAAAAACACATTGGATCTAGAGTCCAGGCTCTTAAAAACATTGACAAGAAAAAATACTCTTGATTCAATCGGATTTAAGCTTAAATCAAAAGGAAATCCGCTCAAATTAAGAGGCTTGGTTCTTGATTTAAGCTTAAATCTGATTGAATCAAGAGTACTTTTTCTTGTCGATGTTTTTAAGAGTCTGGACTCTAGAACCAATGTGTTTTTTTTTTTCCAGTGTGGATTTAGAGTCCAGATTCTTGAAAACATCGACAAGAAAAAATATTCTTGATTCAATCAGATTTAAGCTTAAATCAAAAGGAAATCCGCTCAAATTAAGAGGCTGGGTTCTTGATTTAAGCTTAAATCTGATTGAATCAAGAGTATTTTTTCTTGTCGATGTTTTTAAGAGTCTGGACTCTAGGTACAATGTGTTTTTTTTCCAGAGTAGGGCCTTCTTACTGGAAAAATCGGCTTAGTGATCATGCCTATACTGCCGTGCTAAGAAAGAACGCCGTATGAGCCTTGAGACGTTGCCAAATTTCCTCCGATAAAAACCGAATTTACCATTAAAATTGCGAATATTATATTTTCTAAAATTTTCAGACAATTTTGCAGGCAATTTAATCTGTAATATCTGAAAATTTCAAGGAAAAATATGCATAAATGTTGTCAAAAATGCATGTTTTTTCAACGGAAATATGGCAACTCTCGAATGTACATACGGCGTTCTTCCTTAGGACGGCAGTATAGAGGTATAACCAATGGCATCACCCGGATTTCAGGTGGGATCTAGTTTTGGTCGGATTTTTGTGTAGTATTGAGACTCTAGGGCTGGTATCTACACAAAATCTAGATGATTTTGTGTAGTAGAAACCAGTGACCAGATCCCAAAGAGTACTTAAAATGAATTTGGCAAAATTTTAGGGGTCTAGGGAGAGAATCGTTTCTCCAAAATTATGAAATTATTCAAATAATGGATTGAAACTGAAAATTGAATACCTCTGAAGGTCTGAATCGAGAATTTTATAATTTTCCGCTTTCCACATGAAAAAAGTCCCTAAAAAAATATCTGAGGTCACACCACTAAAGTGGTCGATCCTAGGCTCAACCTACTTTTCTGGTCATAGTTGCAATGTTATTTGTGTATGAGCAATAATTGTGGTTCCTAAGAGTCCCTTTTCCATTTGGGTACTCGAAGAGGATTTGGAAACATGATGGATACCTACCCAATATACTCTTCTGGTCGAACCATTTCCGTACATAGACATTGTTAGGAATAGTCCATTCGGAAGGGTTCAAATCTGACTTCCAAATCACTGTTTGACGTAATTCCTTGAAAACGGATAAGAACGCAAGAACTGCCTCCCTCCGCATGTTACTTGCTTTCAGAAGTGATCCAAAGCTGAAAAAAATCACTCCACTCTTTGATCGGCTAATAATTAGCTCTAATTCCTGTAGAGAGATAAAAAAAAATTATATAACTAAAAATAAAGCAATGTAAAAGCAAAGGGCAAAATTGAAGTGAGCGAGCTTCAAGAAGGCCATTCGGATACGCTTTATTTTTATTTACGTATTCATTTATTCAGTATTCCCATTCCATGTCCGTCAAAAGTTCCGGGATTCTTTTTATATTTTTTCAAAAGCTCCGAGAAGTTCCGGAAAAGGCAAAAGATCCGAAACATTTCGGGAACTTCAAAAGTCCCGGGAAAAATTCAGGAAAATCTCAAAAGTTCCAGGAAATGGGAACTCTGCATTTTTTTTTTTGTAATTGCAAAAGGTTAGTAACGTAAGTAAAATCCTTTCTACTCGGCGTAATTTTTATTCAGCATCAGTGGCGTGGCGTAAATTGCGATACATCGATTGTTATACCATTTAAAACTATGGAAAAGGATTGATATACAGGGTGTTCGCAGCGAACATCTTAATAATCGATTCTTTACCATCGGTTTAAATGGCATAACAATCGATCCATCGCAAATCCGCCACGCCATTGTTCAGCATATTGCAAAAAAGACTTTTCTCGGTACTCAAGTAGCCTAAGCTTCAATGCATTCTGAATTTGTGGTGAAACTGCGGTTTTTGCATCGAAGTGTTGTGTCAGTTGCCTACCTACTAATTGAAGGGGCCCTACTCACCGAAATGTATGCTATGAAAGGAGGTGAGGGGTATCTGTTTCAGTAGATTTATTCGTCAATAGAGAGTTTGCAGGTGTATGAAATTTGATGAATTTCGTGTTTAAGTGGAGGCTATTCTAAGCGAACTGAGCTCAAGAATTTCCTCGGTTCATAAATTGAACGATTATTGGATACGATAAGACAAAATGATCTAATCTGCTGTGATACATGTATTTAAATGGGGAATGCCCCCATTCGATAACGTCACTAGGCAATGCATTTCACTTTTAAATCTAATTTTATACTATTTCTCTTATCAGAAAAATTCATAAAAATACTGCAAAATTAGCTCTTTAAACACTTTCAGACGAGGCAATACATCATTTGTGTGCAAATTCTCCAATCCGTGAAAACATGTGTCGAAATTTAAACCCGGATCCAATTGACTTATTCTGCCGTACTAAAGAAAAACGCCGTACAAACATTTGAGAGTTGCCAAATTTCCTTCTTTAAAATGTTCATTTTTAAGGAACGTTATGAATATTTTTCCTTGAAATTTTCAGGAACTTTAGCTGAAATTGCGAACAAAATTATCTGAAAGAGTAGAAGGAAAATACTGTTAAGTTAATCAGAAAATTCGTGTTTTATCAAAGGAAGTTTGGCAACGCCTGAATGCTCATACAGCGTTCTTCCTTAGGGTTTAGTTACACGATCAAATTGAGCCATCAAACTGAAGCTCTGATTGGTGGAAAAAGACCTGAGGCACGGAGAAAAAAACTTCGTGCGTGGGACCCGAAGTTCAGGTCATATGGATCTCTGAAGTTTTCGGATTGAGCATCTGAACACTTTAGGTCTAGCTGCCGAAGTTCAGGTCTGACATCTGAAACTTCAGTTCTTACATCTGAAGTACTTCAGATGTGAGAACCGAAGTTTTTCGGATGTGAGAACCGAAGTCGTTCGGATGTGAAAACCGAAGTACTTCAGATGTAAGAACTGAAGTTTCAGATGTCAGACCTGAACTTCGGCAGCTAGACCTGAAGTGTTCAGATGCTCAATCCGAAAACTTCAGAGATCTATATGACCTAAACTTCGGGTCCCACGCACGAAGTTTTTTTCTCCGTGGGTGAGGATGCGACCAATGAGAGGCCCAATTTGATCGTGTAACTGGACATTTAGCACGGCAGTATTGTTAGAGTAAGTCGCACTAACAACCACACCGAAAAAAAGTGAAGCTGATTTAACATTCTGGGTGTAAAAAAAAGTGTACGAGAACTTCTAAAATGCTGAATTTCCGGCTACAGCAGTTTCATTAACAATGCCAATATTATGTAAAACCACCTGCTGTGGCGGGTAGTTCATGCAGCATCTGATAAGTTCTTCTTGCTTTTCTTTACATCCATCACGGAGAAAAGGGTATCACAAGCCAAAATATACTCCTAGCTGATTTTGGCGCCAGATATTCGAGTAGTTGCACAAACTAGATGTATGGTTGAGTCAGCTGAAAGTGTGGTTGGATCAGCCATACCTCTAGCTAGTTACCATTGGTGCGGTTGGATTAACTATACCGCTGGTTGGTGCCTTTACATTTCTAGCTAATGCAACTACTCTTATGACTGGCGCCAAAATCAGCGGGAAGTGTAGTTGAGATTGCGATACTTTTTTTTTTCAGTGTAACATTAAATCAACTTCACTTTTTTATCGGTGCCGCCAATCTCGCCCGCGAAACGATAAGTTCATACCTCATCCAAGGGAACTGGATCCTCAGTATGTAGCCCGGATATCTCAATAACGTTCGGCGGGTACAGTTTAGCCCCATCCAAGACAGCGTTTCCGGTCAGGAAGTACAACGAGACATTCCTGAGCATATCCGTGATGCGAGGTAGCGGCCCGGGGAAGTGTTTGGCCAACAGAGCGTCATGATGCGGGTAGTACCAATACTCGTTGTAGAGCATGTTCGAGTACTGAATCCAAGCGTTTTCGAGCCTTTGGCCGAGACTCATCGGGCCTGCGTACTCGAGTTCTTTGAACGGGAGGTATCCGACAGCGTTTGCGGCACCGGAGTACCTGAACACAAATAGAAAATACTATGGAAACCACGATTAATGTATTTGGATCAATGTCAAAATTAATTTTTGAATAGCCCATCATCGATTTTAAGGTGATTGGATGGACGCCATATTTTGTGTCAGAACGGCATGCGATATATTGCATCAATTGGTTCCATTTTTTCAGGTACTCGTAATTTTTCTCCAATTTTGAGATCGCAATTCTGTTGTCAGGAGCCTTAAGACTCACTTACCAATTTTTACAAAGAAATTCAACGTAATAAAGGCGTGGTTTTTTCAGAGAGAAAACATCGCATTTGAGTGCAGTTTCGATATCAGTATCGAATGTGATGTTTTTTCTCTCTAAAAAAAACCACGCCTTCATTACGTTGAATTTCTTTGTTAAAATTGGCAAGTGAGTGCTATAGTCTCCTGACAACAGAATTGCGATCTCAAAATTGGAGAAAAACGACGAGTAGCTAAAAGAATGGAAAGAATTGATGCGATATATCGCATGCCGTTCTGACACAAAACGACTTCCACGCAATCCTCGATCTTATTGCAATTTTATCTCTGTGAATCGCGTTCGATAAAATTGAAATTTTATCAAGATTTTTTGTTCGATAATATTGCGATATAAATATGGATGAAATTGCGATGTCGCCGACGATGAAATTGCAATTTTAATACAATTTTTTAATTCAATACTACTGCAATTAATCGACGCCGATAAAATCTTGACACATTCTCCGATCGACTTTGTCGATATTCCGATTACTTTCTCGATCTATTCCAATAATCGGTCCGCGGCTCTCCGTATAACGACTCCTTGCTTTCTAGAACTCGTATGAAAATGTAGATACGTCACACGGTGGATCGAGCCAATGGGAGAGGTCAGACAAAATCTGGAAACTTTAAAAGCTTATAACTCCGTTAAATCAAAACTTTGAGATTTTAAAGTGATTCTCATTTTGTGCATATCAAGTGATTTAAGTGTCAAAACTCAAACATTCTTCAGTTCAATGGCTATGCAAACGGGGCCGGATTTAGGGGCTGCGGCCCATGGCGGCAAATTTAGGGGGCGGAAAATGTTGTGATTTTTTTAAAATGTAGGTATCAAGAAAAAAAATCTGATTCAGAAAAAAAAATTACAAACGAGAAAAGGCGAAAAATCTCTCATTTCCTGAGAGTTAAAGTATATTAATTTCTAATTTGTTCGTCTTTCGGTGATATATAAGAGACGGCGCCTTTCATTAGTCTAGTTGAGAGGGAAACCAAACACGCAATTTGGGCTGGAGCGGCGCGGCGCAGAGAGCAGTGATGACGAGGACTTGAGATGGAAAGGAGAAGCCCTCTGCGCGCCGGTCAGCATGAGACATATATTAGCGCCTACAAGACTCCATGAATACTTCACGCATTGCGTCAAACGCAGTGCGGCCAGTTGTAGCGTAGCGGCAGGCGCCGTGAAACTCATAGTGCCTACAAGAGTGCATGAATACCTCACGCATTGCGTCAAAAACAGTGCGGTCAGTAGCGGTCGTTGAGAAACGCACAGCGCCTACAAGACTGCCGGGATACTTCACGCATTGCGCCAAACACAATGTGGTTGGCGCGGTGGCGGGTATCCATTTACCATGCATAGTCGTTTTTAGCAGGTCGGGTCGTGAGTTGCGACGTCGCACAGTGGACCGATTCAGTGGGAGAGGTCGGACAAAATTTGGAAACTTTAAAAGCTTATAACTCCGATTATACGAAACTTTGATTTTCTAAAAGTAGTTCCATTGGTTTCCTCGTGAAATTTTCTACCAGTAGCAACCCTCAAAATTTAAAGTGTGACGAATTAAACATCGTAATTTGCAATTTTAGTCAAAAATTTCATATCCGACCTCTCTGATTGACTCGATCCACCGTGTGTCATAAGAGCGACGATTTGCAAAATTTTCAAGCCTCGTGCAATTTCAAAAAATCAACTTTCAGTTTTTATCTCGTACCTGAGGATGTCCGCATCATAGCCGTAAAATGAATACGTCACGATGGGTGCGTTGAACAAGTGCCCGAGAACGACCAACGCCTCTTGTGCAAAGAAAAGCTCCATGAAAATGAGGTCGAATTTGTTGTCGCCGTGGGTCAAGTCGCGGAACGCCGTGGATTCGAGAACCTGCGGCACGATCATGTCACTGATGTCCTTCCATTCGCTCCTGCTTGCCACTCTATTCGACAAAGACCATTCCATCATGTTTGAATTTGCTAGAAAAACAAAACAGATGATGGCAGGCGGTTTAAACAATCTATGGAAATACCACACTATTTAGCTCGTATTAACATACTGCCCGACTGCCGTGCTAAGGAAAAACGCCTTATGAACATTCGAGAGTCGCCAAATTTCCTCCTATATAATGTTTATTTTTAAGGAATGTTATGAATATTTTTCCTTGAAATTTACAGGAACTTTAAGTGAAATCGCGAACAAAATTATTTGAAAAAGTAGAGGGAAAATATTCATAAGTTAACCAGAAAATTCGTGTTTTATTAAAGGAAATTTGGCAACGCCTAAAGGCTCATATGGTGTTCTTCCTTAGCACGCGCGCACGAAAAATAATTGAATCTTTCTTGAGCATCTATAATGTTACAAAAATGTGCGACAAGTATAAATACTGATTTTAAAATAAAAAAAATGCGGTGTTAACTACGTCAACAGTAAAATGAACAAATTGAATGTTGAGTTAGCATTTTTTAATGTAAAATCAGCATTTGATACTTGTCGCACAATTTTTTAACAGTATAAGTGCTAAATCAACATTCAATTTTTTCTCGTGGGCAGCATACTAAGGTCATCCACGAGAGTAACTCAGGGGTTGTTCAAATATTACGTAACGCATTTTTCCGGGTTTTATCCCACCCCTTCCCCTCGTAAAGCACCCGTAACGTAGCCTTGCGTCTCCTCCCCCCCCCCCCCCCGCCCTTGAATTACGTAAAGCTGGCCTGGTCCCCTCCCCAATTTTCAAAAAGTCAAGAAAACGCTGAGAAGACAACTTGAAAAAAATTCGAGGGGTTTTTTTTTGGAGATATTGTGTAGTTCTTACTCATAAAATTATTCCAGAGTTTAAAAAGGACAGGTTACTTACGTGAATTTTTTACCCAACGATCCGCCGACAGCAGGATATGCGTAAAATTTGTCGTCTTGTTTTTGGGCGGATACGGGCTGACGACAGTCATATTATGCCCACGTTTAGCCAGAGCATGAAAAACCCTGGAAACAATTTGATCCAAAACGTTCTTGGGTAATTTACCGTGACGAAAAACGTTCTTGAGTAATTCACCGTGACTATAGGATCCTTCTCGGTCTTCGAGGGACAAGTTTTCTGGGAGTATTCTTCAATGCTTCTTGAAACCAGGGCTTCAAGAAGGATTGAAGTATCCTTGCAGCCAACTGGAAGCCTCAATAAATTGAACAATAGGTCGGTCGAAAAAAGGGGCTGAGTTATGGTCAGGTTCAGGTAAATTGCCACTGAATTCGTATCAAACGAATTTGAAGGAGATTTAAAGGTCCAACCTTGTGGAGTTTCTTTTTCCCGACCTGACCCGTTGAAAAACCTTGAAAGAGATGGGACGCGAGTCGAGATTGTCAGCTCAACTCCATGCTCAAAGCTCAAATATCCGATACTTCAGACCTTAAAGCTACTCCTCCTACAGGTTTGTTGAACATTTTTTTAACAAATAAGGGAAGATGGAAATCTCCCGGTATTAAGGATTACTTGCGGAATCTTTGGACAATAGAATTTAGAAGGTCTGTGCAATAGAAACCGGAGTTTAACTATAACTTGTTTTGTGCTTCCGAATAAGGTTGTGTTTTAAATTCTTAGGAGAGAAAATAGTCTTTTTAAGAGTTTATCGTTTTTCGAATTAAATTGTTAAAGTCAGTTTTGTACATGGATTGTGTAAAGAAAGGCAATTTCATGAGTATCATTCAGCAATTATCATATTTCAAATATAGAATCACAAAGAAAAATAAATAAAAAGGATATATTAAGTATCACTCGGGTATATCACGTGGAAGATCGAATACTTTTCATTTTCGTAC
>NW_017547116.1:4736500-4921810 GCF_001854935.1 Bemisia tabaci | reverse complement strand
ATAGGTATAGATAGATATAGGTATAGATAGATATAGGTATAGATAGATATAGGTATAGATAGATATAGGTATAGATAGATATAGGTATAGATAGATATAGGCATGTTGGGGCACACAACAATTACTTTAACATTGTTTTGTCAAAATTGGTAAGTGTCCAGGTGCTTCAGTCTCCTGACAATAGAATTGCAATCTCAAAATTCGATAAAAATGACGTGCAGCTGACAAAAAAGAACCAATTGATGCGATACATCGCATGTCGTTTTGACACAAAATATATATAGCGTCCATCGAATCACTTTAAAATCAAATAAACATAATCCAGGCTACGGTTAGGTCACTCACACGCAAATCGAGCCGAGCATATCAGAATTGCCTACCACTCGGAAGGTGAGGATTCGATCGAAAAAAAAACTTGAATCGATCGAAGTAGACCGATCGACATTGATTCGATCGACAAATTATTGGAAAACCGGTGTCGATTCGATCGGCATGAATTCATCAAAAAATAAAGTGCGGGCCCCGTCATATATGCGCAACGCATGAAGTATCATGCAAACTTGCAAGGCGCCACTACGCGCTGCGTGCGCCATGCCGTACGCGCAATGCATGAAGTATCTTGCTGTCTTGTAAGGCGCTACGATGGGTTCCGCGCCGCGCCAGACGCACTATGTTTGACGCCATTATTCAAACTTGCAGCGTGAGCGGTTTTGAACTTATGATTTTTACGTTTTTGTACAGTTTGTTAGATTTCAAATGATAAAACATTACATAAAACCCAACCAATTTTCTTCTCTTCATTTACATATTTTTGTAAATAATTCTTAATACAAGCATAGACACATTTCTTTCGGCAAAGTAGATCATTTTTGTCATATCTTCTCCATTAATCGTTTAATTTATGAACCAAGGGTGTCCTCGTGTTCAGTTGACTCAATAGTTTCCACTTGAACACGAAATTTGCCAGATTTCAGGCACATGCGAATTCTTTATTGAAGCACTAGAATGAGAGGCTATGGAAGCTTTTAGTCTAAAAGATTTTTATGGGTTATGAAGTGAATAAAATTAGTGTTGTCATGGGTAAAATTTGAGTTCAGTTAAATACCATCAAACGGTGTGGATATCAGCATGAAAGATTTAACACAGAAAAGAAAAGAAATTGTTGGGGGACGTGGCTGAAAAATAAAAATTAAACACAAATCGGGGCGTTTTGTTCGATTTAGGTATGGAGTATTTTAAACAGCAAAAGAGGGGGGGGGGATCCTATAAAAACTGAAGCTCATATGTCTCACTTGTGGCAATGGAGGATAGATATAAATATTAAAAAGTTATACTTCTTAAATGCCAAAAAATGTAATGCCTCCAACACCTTAAAGTTTTGCTGCCCTTTCATGCGTACATTTGAAATAGACACAAAAAAAGGGAAAAAATTCAGAGCTTACTTGATGATGGAAGCTGATGTGATGAATGAAATGTTGAAGAAGAGACGAACTCCTATTTAAAGTCGTGTTGCTTGAGGAAGATATACGTCATTCTAATTTCAGTCTTTTCATCACTTGTTCCGCTTTGATTCTCGAAGAAGTTGAATCATCCTTCTTTCTGCATTCCTGCAGATCTCACAGTCATGCAAAATTTGCGGACATTCACCTCATCTTGACCAAGATTTTCTAATTAAAATTTTCATAATTCAATTTCATTTTACATAAAAAAAACATTGATTGACTCAAATATGAAGATTCGTTTTTCCGCCAAGAGTTTTTTTTTTTCTTTTTTTTTCAAGACAAGCTGAATTTCTGTAGGAACAGAATAATGAAACAAAATGACATTGCTCCGGCAAAAAGTAGCTTACATCAAACAACATAATGATTGATTCAAGGAGAGATATTTGTTGGCCTTTAAGAATCACCATTCATTTTTTTCCAGTGATGATAAGTATCTGAATTAGAACCAGAATCAGGATCTCGCCTTTATGAACGCGAACAAAAATGTGCAACCACACTATTAAAAATAATATTCTCTGTTCCGTATTTTGTTCCCAATTTTGTTTCTTCCTTTTATTTGTACACAAGAAAATTATACAGCAAATTTGTTATACAAATAGAAAATATCTTTAAAGAACGTATGTCTAACTTAGTCACAAAACGTTGGTCTAGAACTTGAAATTACGTAATGGTAATTTATTAAAGTCCCTTACATTGTAATTTCTCTGGCATAAAGGCGTATCTCGATTTCCGCATGAACCCCAGAGAGTATTGTGTTATATGGTTTCTTAATGTGGTTTATATGGTTTTATATGGTACCCCATTGTTTTATACGTAAAACAGGACTCACGAGGAAATTGAGATGCACCTGCAACGGCAAAGAGGCAGCGACGTATTGAAGATAAGATCGAGTTGTTTCTAACTATATTTCAATTTATTTGACTCCAAATGGACAGAATTTATCGGAAAAGAACCGACCCATACTTTGAAAATAATTGAGTTAAGAATGTTTTTGAGTTGCGTTAATCGTATATTTTCTCCTGCCATAAACTCAAAGCCGAAAAAAAATTAGTCTGTGAGAAGAGGGGTTAAAGTTTATTCTCTACATCGAGTCTTGAAGGAAAAGAACTTTAAACCTCTTTATCTCAGTTCCAACTTTATATGGGTTGATTCCTTCTTGATAAACTCGCGGTTCAAACAAACTATAATCGGCTTTAAATTCCTTCATTTGCGTCTATGTTGGAACCTCTATTGCTCGCTTTACGAGTCAGATGACTCAACTAATGTTTCATAAAAAAACAGAATATTACTTTTTTTTAATAATGTAGTCACATACAAAGAAATAAACACCGTGGGAAAATAAACTATCACGAGGTAATATCAAACAAAGCACGATAGATGAGGAGGTTGGTATAAAAACGAGGCTCGACTGATAGAAGTGATAGATACGCGACCTAGTGTAGTGATTGGTGCAGCCTCATCGAAAGATTGAGAAATCCTCCTGGATATCGGTCAACGTGCTCCGCGCACAGGTGTCAGAAAAATTGAAGAGTGGGATGACGTGGTTACTGGTGAGGACACTGTATGAACGCCTCAAAAACGGAGAATTTTAAGAGATAGAACCGAGTACACTTCTCACCGGTAAAAAAGAAGTAACATTAATTGATATTCAAATGCATCGACTAAGAGATTACATTTATCCGATTTTATATCAGTTTAGTCTTGTTTGAGATGCACTGGTGCAATCCGGCGCACAGTGGATCGAGTCAAATAGAGAGATCGGACATAAAATGTTTGACTAAAACTGCAAATTTTGATGTTTATTTCGTCACATTTTAAAAATCAAGGGGTGTATCTAGAAGATTATTTCACGAGAAAACCAATGGTACCACTTTTAGAACCTCAGAATTTTGTATGAGCGGAGTTACAAGCTCTTGAAGTTTCCAAATCTTGTCCGATCTCTCATATTGACGCGATCCACTGTCCGGCGCTGGTCGGGCTTCGGTTGATCGCTCGCGAGATTTTGCTGGCGGCTAGTGCAACTTACAATTAGCTAATCCGTTTGAAGATGTTTCGATTGTTCATAAATTTTATAATTCTCTTATGTAATTTTTTTTTTTTTTTTTTTTTTTTTTNTAATTTGTAATTTTGTTGCATTAAAGTGTTTATTGAGTTTACCGATATGAATGATGATGATGTTTGTTCATGTTTGTGTATAATTTGACGCTAAACTGTTTATTGGCCATTATGAGTGCTCAAGATTGCGTTGGACAGGAATGAAAAATATAAAAGGTTTTATTAAATTGATGCAGAATTCACTAAATGAATAAATTATACATTGAATTTCACAAACTAAAAATAAGTGCGGGGATGCTATTACACAATTTTTCGAGCTTTTTATTTAATTATTTTTCTCCTCTTTTTCAAATATTTTTTGCTCGATAAAGTTGCCAAAAGTTTAAATATTAACCTAAATGAATTAGGTATTCATGAATGCATCAGCACTTTTTTACATAATTTATGAGCATTTGACTGGTCTTTTTTCTCTAAAATATCTTATGCGAAAGTAAGTTTTGATTGTCACTTATTTTGTTAGTATTTTTCATCTGGAGTAGTTACAGATATTTTATAAAATCTACACGCAGTTGTATCTTTTGGATTTCCCTCAATACTAGCGATATTAATACCTTACTCTACTATATAAAATCTTAAGAGTAAGGCGTAACCCATGAGACACGAAGCACTTCGGGTCCCTGGTAAAAATTGGCAGTAGATGTGTGTTCCAAAATACTATAGACCTAAAGCCGGCTGTAAGATTTCCAATAGCTTCTATAGCCGGCTACACAATTTCTTATAGCCTTTTACAGCCAATGGCGATTAAGCAACAGCCAGACGATAAAGTTTATGCTAAGTGTTACTAATTACGGATACTAGGACTTGGTTAGTTTTTGGACTACTGCTCTCTTTTTGTGCCGTAGTATCTTTTCTTTGCGAGGAAAGCTCCGTACTTTTGAAGGATGCCAGTCATTCTTAATATGTTGGAGCGCCTTCAATTTCTTATGATACTGTGCAATACCTCTGGTGTGAAATAGTTGCTTCAGACGCCGCGCGCCGTGGCACGCTGCGGCGCGGCGGGCGGGTAGAGAGCGCGAAACGCGCATTGCCGCCTACAAACCTAACAGGGATACTTCACGCATTGCGCAAAGCGTGAAGTATCCCTGTTAGGTTTGTAGGCGCCAGTGCGTCGCCGCTCCGCTTTGTGTTAGGCTCTAACAATTAACCTCGCGGAGTCAGCGTTTTTCAACTCATGATTTTGAAATGTTTGCACACTCTGTATGGACTATTCTCATTTTAATTGATGAAAAAAAAATTTTTTAAAGGAAAATATAATGTTTGCTTTCTAAATATTAAATTAGTTCCGTATGATCAAACTTAATGATTTCCAAAGCACACGAATTTCTACACAATTTCTTTTAGCCTTTATAGCCAATGACGATAAAGTGTAAAGCCCGGCGATAGGAACTATAGCCCGACTGTATACATTTTTATAGCTTCGTATAGCCTTGCTACATGATTTGCTCCGCTTTCTACAGTCAGCTATATGATTTTTAATAGCCTTCTTTAGTCGGCTATAAGAACTCCTATGGTATTTTGAAACGCAGCTCCCATCGCCAATTTTTACCAGGGGTTGTTGGACTGCGGAGCGGTCAGAAGCCAATTTCCTTGTGTTTTGGAAATATCGCTCCTTGCTCTCGCTAAGTATTTTTGATACTGTCAAAAATGGAATATTCAAATGACTACAGATTCTTTTTTTTATCCTATCACTGGGTAGCATATATTGGTCTTGGGTCTATCAGCTCTTGGGTCAACTATTATTGAGCTGTAATTCCTATGAAATAGGAAATGAAATACTACTATTACCCCTGCTCCCCCTTGAAAAAAACTCTCCTCGCACAATTATATGGCAACCGCGCCTTAATCTTCTAGAGCTGTCACGGTAGTTTTGTCTATCACGGTGCTGATTCTTTGAATCCCAATCAAACAATCGTTCCATTCCGTTTTTTCGGGGCCCCCCCCCCCTCCTTCCGCCGCCGGATGACATCGTAATTATTCATTAGCAATTATGAAAAATAGCTGACACACGATCAGATTTCATCGAGTCACCAAATTACTTTCGGTTTTGCCGTTAGCTCTGTCCCGGGTTTTTCTCGGGATGCCATCATATTTCACCTCCATTTTCACTTTCTTGTTCCACTCAGTCGAGCTTCTTGCTCTTGTTTCACTTTGTTTTACATAATCCGCTAGGAGCTTAACGACGAAATCGGAGTTTCAAAGCCGATCGGTTTTTGTTGATGGTTCGTTGTCCCAAAAAAACACGCGGTTGACTGAACAGGAGTAAATGGAAAGACTGCATGCTAGAAACGAAAGAAACAGAGAAACTTCGATTGCAGTTCAGCACGTGCACTTGTCTAAAGACAAAAAACTCCAAGTGCACGAACATTTTGCAGCCAAACTATAACGACTATGTGTCGTTATAGTTTGTCGTCTAATGTTCTTAGTCAGGTTTCCAAGAAGTCTGATTGCAATAAATTACAATTATCTGGTTGAGCTGGATCGCGTTAAGCAGAAAGAAACCAATTCCTTATCAGCTATTGCCAGATTTAATTGGGCGATTTAATTTATTACATGAAAATGGTTGTGTGGATTCTCGTGCGAATTTTAGTGAATTTTCTGGAAAAAATTAAATTTGCTTAAAAATAAAAACCCGATGTGGCTTGGTTCCTCTCTGCAAAATGCGGTCCAAACATTGTTACTGCATCGGATTGTTGTGTATGTTGCATATCTACTGATTGAAGGGGCACTTCTTATTAAAATTTATCGCTTTAAAATTGAAGTACCTAAGTTTTGATTTTTTATTGCTTGGCAAACTGCCCATCTTTTCGGGTACGTGGAGACAATCTTCTTATTTATGGTTTAAAATTATCATTTATTGACCAAATTATACCTTTTCTGTAAGATGAAATCATTAGGGAAACGCGTTACGCACAACTTTTAGGGCGCGATGCACTTGGGGGTTGGGCCGCGACCTAGCGATGCAAAAATATTGCAATTCCACGGTTAATAATTTGCAATTTTATTGCTTCGCATCTCATTATTTCAATATTTTTATCGCACTTTCCTGTGTGATCACGTACTGTGCACAGCTTCTGTGTTTCAAACTTGTTCCAGCAAAACGGATCAAACATAATGAGTGAATAGTATCAGAGAGGAAAATTGTTCAAAAGGGTGGAAAGGGAAAAATATTATATCAGTGAATAGAAATTAATATGTATGAGAGTACCATTTATTTGTTTTATGACACTGTTTAAAAATATGAAAATATTTGGCTGACTTAAGGGCAGAGTAACCACATCTTTGGTAATGTTTCGTTGGAACATAACGTATCTACAAAAAGGTAACCTATCAAATATCATATGATATAGGAGATACAGCCTGAGTTGCTTCACACTCTATAACTCACAGCATTTGAGATTCGTAAAAATGAAGTTGAAAGTATTGCTTCTACAATCGTGTATGAGTAATTTCATTAGCAAGAGCGTAGAATTTCGTTGCAAATAATTGAGGATTTCCGTTGAAATCGGAGTTTGTGTCAAAATAACGTTCCAGATACTATCGATTATTGCGACAAGAAAAAACTTTTTATAAAATTAACTCTGGGATTTAGATGAAATACTAAACATGTGAACTGTGAATGTGTTAATGTGCTACAGTTGAAATGCATTGTCTTTGTAGAATATCATGACCCAAAGAGGAGTCACTTAAATTGTTTTGTTTTAGAGAGCTACTAACTATACAAAAAAAGAGATATCATTTCATCGCTTTGAAAATAAAGACAGGCTTGATCAGTTACTGTTATACTGAAAATTTTCCACGAAACAAGCGCAGGACGTAGGAATTTGGAAGACGTCTACCATAGGTCTATGATGAGGTTTGTTTGGGTCTATGGCCAAAAGTTTCACAGGCATTTGCCTTTGAATACACATCGACTTGTAGCATGGAGGCAAGTATTCGCATTTTCCATTGGGATACCTGTAAAAGAGATGGAGACCAATGGTGAGTCGAAAAGAGCATCGAATCGGTTTAAGGTGAATCTTTAGCTTTTGTGCGATGCATTCTGGATGCGATCGATACATCCCAAAGTTTAACTATTAGTCGAACTATTTTGGAAAATACATATTATAATTTATAAAATTTTAGAACATGAACTTCTTCTTGCTCATCTGCGTACACACTTAGTTACCCTCACCCTTGTTGTCATGTTGGACTGATATGTTATTATTTGTATGCACACGTTCAGCCGATCTCCTTTACGCTATGGCCTATGCTACAGTATGATACATGAAATTACATCGAACTTTAGTGAGGAATCCGAATCTGAGCATAGATTTTGGATGTCACTCGTTTTAAGTCAAATTTTCAAAATTCCAAAATCCAAGATGGCGGACGTTCCCTAAAATACTATCTCGGCTCCTGGTTGTTCGATTTTTGTGAAACTCGATATCAGGGTATATTTTTCTACGAGAGACCCGAATTCTTAGCCAAAATTACAAAATACCAAAACTCAAGATGGCGGACGTGGCCTAGGTGAACAGGTGAAAATGAAATCACAAATGATAAATAAGTTTGTCTTACTTGCAAGTTTCTATCCTCACGCTCTGAGGATACTTATCCGTGTTGATGACTATCATCCATTTATTCTTCCAATTGAGAGCCCATCCGATTCTGATGTAGGCTACTTCAGATTCGCAGACGAAGTGACCTTTATGGCTAAAACAGAAAAATGTACACTTAGGCTGTTCTTATGTGCTGATACGTTTATTTTTGCTTTTTAGGCCAGGGCCGAATGCACATACTTACGAGATCGACGGTTAAAGTAGAAAAACGCGTCTTTCCGACTGCGACTGACTACTAACTACGTCGTCGCTTCTGTTTCAATATCTTGAAAAAAAACGAATCAACAATTTTTCTTAAAACAGACGATACAAAAGACGTAATTTGTGTGTTTTGAAAATGACATTTAAAATTGCATGAAAACTTAGAATGTATTGTAACTTTTAAACTTTTTTTAAATTATTAAAGAATGACTGTAACTCATTTTAGAAGTGCATCATGCATGTCACTATATCATTTACCCTGAAAGTTTCAAAAGTAGTACTTGAGATGTTTCGGTTTTCCTCGTCTAAGACAAACGTCTCATAAACATTTCATCAATTTCCCGAGATATTTCAAAAACATCTTTCATCGTGCCTGTAGAGAGATGTAGATACTCGTTATTTTTTGAAAGCAATTTAGCTTATTTTGCGTTTGCGTAGCATTTCTGAAATATTTCAGATTCATATTCATACGTGGAGGGTAAGAAAATATGTCGGTTTTGATGGATTCTCACCGGAATTTATGCGTGACATTGTCATCGGTAATGAACTCCTCTGCTGAGTACTGATGTAACTCATTGTAGATCGTTCGTACCTCATCGTAGTAGCTGTCAATCGTGTCATGCACTCGGTCACTGAAAAATTATTTTGGGTAATTTTAGTTGAGTAAAGCACAAAAATTTTAAAAAAAGTTACACAGCAAATTTGATGAACAAATGAGTAAATTACGCACCAGAGAATTCAAAATTTCCCGCAAAATTTTGAACAGAAAAGACATTGCGTGTTGCTTTGATTCATATACCTTATCCGGTGGCCTATTTGCGTGCATTATTGGGATGTATCATCATCCAGTTTCCGAGGAATTTCAAAATTCCCGCATTCGATAAAACGATCCCCTTCGTTGTTGGCAACTAGCCTTGTCCAGAATGCGATGCAAGGATACCCAACTGAAATATCGAGACATCTTACACACGGTACTAAATTTTTCCAAAGTTTAGTTGAAGTCGTTTTGGGAGCGTTTCTTTTGAAATTTTTTTCTTTCTTTAGGTACAATGAGATAAAAAGCGCCTTTGCTCCTATGGCTCGGATATGCAGTTTATCGCCTGGTTGTGGCTTTATCGCCATCGGCTATGAAAGGCTGTAGGAAATGTATAGCCGGCTATAGAAGCTGTAGGAAATCTCACAGCCGGAGGTCTATAGTATTTTGGAGCACAGATCCTACTGCCAATTGGACCGCGTTTAACAGAAAGGAACCAAGCCACATCGGGATCGAACCGAGAAAGAGAGGTTTGAAGTTTGGCTCCTGCGTAAGACTCAGTGTAAAAGATAAACTTCAAGTTCAATTTCTACAAAATTTGCTCCAACGAAAACTTTGAATTTTTGGCGATGGATAGTAGAGCAGTGGTTGAGTTCAAAACCACTCATAACTCAATTTTTTCCAAAATGTGGGTTGGTTCCTTTCTGCTTAACTCAGTCCAATTTTTACCAGGGATAGCACGACGAGTAACTTCTAAAAATATCATAACGAGTGATTTCGGAAGATATCACAATGAGTAATTTCTAAAGATTGATATCTTTATTGATAACGAGAGATTTCTGAAGCTATCACGAGTGATTTCTAAAGATATCACAATGAGTTGGAACCTACTCGGGGTAATCAACGGTGTGCATGCAGAAGTTCATCTCTCTGGCGCAGGCCGGCCGAGGGGTGTCGGGCAACTGGGGTTGCGACTGGGGGGCTGCTGCTGTCGTCTGCACGGCCTGAGTTGGTTGCGGTTGCTTTACGTTCGAGGACTGGCCCTGCGGCTGCGCCTGCGACTGCTGTTGCGTCGTCGATTTCTTCCCCGAGCTGTTCTCCTGGGCCTGGGTCTTTGGTAGTGTCACTCGGGTGTATGGATCTATCAGAGATAAGAAAAAAAAACATGTTTTTTGTCATGCTAAATTAATTCATTCCTTTTACTTAATGCATACCCCAATTTACTTACGTTTAAGCAGCAACGATTTTTTGGCGCGTATACGTAGTATACCGCCTTTGCGATCGTTTCGACCCCCCCCCCCCCCCCCCCCCCCCCCCCCCCCCCCCCCCCCCCCCCCCCCCCCCCCCCCCCCCCCCCCCCCCCCCCCCCCCNCCTTATCAACACATTGTGTTGGAGTTCACTGCTTGTTTTTTTTTATTTGATTTTTTTGTCCTCCGTAGCGTAACGTTACAAATTTTTATCGATGCTTCATTTTCTGGAGAAAAACTACCAAAATTTTGAACTTAAAAAAAAAGAGATTTGGACCCTACAAGCACTGCAACATTGATTTTTGTCCCCTAGTACCAGAGATTAACGGTTGCAATAGACAAAGGAAGTAGGTAATAGACTAACTAACAGGAACCCACGAGAGCCCTATAGTTAGTCCATCATATCCTCCTTTCATCTATACGAACTATGCATTTCAACCAATAGGATTGCTCCATACTCCCAAGGTTTTCCTTGTCAATCGTTTTGTCCATCAATTTCAACAATGAACTCGCCGAGTATGGCTATATGTTTTGAAGAGATACCTGGACTCACCAGTTTTGTTCTTGAAGTGCTTGGTGTGGAGTTTGGAGCGATCCTATGGTTGAAATGGGTGGTTTCTGTACACTGAAAAAAAAAACTCCGGCCGTGGGAGCCGCAATTACGGGCTATATAGACATACCGTCCGTTCCGGGCTCAAAGGCCGAAAATTCCGGCTGCTGGAGCCGTAGCTTCGGCCTCTGAGCCCGGAGCATTCGAAGCTACGCCTCCAGCAGCCGGAATTTTCGGCTTTTGAGCCTGGAACGGACGGTATGTCCATGTAACCCATAATTGCGGCTCCCACGGCCGGAATTTTATTTTCAGTGTAGACTAAGGGAAAAAATGATGGACAAAATACAGAGTCTCTCGTGGGTTGCCGTTAGTCCGTCTATCTGCTTTGTCCATTGCAACCACCAATTTCTACCAATAGGATCTAATCATACCTCTTTTGTCACCTTTTTCTATAGCTTTGTTTATCGATTCCAACAACCGACCCGTAGTGTGGCTATATAACGTTTTTAAGGAGGCAGCTGGACTCACCGGTTTTGTTCTTGGACTGCTTGGTATGGAACTTGTTGAGGACGAAGGGCTTGTAGCTGAAGGGTTTGTCCCTGATGGAGGGGATCGTGGGGAGGATGTCGTGGGCCCTGTGTTCCTTGAGCAAGTCCTTGGCCGAGCGGGTGGACGTCTCCGGGCCGGCCTCGGCAAGGACCCGCCAACCCCCGGCTTGCGTCTCATCGCTCCACATTTCAGAGACCCACAGAAGCATGTAAACTCGCCACAGAATGGATAACAACATCTGCACAGAGTCATCAACCAAGCTAGATTAAAATACTGCCGTGATAGCACGGAAAAAAAGCACGACGTGTTGTTGGATGATATGGATGTCGCAGGCAAATAGTGAAATCAGGCATTTTGTCAAATGCCTAGGCAGATAGTCAAATTTTGACGGTCTACAAAATTTTGTGTATTTATGGCGAAGAGCTCACGATTTTTCAATATTTTGGGAAAAATAACTCATCAAACCTACGAACTCTTATTGTCTTTTCCTCTTCAATTGCCTCTCTTATTTTTAAATGTTGAAATTCCGAAAATTCTGTATTTTACGACATGCTGAAAATTTCAAGATCAGTGACTCTTCAGGAGCTAAAAATTGTTTAAAATACTAGTGTGTGTGTGTGCAAATTTTTATTGAAAATTTTTTCTTGCAGGAGCAATGAATTATTTTGTCTGAAATTAGGAAAAGAATTAGAATTTCGCTCTAAGTTAGAATATTTGACTATTTGCCTAGGCATTTCACAAAATGCCTGATTTTACTGTTTGCCTGCGACATGGACATTTCCAATTAATGGGCCACTAGACAAGGTACGAATTTCAGCATTTTGATACATGTTTTTTAACCAGAATTTCACGTAAAACACGATACGCACAACGAAAATTACCGAAATCAACTCCTAACGAATAGATTTTTAATGATTCTTGGTGCGATGCGTGAATTGAAACCACCCGCTCATGAAAACGCAATACTCATCATGACATGATCATGACAGTCTCTGCTATATAAAAATCTAGCAACCGCGATCTTGACACTTTGGCTCAGCTATAGCAAATTGCTTATAGTTTGAATAACACTTGGTGGAAAGTGAATACTGCTCGATAGAGAAGATTGCCGAAACCGTTGTAGTGCGCGATTTGACTCACGTAGAGCTTTGAGTTTCTTGTGAGCGGGCAGTTCAAATTCTTCGTGACCAATGTGAAATAAAATCGTTAATATCTTCGTTAGGAGTTTGCAGTAAAGACTAAGATTGCAGTAAACTTTCGATTTGTGTAATCTTTATTCCCGTTTGTGACATCCACAAGCCGCGTTGTCTCAACTCTCTCTATGAAGGGTCTCCAGCGCTAACTATGCGTTGCGCGAGCCGTGCTGTACGCGCAATGCATGAAGTATCCTGTGGTCTTGCAAGGTGCTATTATGCATTCCGTTCCGGACGCGCCAGCCTTGCGCCGCGGGCCGCACCGTCACCGCTCACCATGATTGACGCGATTTTTCAAAATTGCGGTGTAAGTGGTTTTGAACTTATAATTTTGAAGTTTTTGTACAGTTTGTTGGAATTACTGTCGTTTCAATTGATAAAACATTTCATAAAACCCGACAAATTTTCTCCTCTTCAATTACTATGCGTTGCGCGCGCCGTGCTGTACGCGCAACGCATGGAGTATCCTGTGGTCTTGTAAGGCGCTGCTATGCGTTCTGCGCCGTGCGCGGCAGCCCCGCGCCGGCCATGCCATAAGAATAAACCATGGATAAAAACATCTGCACCGTCATCAACCGAGCTAGATTAAAACACTGCCGTGATAGCGGAGAGAGCCGTAAGGGCAAAAGTGAAGTTTAAAGAAAACGAGCTCAAAAGCATCTGCCTGAAAATTTTATTGAAAGAAGCCTCCGTTCTTGGTCAAAGTGCTACCAATCATCCGAAAAACTCCAAAGCGTGAAGGAGATGGCACATACGGCCGTCTTGCCCATCATTCTGCCGTGCTATGGAAAAACGTCATATGAACCTTTAAGTGTTGCCAAATTCCCTTTGTTGAAACACGAACTTCCTGGTAAACTCATGAATATTTTCCCTCCAATTTTTCAGATAATTTTGCTCGCCATTCAACCGAAAAGTCCTGAAAATTTCAAGGGAAAATGTTCAGAAATTTCCTCAGAAATTAGCATTTTATCGAAGGAAATATGGCAACTCTTGAATGTTCATACGGCGTTTTTCCTCAGTACGGCAGCATTAGTCTGACATGAAATTGAAAAAGGCCCTTTTTACATAGTGAAAGAAAATTCGTCGGTTTTGACTATTTAAACGATTTTTATGCAGTGGCGATGCTTGAAAGTTGGCAACAACGTTTTT
Organism: Bemisia tabaci; assembly: GCF_001854935.1. NCBI lineage: Eukaryota > Metazoa > Arthropoda > Insecta > Hemiptera > Aleyrodidae > Bemisia > Bemisia tabaci. The sequence goes on along the minus strand of NW_017547116.1, from coordinate 4,907,951 downwards.
TCTCCTTTTAAATCCATTAAAAATATTGGTTTTAGGCGCGAGGCAAGCTGCCTCGCTAAGACTCGCATGTTTTACATACATTTCAAACGACAGAAAGCGTTGTCACTAACTTTCAAGTATCGCCACTGCTTAAGATACTGCTGCTAATTTAATGTATTTGCATTTTCATTTAGCATTGGTTACAAATCGCTTATATTGCCATCACGATTATCGAAGGCAGTGGCGTGGCGTTCTTTGCGATATATCGATTGATACGCCATTTAAACCTATGGAAAAGGATCGATAAACAGGGTGTTCGCAGCGAACACCTTAGTAATCGATTCTTTACCATAGGTTTAAATGGCAAATCAATCGATATATCGCAAAGCACGCCACGACACTGATCGAAGGCGAACTCGACCAGAAGCAGATTAGCTCCTCGAGGCAACCTGGAAAATTGCCAACATACTTGCCCAACGTGGGGCCGCGGTTTACTCCCACCCCTCATAATTTTTCGATATTAGGCATAAGCGTACCTAGGTCATTTCGCTATAAAATTGCCGAAGTTATAGGTCAGATTATCAGAGTTTATTTTTGTGTGCATCGAAAAAAAGTTATGCTTATTTAACATTCTGGATGTAAAAAAGTATGCGAGAACTCACAAAACGCAGAATTAACCGCCACAGCAGCTAGCTTTACATCTTGACATTGCTGAAGTAACTGATGTTGCTGTCAGTTCAGCGTTTTATGAGTTCTGGCACACAAATTTACGAGGGGCGTTCAATAAGTAAGTATCCCCCCTCTCTAAAATCCATTAGAATGAACCAATTTTAAAAAAAACTTGGGCTCAAAATCTTCCTTAGGATATTTTGAGTTCAACAAAACAAACCGCAACAAAATCGGACCATGTCCGGCCGAACGCGAGCCGTTTGAACGCGCCGAGGTGCTCGACGCTCCCGCCGAATCCGCGAGGATTTGAAGTCCGCTACAGGAGAAGAGCTTCTCTGCCAAAGCCTCAGTCGTTCATCACTGACGAAAAATCAAAGAAATTTTTGTAGAATAAAGGGCTTACCTCACTTCTCCACATAACCAGCTCGATCCAAGCAAGTCTGATACTGAGACTAAGAGAACAGCTTTTGGATGCCTCGCGCGTGGAAGTCTTTCAGCTGACCGGGGATGAAAGAGTGGACGGCTTGTTTGATCTCTTCCCTGATTCAACATTAACTCCTCCAAGTTCAGATTTGAGGAACGGGAATAAATGGTGGTCTGGTTTGCCATTTATTATCGTATCTGAAATCTGAACTCGGAGGAGTTAATGTTGAATCAGGGAAGAGATCAAACAAGCCGTCCACTCTTTCATCCCCGGTCAGCTGAAAGACTTCCACGCGCGAGGCATCCAAAAGTTGTTCTCTTAGTCTCAGTATCAGACTTGCTTGGATCGAGCTGGTTATGTGGAGAAGTGAGGTAAGCCCCTTATTCTACAAAAATGTCTTTGATTTTTCGTCAGTGATGAACGACTGAGGCTTTGGCAGAGAAGCTCTTCTCCTGTAGCGGACTTCAAATCCTCGCGGATTCGGCGGGAGCGTCGAGCACCTCGGCGCGTTCAAACGGCTCGCGTTCGGCCGGACATGGTCCGATTTTGTTGCGGTTTGTTTTGTTGAACTCAAAATATCCTAAGGAAGATTTTGAGCCCAAGTTTTTTTAAAATTGGTTCATTCTAATGGATTTTAGAGAGGGGGGATACTTACTTATTGAACGCCCCTCGTATAACAACCAATAAGTTTCGTCGAGGTGAGATTCTGATATTAACATTTCGCGGAAGGCTCATGCATTTTTATGTATCTAAAATTGACTTCCAGAGAATATGAAAAACTAAGCTCTTTAGTAAATAATTCTTCATCAAAAGGTTAATTCAAACGAACTGGACGCATTAAAATATTCCAAAATCAACTCAAAACAAGTGAAACGTTTTATTTAGACCTCCCGCTACCTGAAAAAAATCACGATCTACTTGAGTTGCATAAATTTCAAAATACCTTGCGATAAATAATTCTCTCAGCGTGTTGAATTTTTCATGAAAATTTTGCAAGTACACTGTATCAAAGAACGTGGAAAAGTTTTGAGGAACCGAACTGCAGTCGTTCGATGTTGTTGTTTTTCTTCTTATGATCGGTTAGACATAAATTAATTTTTGTTTCTCCGCAAGCAGGTACTGCGAAGGCACTGATTTGACACTATCAAAGTATCCATTTCTAAAAGAAAAAAAAGAAAAAGAAAAAAAATCTATTTTGCACTTTTCAAGCATGCTTAACGTGCTTTGTGTAAAACTTTCACGAAAGACATATACCTTGCAGTGAATTAATTCTTTCTCTGTCTAGTGGGACATTTTCATCACTCAGAGGGTATTTTATACCTCTTGTAAACAATGATATTTTCGGTTCCATAAAATTTAATGGATTTTGTTCAACGTTTAGCTCAGACTGAAAATTGTTCATTAAAATTGTATTACTGTTAATAGGTTGATTACGATACACTAGAAGCCGGACAGAGGGCAGTGAAGAGAAATGATGCCTGGGGCTTGCTCCATATTCCAGCCAATTTCAGTATGGATTTAGGTGCCCGGCTCAGCAAGGGTCACAACGTCGAGGAAGTTTTCCTGGATGGCAGCGTTGTCGACGTTTGGCTCGACATGTCCAGTAAGTACACATATTTTAATAAAAAATAAGAAATTAAGATGGACATCGAGCTACAAGCCCAAAAAACAAATTGTAATGTAATCAATTACATGATGCTAACTAAAAATGTACAATAATTGATGAAGAAAATATGACAAAAGGAAGAAACTTACAATACTGTCGCGCTGAGGAAGAACGCCGTATGAACATCCGAGAGTTGCCAGATTTCCTTCAATAAAATGTTTATTTTTGAGAAAAGTTATGAATATTTTTCCTTGAAATTTTCAGGAACTTTAGGTAAAATTGCATACAACATTATCAGAAAAATTGGAAGAAAAATATTCATAAATTTACCAGGAAATTCGTGTTTTATGAATAAAAAATATACTGTCAATGTTACCCTCAGTGAGCGAGCTAGCACTCATAAATCGAGGAGTATGTAAAATTGCATATTCCAGAAGGTGAAGGCGTTTTCAACGTCCTTAGCTTTCATTCTGTGCATTCCGGCTCTCAACAGCTGCGTTGCTGAGTGAGTCCTGTGCTAGTGCTGTACTGCCGTGCTAAGGAAGAACGCCGTATGAGCCTTCAGACGTTGCAGAGTTTCCTACGATAAAAAACCGAATTTACTGGGAAAATAGTGAATATTGTTTTCCGCAATTTGCATACAATTTTGTGCGCATTTAATCTAAAATGTCTGAAAATTTCAATTAAATATGCATGAATGTTGTTAAAAATACACTTTTTATCAAGGGAAATTTGGCTACTCTCGAATGTTCATGCGGCGTTCTTCCTTAGCACGGCAGTATACGATATAACCTTGGGAAACCATATTCCAACAATATAAATAAAATGATTCAGAAATTTCAACATTTTTTACTCATTTTTCTCCTGTTTCCAGATCATATTATTGGATATCAAATGAAACGAGAAGTCGTAAGTAATTTCGTCGATGCAGTGAAGGAGCTATTGGCGGATTGCGGCGTTGACACGAAATACGGAAGTATTCCAATTAAGGTAATATTTTTCTCCGATTCATTTTGACGATAATTCCTATCTGTGCCAAATTTTTATGATTTTCTACGCTGGACTATATATGTGACTACCCATAGACAAAGAGACCCTATTCCACGTTAGAAAATTTTCAGGAGATTGATTTCCATCAAGCTCGACTGAAAAAGTAAAATATGAGTTTTCGTTGGAAAACACGGTCTCCTCTTCCAATTAAAGAAAAAGTTTCAAACTGTTTCGTTAATTTTTATGTCAAAATAGGATGTTGGGGGGAGCATGGGGTTTCATTCTTAGTTCAGCTTTAAGTTTCGAACTTGGTATTTTAACATTTTCCTCAGCTTTTCTGCAAAAATTTAATTTTTAAACTGCAAACATCTTACCGTCACAATTGCGGCTTTGGTTTGACATTTTTGAACGTTCTTTATGTTAAAATTTCATCAAAACATACGCGGTACCAACACAAGTTCTGTGGCTGTCGCGTATATTTAAACATATACATTTTATTAACACTGGCCTAACTAAAACGAGTGAATACTTTATAAAAAGAAAAATTCAACGCAATGTGTTTTTTAAGTTTTTTTTCTTCTGTAAATGAAATTTTGTCTTTAAAAAGGCTTAAGATGCTAAGTACATATGAAATATTCAAAAAATATAAATAATTGATGATTTTGCGTAACAGCAAGGCTTTTCCAGGTACTGTAAAATTTGATTGGCTCAAACTAGACGAATGACCAATTTAATCTAACTGATTTTATGTATCTGGGTTAATGAATTCAAGAAAGAGGTTGTTCCATCTGCCATATGAGTTGGGCCTAGAATTGAAATTTTTCATTTTTTCAGGTATCAAAGGGTATGGTCTAAGGTGTCCGAAAATGGCCAACTTTTTGATCTGGCCCCCCCTGGAGAGGGGGGGGGGTCCAGTGAAAATCACTTTTTTGGGCATAACTCGAGAACGGTTAAAGATAATGCACCAAACTTTTTTTTAAATGAAAGAGCATAATAAAAGCTTTCCAGCTAGCTTTGGAAAAAAATCCATTCCGGGCCCAACTCATATGGCAGATGGAACAACCTCTTTGAATCTAATCTGGCAATGTGAATTCAAGGCATGTGTGTACCCGAAGTATGTAACGTCAAAACTCAAAAAATAAATCGGAAATCAAGCGGAACAATCTTCAAATTTTCAACTCTAAAGTTTGATCAACTGTTTAATTATTCAAACAATTAATACCTCGCTTTTATGGATTTCAGTTCAATGAGGCAATTTATGGGGAAAACAACATGCCGTTTGTCAATTACTCATCTCCCGCCATTCTTTGCTTGTAAGTAGCTGCTGAACTTTTTTCCCCCACATGTTGCAACGGAGGGCAACTCTGTATTTGCATTTGTATTTGCTAGACGAGTTTTCGCAATCTCAATTAGATTTGCTGAACCAAATGCTCAAATCTTTGGTCATCAGTTGTAATTAAGAATATCTAAGCGTTGGTTTCTGAAAGTAATCAGTACAGTATGGGGAAAATAATTGTGCGGGGCTGCTAGAATACATTATCTCGATTAGAATGAATTGATTAGAATTTAGATTAAAATGCGTCTACTACGTGCTGAATTTTAGATTCGTTTAAAATACGTATTACTGATGTGAGAGGGCCGCCCAGAAAGCAAGTTTACCCAATCAATATTTGCTAAATTTTTAGTAGAAAAAGTCTTTAGACATCCAAAATTTTACTGAGCGTACCAGCAAGTGAGCTGCTGTGTTTAAAAGAACAAATGGAAACAAATGAATATGGAATAAGAGTAAGGAAAAGGAGCGCGCTCATGACGGCGCAGAGATACAACTATTCGTGCTTGATGGATGTCCGTGTTGCATGTGCAAATATTGAAGGCGCGATGGCGCGAGGCTTGCTCCACTCAATGTTGCGAGTCATCATTCCTATTCGGGAGAAAATTAAAGAACGAGGCCAGATTACGTCTCTCCTATCTTTCGCTGTGTTGCTCACGTAGCCTTTGCATCACCACTACAAATAAGACAAACGGAAACAAACACAAAAAAGAGATACAGTTAGAGAAAGGAAGCGCGTAGGACGGCGCAGAGATACAACTATTCCTACTTGATGGACGTCCGTGTTGCGTCTGCAAAATTGAAGGCACGAATCGTGAAGTTGCAATGGTATCCGTTCTATGCTACCGACGAGATGTTGCTAAGATTCGGGAGAAAAGTTGAAAAATGATGTCCGATTACGCCTCTCCTATCTTTAGTAATTTCCTAAGAAGAACTAAAATTACAACTTACGACTACTTTTATTTACTACATACTATAACTTCATCAACTTTATTAACTTACTTTGTCTACAGGTGTGCTTTCTATCTTCCGGCTATTTACATAGGAGCAAATATCATGGCAGAGAAAGAAGGTGGCATCATCGAAAGAACCTTAGTGGCAGGTACTATCATTCAGTGTGTGATTTAGTTTATTTACTTTTCATTCTTGAAATACGAGCTATGAACGCGTGGTGTTTGCAAGGAATATTGGTTACCTTACGTTGTAAATGAAGATAATGTGAAGGTTTACCACTATTTTCTTTCGTTATTGAACGAGATTAAAAATGAATAGGACAACGTATTAGGTGTACAATTCTCTACTTTGGAGCAGTGCCACAGCAGATCTGTCTATTTCCATATCCTTGGAGGCAGAGTCATTCAAAAAATCAACCTATAAAAGTTCAAAAATACAATTTCCGATTTTAAACCGATTTCTTTGTATTGAATTTGATGGTTAGTTGAATACAGTACATTTGACCGTTTTAAGGTTTCGAGGTATGATTTTTGGAATGAATATCCCCTAGTTATTGATCTAGAGTCTAACATTTTGATACCTCCGAAATAATCCTCTCCATAGTTTCGATTTGAAATCTATGGATCGTTCCTAAAATGCTGTGCATCAAAGCTAAGAACCCACCTTAAAATGATTTTAATCCTGACAATTCCCTTGGTTGTTTGATTTAACAAGCCTCTTTTAAACCTTCAAACTTTGTCTCGAAACTTTGTATAACATGGCTTATTTTTTCAGGAGTGAAAACGAAAGAAATCATCCTGGCCCACGTGACTATTGAAATAGGTTTCCTGACCTTACAAACTGTGTCCCTAATGTTCGTGGCTTACGTAGTCTTTCATAACCCATTTGTAGGGGACGGTCTATCGATAGCACTACTCCTCACCTGTATCGGAATCAACGGCATGATGTTCGGTAAGTTTAAGATTTACGTGCCTTCAAGTACCTATGGTATGCGTGAGTATGCATTTAATCATTTCACTACGGTGAATCTAAATAATCAACCTGCGATGATCCCAATGTCACCATCAAAATTTGGAAATTGTCTGCTTCCATTACCTAAGTAAAGAATCTAAATTTTTGTATACGAGCTCACCCTTCATATTTTTTGTGAAGACATTAATAGCCTGAGATGCTGAATGTCTCTAATAAAATTGACTAACTCACTAATTAAGTAATCTAGGAACCAAATCTGTCACTGCGGTGCACTGTCACGCAGATTTTGTTTTCTGGAAGCAATAATACTTATCGTAATCAATGAATTTATGTAAAAAACTGACCCATAACGTACATCAGCATTACCATGGAGTTGTATGACATCTTTGTAAGATTTATTGAATAACCGTATAAAGACTTGGAGGAAGGATGTCGCCCATTGAATCGACGTGTAAGAGAAAGATGGAGTATGGTTTCTCTCTCTCGCACACTGAGTCAATGAGCGACGTCAGTTTACCTAATTGCTGATACGAATGTTCAGTCATTCATTAGTTCAGTCATTATGACTTATATTCACCACTTGTGAGTGAAAATATCAGTATATTTGATACTAATTTCAAATTGGACACCGAAAGTGTGTCCAAAGAGAGATATGGCTGTCTCTAATTAGTGTTTAGAAGTTTAAGCAGAATTCTGAGCGACTAGTCGAAACTTACACCTCAGTTACTTGAGACTAGACGTTGAGAATTTTAATAGCTGTTAAAGTGAATGGTCACTATTCATTTATTATTGGAAATAAGAATAGTCAAATGCTTTGCCAATACGAAATAGGGACTCGATTTTGATTGAAAGCGAATAAAAGCAAACCGAGTATTTGTAACCTTTTATCAATTTTTTCAGGTCTCCTGCTCTCAGTTATATGCTCATCGCAGACAGACGCTGCATTTTTTGGTGTTAGTACAAATTTCCTATTGAAATTCATATGTGGTAAGTTATATGTGAATCCTTATGACTCTTTTAATTCCGTGTGAATATTTATCTGAATTATTCGGCTCACGGTTTGTAATAAATACAAAATGTCAGATTCGATCGTAAGTAAAATGATAAAAATTAATGGAGGGAAACGTACGGACCAATCTCGAATGGTTCAGTTACACGATCAAATTGAGCCATCAAATTGAAGCTCTGATTGGTGGAAAAATACCTGAGGCGAGGATGCGACCAATGAGAGGCCCAATTTGATGGCTCAGTTTGATCGTGTAACTGGACCTGAACAAATTAACCTAGCAACTCACAATTTTAATCAGGGAATATTACGACCAGTTTCAGGTTAATACATCTTATTCTCTCCTTTTACGAGAATTATTTAAACAATGCCATACACATTTGAACGTGTAAAGTTCCCGTCATCATTAATGCCCTATTTTCAAAAATTCATAGGATGTAAGGAATACGAACAAAAAAGATCAACAGAACGAATAAAACAGATCAACAACACAATCCATTTAATGTAAATACATATTACATTCACACAAAAATGTGAGCGCATTCATTTCAACAGAACCACAAAACTCCTTCAAAAAGAGTCAATGCAATTTGTGTTGCTTTTCTCCAGTATATTATGCTAAGCTACCTTTGAGGAAAAACATATCTCTTTCGGAACTGTCTCAAAAGCGGTTTGTTCTGTTCATCGAAGAATCTCTTTAACTTTTGTAATTCATCTTGGGCTTTGGTGTTTGCGCTAGCAGTTGATGTTTTGCGTTGTTGCGTTTCTTATTATTCTTCTTTCTTTTCTCATTTCTATAAATTCACTGGATAAAAAACACATTGAATCTAGAGTCCAGACTCTTAAAAACATCGACAAGAAAAAATACTCTTGATTCAATCCGATTTAAGCTTAAATCAAGAACCAAGCCTCTTAATTTGAGCGGATTTCCTTTTGATTTAAGCTTAAATCTGCTTGAATCAAGAGTCCTTTTTCTTGTCAATGTTTTCAAGAGTCTGGACTCTAGATCCAGTGTGTTTTTTTTCCAGTGTTCGTAAAAACGTAAAAAATAAAGCTAAAAATTACGTTTATTTTTTGTGTGACAGGTCTCCTTTGGCCGGTGGAAGGTATGCACGGGTCGTTGCGATCGATCAGTATGTTCCTGCCTCTGACCCTCCCGGTGGAGGCTTACCGAGCTTTGTCCATCCGAGGTTGGGGTCTCACCAACAAAGTCGTCCTCGCTGGATTCGCCTCCTCAATAGGATGGACGCTCTTCTTCATTGCTCTAATCATCATAATCTGTAGATATAAGAGGGATGTCTGGGTGGGGAAACAATAAACTGTACAATGTAGTCTGTCTCGAATTATTTTATTGCCCCCCCCCCCCCCGTTTCCGATAAAGTCAAAGTTTCTGCCGTAACCAAAGAGAGTTCCAAGGTCAAATCTCCGAATAAGAAGCACAAAACAAACACTTTTGAGCTTAAATGTTTTCTTGGAAAATGTTTGTTTTTACCTTTTCTTCCTGATTTCTCGGTTATTTTCCTTTTTTTGAATGACGATGGTCAGGAAATTTAAAAAAAGGTAAAAACAACCATTTTCTAAGAGGACATCATCACGATTCCTGATCAAAGTGGAAAAACTTTCAAAATTTCAGCTTGAGGCCCAACATTAAGCACTGATTTTTCGTTTAAATACAAGATTTTAGGGGAAAATACGTATAAACTGTGCTGAAATTCGCTAACTCGTCATCGAAAAAAATACATCAAACGTGATTTTTTTTTATTCGTAAATTCAGCACATACGCTGATATTTCGGCCGGGAAAACTTGAACTGGAGACGATATAAAATATCCCAGGGTAAAATCACCAGACTTCATAAGCGTATTCTGTGAGTAAGAAAATAATTGTTTTCCTGTATAATTTCCGCCCAAAATACTCCCAGTTTGAACTACGGCCTCCGATTTTTTTTTAAAAAAAAACAAAACAAAACAAAATCATCTCTAAAGTCTGGAGAGCATTATCAATCAAAATTATGAAAATTGATAGCTCTTTTAATTTTTTGGCTCCAATTCTATTCATGGTCTTAAACAAATTGAAATCTTAAAATAAAAGGGATTGTTGGAATGTTGGGGATCTTAGATCCTTCAGAGGAAGAATTGCGTTCCCCGTTGGACCTCAAAAATCCCTTCTAGTATGAGAATTTAATATTTTTAAGGTCATAAATATTAGCGCTAAGAGCTTTAGGGGACAACCATAATTGATACTAAAATCCTAATCAATTTGTAGCACTAAAATCATCCGCAGGGCCTCAAGAGTATCGAAATCTCACATCAACGGGAGATTTAAGGGGGTTTAAAGCTTTCAGATTGCTAATCTTAGTTATGTCACCCCCTAGCCTCATAAAATTTCCCTTTAATTCAAGGTTTCAGTATTATTGAGGCCATGGATTAATTGGACGCATTTATGCCAGGCGGAACCATGTTCATCATGTAATATAGTTCTTATGTGAGCCCTCTTATGCATATGTTCTAGTGCGTCTCAGGGCTCATGTTCCAATGCACATAGTTCCGTTTGGGAGAAATGCGTCCAATTCAACATTGAAAATTATGGGAGACAACTGTTATTCATTAGTTCTGAACCATAGCAGTTGCAAAAATTTTACCCTTAGATTGGAGAGAGGGCAAAATTTCGACTGGGAGCCCTTTTGATTTGATTAAAAAAAAAAAAAATAGGAAACATTTAAAAAATGTTCAAATGGTACTCGCAGTATGATTTAGGTTTGAATGAGAGTAGCCAAAATGTATGAATGATAATGCATGATTCATAAAAAAAACTTCCGTTTGATTATAAAATGTAAGTTTTTGTTTCTTTCATAAATTCCATTATCATTCACAGCACCTGGCTACCACCGCTACCCTCATGCAAACAAAAAAAAGAAAAAAAAAAACTGTTCGAGGAAAAATTATTATCTTGAATTATTATCATAACATAAGCTTCTACAGTCTGGCCGTTCAACCCGTACTGGGACACCCTGTTTTTACAGCTTACTTTCCTGTCCCTGCGTTTGAGTCTCCGGCCAAATTTAGGCCTGATTCATGAGGGCACCAATGATCAACCCAACAAAAACCACCTAATTACACCACACCACTCGGTTGCTCAACAACCGCTGACAATCGGAGTGACAACGGTGACATAAACGAGATTCCAGCGCCCGTTCAAATATCCGCGCTACAGTTTTGAGATTTTTGACGCCGTCAGAAAATGTCAAATTCCATGCTCGGAGTGCCGCGTTGCCGCAACTCTATAAAATTCCGAAATCCACCGAAAGGGGACCACCACCCTAGGGAGGAACGTCGTATGAACATTTAACCCTTTATTGCATAGCGTTGAATGAAAGCAACAAATGGTTTTCAGCTTTATTTCTATGCTAGAGTATTAAATTAAATCAAAGCAAAACATGTTTTTTTCGGAGCATTTTAAGTCTGATCTCCTAACTTTAAAAGAAACTACAAAGATCGATTCCAACTGACTATATTGTCGAAAAAATACTGCACAGTGTAGATTTTCTGTCCAAAATCAACGATTAGCTCATGCAACAAAGGGTTAAGTGTTGCCGAATTTGTACGAATAAAATTTTTATTTTCGAAACAAACGGAAAATACCCTCTCCTCGAAATTTTCATGTACGCCAGATTTAACAACGAGGGATATTGTTTTAAAACATTGGAGTAAAAATGGAGATGTTGCATGTGTGAGGAATTTGCGATTCGACTATTGATTCTTATGTAAAAGTTCGCGCGAAACACGATGGTGCTACTGGTCTTCTCTGAAATCAACTCCCAAGCTCAAAAAAGCTCTCAAAGTTGAGGCCAAAATGGAGGGGATATCCCACGCTATCCTGAGAGTCCATCTCTACATCAAGACAAACTCTCCATGCAAAGATAGAAAGCAAATACATTGACAGGGCTGTCACTTCATTTGGGGACTCCAAAACTGAAAACACGGCAACCCTGCTAATGTATTTGCTCCCTATCTTTGCATGGAGATTTTGTCTTGATGTAGACGTGAACTCTCAGGATAGCGTGGGATATTCCCTCCATTTTGGCCACAACTTGAGAGCTTTTTTTGAGCTTGGGAGTTGATTTCACAGAAAACTAGTGGCACCATCGTGTTTCTCGTGAACTTTTACATAAGAATCAACAGTCAAATCGCTAATTCCTCACACATGCAACATCTCCATTGTTTAAGTGATCCGAAAAATTCGCATTTTATAAAAGGAAATTAGGCACTGTTCGGATGTTTTAGGGCGTTTTTCCTTCACACCTCGGATTTTCGGGCATTTGTTGGAACGCAGTGCTTTCTGCGGCGGCTTCTACAGGAGCAATCATCTCAGTCAAAAGGACGTATCGTCATTGTGATTCGAGCTCTGAGACCTATAAGAATACACGTGCAACAAGGCCTCTGGCACGCTGGATATAGCTCCTTTTGACTTGAGTGCGTTCAATTGACGCGCGAATTTTTATGAGTGAATTATTTCGCCAACTTCTTTCGATGAGCAATTAGGCCGGACAAGTACACTCGAAAACACCTTCCTCGGGGGGCCTGGCCGCTTCATTTTTTTTGTGTTATTTTTTAATCTCCCGGCAACCGGATTTTTTCTGTCGTTCTGTGTAAGAACAACGTATCGAAGTAGGGTTTTTCATTGTAGTCACGCTATCACGGCTTAAGGGCTTCACTTTGTTTTGCACGTCGCCCGTGTCGATATCTCTAAATCCCTCTGTGTTTAAGTTTGTGTCTGTGTGACAACTTCGCTCTGTGGGAAAATGTCTCCAAAGTTTGGGGAATCCCGGAATGTCGATCATCTGTCTCTCCACTTCCCTAGTTGTTATTAATTTTGCCTAAAGGGCGTTCTCGATGCGCCGTCATCCGGATTTAACCAGAATTTGTCGTTCCCCTGACAACGGAACGTAATTCTATTCCAAGGTTGCAAAATGGACTCAAAAATGAATTTCGTACAAGGTATTGTCAGCCCCGGCTAAAACATCACAAGCACCATGCGATGTTTCAAAATTTCCTCCGCCATTTAACTTGCCTACAAAAATATTGTTGATTGAATCTATTTGAAAGTAATTTCAATGAATTTCATCGGCAGCACAAAGAAAATTCAGGGAAACTTTTGAACAGCTTCGACGAACAATTTCTCTGTATAAAAATAAAATTGCGGCGGAAATTTTGAAACGGTCGAAAGGTGACGATATGCCTGTACAATTTTGCCGTATAAACGCCGTATGAACATTCGAGAGTCGCCAAATTCCCTTCCATAAAATGTCAATTTTTTAAGAAAGTTATGAATATTTTTCCCTGAAATTTTCAAGAACTTCAGGTGAAATTGCGAACAAAATTATCTGAAAAATCGGTGGAGATATATTCGTAGGTATATAAGGAAATTTGGTTTTTTATCAAAATAAATTTTGTAACCGCTTGAAGATTCATACGGTGTTACGACTTTTTTCCTCGATACGGCAGAATTGCTATCCAAAATTTTGCTGATTTACACTGGAAAAAAAACACATTGGATCTAGAGTCCAGACTCCTGAAAGCATTGACAAGAAAAAATACTCTTGATTCAATCGGATTTTTGCTTAAATCAAAACTAAATCCGCTTAAATTAAGAGGCTTGGTTCTTGATTTAAGCTAGATTCTGATTGAATCAAGGGTTCTTTTTCTTGTCGATGTTTTTAAGAGTCTGGACTCTAGATCCAATGTGTTTTTTTTTCCAGTGTGATTTATGCCTGTAGTTTCAACCAATAATCGAGACCTCTCCGTTCGGATACTATAAAAATGTATGCAGTGGTGGAAAAGTTTGTCTTTAGAGAGAATTTGTTTTGCAAAAAGTGGAGATCGGGGAGGGGAGGAGGACTCCAACTCAACGAATCGATCTTTTACATGCATTTTTAACCGAGAACAGTAAAAATTCAATGCTAACAATTTAAACAGCGCGTAACAAGGCTAATTTTCACATAAATACCACCAAATCGTTTCGGCTGAAAACTCAGCCGAATCAAGCCTTCCTCAGTTGGATAATAACAGTAAAACATTTTAAAAATCTAAAAAACTTAGTACTTGGCTGTACCTCTCAAAGCGAGAAAAATGTTATTAAAATATGTTGTAGGTATAAATCCAAACTGACTATCGGGTCTTTTCCAGAATGATGAAATGAGTATATGATGTGATGCAACTCTGTTATGGTCTCGGCGAGGAGCTGGTCAGCGGCGAGGCTTGAATGATCGATTATCGATATTTCCCCATATGAAACTATGGCAAAGAATAGATTATCATGATAGTCGTTGCGAACACCCTGTCTGTCGATCCTTTTTCATAGGTTTAAATGGCAGATCAATCGATAAATCGCAAAGCATGCCACTGGAGCTGGTAGGGGGCAAAACGGGAGAACAGAGCCTCGCCACGTCAGATCAACTCCTCACAGTCGATTTGCAGCGGGTTATTGGCTCTCGCTGCCGTGCTAAGGAAGAACGCCGTATGAACATTCGAGAGTTGCCAAATTTCCTCCGATAAAATACGAATTTATTGGGGGAATTTGTGAATATTTTTCTTTCAATTTTTCAGACGATTTCGTACTTAATTTAATCTAGAATATCTGAAAATTTCAAGGAAAAATATGCATACATTTCGTCAAAAATACATGTTTTATCCGGGGAAATTTGGCAACTCTCGAATGTTCATACGGCGTTCTTCCTTAGCACGGCAGCTCGGGGCAGGAATGCAATCGAGTAGTGTGCCGTATGAAAGGAAACGAGAGCACGAAGCAAAAACAGCGTATCATCATAGAATCTCTCTTGGAGTTACGCTGTTTTTGGTATCCTCCGGCTGTTGAAGATGTTACGCTATGCCGAGTTATCAGGATCGACAGGTCGCGGCCAAGGACAGAGCTATCGGTGACCGAACACCGACCGCCGAGAACTCACCCACAGCGTTGTCGCCCTCGCGTAAGGGCGCCTCTCCGTTCCCACGTGGGTCCTGGGGAGCTAGGGGTTATACCGGGAATAGGGCTCATCTCAAAGTGCACTTACGCCCTTACGCTGGAGGAGTCACGGCAGGAGTCATCTCCGTTCGAGCCGTCGAACGTGCAACCAAGAAGAATGGCTCATTAGTTTTTGCCGTTGTCACGGGGTAGTCTTGCTGCGGGCTGATTATTGAAATTGATAGACAAAATGATAGACAAAGAAGAGGAAACGAGCTGCTCCACGCAGATTCAGCCTCCAATTATTTTTTGAAATTGATACACAAAGCGATAGACAAAGAAGAGGAAATAAGCTGATCCACGCAGATTCAGCCTCCAATTCTTTTTGAAATTGATAGACAAAGCGATGGACAAAGATGAAGAAATGAGCTGATCCACGCAGATTCAGCCTCCAATTTTTTTGAAATTGATAGGCAAAGCGATAGACAAAGAAGAGGAAATGAGCTGATCCACGCAGATTCAGCCTCCAATTTTTTTGAAATTGATAGACGAAGCTATAGACAAAGAAGAGGAATTGAGCTGATCCAAGCAGGTTCAGCTTCCAATTTGTTTTTGAAATTGAGAGCCAAAGCGATAGACAAAGAAGATACATTGGAAATCAACTGATCCACGCAGATTCAGTTCCAAATTTTTTTGGCAAATTGACCCATGTTCATCAATGTAATGCGGTGTTATCTGGAGACTTGAACGCACGAGTAAGAAAGTAAGTAACAATTTCAAAATGCAAACTGTTACTCTAGACTGAACTTGATCACTTTAATCCGAAACTTTTCGGTAAACTTTGAGCATTTACACCCATAATGTCGTTTCATTAGAGAAGAGTGACATTTTTACTTCCTGACAACCATTCAAGAGCCCAGAAGTTTTCTGTGATTTTTGATGCGGAATCTCAGACGTCTACATCAAGACACACAAAAAGGAAGGGGTATTTTGGGACCACTCGTAGGCTGATTATTGGAATCGATAGACAAAGCGATAGACAAGGAAAATTCAGAGAAGTAAAGTACAAACTTCAAACTCAAAGTTCAAACATCTGACGAAAAATACTTTGTTCCCTTTTTTTAATTAAAAAAGGCAAGATTCCTCAACTTATCGATCGAAGTGCATGCCCTCACCTCCACGATCATGTTTCTGTCTCAAGTCTACATTCCTGGAAAAAACAGACCGAAAATCGCCATCAACCCGGAGCCAAAAGTAAAAGACGGGAGGGGAAGGGGTGAGAGAGAGAAGAAAAAAACTTACAGAAACTTAAGGCACAATAGGAATATTTACTCCCCGCTAATGGGCAATATAATTATTATTGGTTCTCTCGTTTCAATTAGCTTTCCGAGCTACAGCCNGGGGGGGGGGGGGGGGGGGGGGCTTTATCCAAGCTGTGACAGCGGCCGGGGCGGCGCGTCTCGACGCAGGCGCGTGAGAACCTATTTTTGATTTCGGTGAGTCAGCGTCAGCGGCCTGAGCGGGCTCCGCCAATATTTGACGCAAAGTCTGTCATTACTACGGTCGAGGTGATGGGCCCGATTGTCTTCCGATCGCCACTCTGCCTCTCCACGCCCCCAGTCCACCGGGATCTCACGGATCATCGAGGCGTCACTGCCAGATCATTTTCAACGATATGAACCGATGAAGAGGAGGCATACTGCCGTGCTAGGCAAAAACGCCGTATGAACCTTCCGGCGCTGCCAAATTTCCTTTGATAAAACGCGAATTTCCGGGTAAACTTATGAATATTTCCCTTCCATTTTTTCAGATGATTTTGTTCGCAACTTCACCCATAGTCCCTGAAAATTTCAAGGAACGATATACATATCTTTCCTCAGAAATAAACATTTTATTGAAGGAAATTTGGCAACTATCGAATGTTCATACGGCGTTCTTCCTTAGCACTGCAGCATACCAGACTCTGCCGTGATAGCGGAGAGAGCAGTACTGCCGTACTAAGGAAGAACGCCGTATGAACCTTCAGGCGTTGGCAAATTCTTCAAATAAAATACGAATTTTACATAATAAATATTTTTCCGCAAATTTTTCAGATAATTTTGCTCGAAATTCTACTGAAAAGTCCTGAAAATTTCAAGGGAAAATATTCATAACTTTCCTCCAAAATGAACATTATATGGAGGGAAATTAGGCAACGCTCGAGTGTTTATACGGTGTTCCTCCTCAGCATGACGTAGTAAGCGTCAAATTTTCAAAATTAAGTTTCCTCAAAATTCGTCTAATCTCCTTTAGATGAAATCACTGAAATAGCTAAAACAGTAAAGTTCATCTTAATTGTATCAAAACGAGACATATGAGAAAGCCGTAAGTGTGCAAAAAATGACGTAGTTTTAGGAAAGACAGCAGTAAGTGATATTTTTTCTCCAGACTGGACGACCGAACTGCTGTGATAGTGGTGGACTCTCAGGATAGCGTGGGATATCCCCTACATTTTGGCCTCAACTTGAGAGCTTTTTTTAAGCATGGGAGTTGATTCCAGAGAAAACCGGTGACACCATCGTGTTTCTCGCGAAATTTTACATAAGAATCAACAGTCAAATCGCAAATTCCTCACACATGCAACATCTCCATTCATCTTAATAATTGTATAAAACGAGACGTTCGATCCGTGAAGCCAGCCGTAAGTGCGCAAAACATTACAGTGCGCAAACAGTATGTCATCATAGTTTCAGACAAGACAGCAGTGACATTATTCCTCCAGAGAGCCAATGAAAACAGTGCTCCCAAGTAAAGTGCCACCCTCCTCTGCCAATTTCTAACCTGAAAATGCGTTTGTTGTGTGTTCGAAACACAACCACGAAAGCATGCAGGACATAGCACTTACAGCTATTTTACCTAACACTAGCCTGATATAAAAATGAAAAATGCCCTTTTCATGTAATTGAAATAAAATCGGTCGTTTTTTAATCATCAGAACGATTTCTAGGAGTCTCTGATTAGTGGCAATTTGACAAAGAACAGAGGCTTCTTCCAATACAATTTTCCGGTCAGAAGCTTCTGGGCCCGTTTCCTCAAAACTT
Organism: Bemisia tabaci; assembly: GCF_001854935.1. Taxonomy (NCBI): domain Eukaryota; kingdom Metazoa; phylum Arthropoda; class Insecta; order Hemiptera; family Aleyrodidae; genus Bemisia; species Bemisia tabaci. The sequence goes on along the minus strand of NW_017547116.1, from coordinate 4,889,982 downwards.
CATTTTTGCACTTACTGCAGCTCTCTTCACTATCACGGCATTAATATGACGTGAGAAAACCATAAAGCTTGGAGGCGGCAACAGGGAAGTAAGAGCCCAACTCTGGCGTGCTAAGGAAGAACGCCGTATGAGCCTTAAGACGTTGGCAAGTTTCCTCCGATTAAACCCGAATTCACCGAGAAAATTGCGAGTATTATTTTTCGAAATTTTCATACAATTTTGTACGCTCACTGGAAAAAAAAAACACATCGGATCTAGAGTCCAGACTCTTGAAAACTTGACAAGAAAAAGGACTCTAGATTCAAGCAGATTTCAGCTTAAATCAAAAGGAAATCCACTCAAATTAAGAGACTTGGTTCTTGATTTAAGCTTAAATCTGATTGAATCAAGAGTATTTTTTCTTGTCAATGTTTTCAAGAATTCGGACTCTACAGCCAATGTGTTTTTTTTCCAGTGTGAGTTAATCTAAAATATCTGAAAATTTCAAGGAAAAATATGCATGAATGTTGTCGAGAAAACATGTTTTATCAAGGGACATTTGGCAACTTTCGAATGTTCATACGGCGTTCTTCCTTAGCACGGCAGAACTGGTGGCTATTAGCCGAGGCTGGCGGGGCCCGCGCTGATTGGCCCGTCTAATTCAGACGTCACCCGTCACCCGTCACTCGTCACCTTCCCTCGGTAGCCGAGACGCTTTGGCCCCAGCCCTGGTTTCGGAGTCCAGAGTCGATGTTTAGTGCTTTCAATTGGCTCCCAGACTATCGCTCAATCGATTTGATCGGCTTCGGATCCCGGGATCGTCTCAGTGTTTGTTCAGTCCTTATCTTTGAAATCAAACTGTTTTCATTAAGCTCATTCGCCTTCTCCGTGTGGATCACCTTCTCAAGGTTGCCACGATTGAAAATTAATCAAGAGAATCGAGAAAACATGCACTGAAAAAAAAAAAAAAATACATTGGATGTAGAGTCTAGACTCTTAAAAACATCGACAAGAAAAAATACTCTTGATTCAATCGGATTTTTGCTTAGATCAAGAACCAAGTCTCTTAATTTGAGCGGATCTCCTTTTGATTTAAGCAAAAATCTGATTGAATCAAGAGTATTTTTTCTTGTCAATGTTTTCAAGAGTCTGGACTCTAGATCCAATGCGTTTTTTTTCCAGTGTGCATATTCGGATGGAGACCGTGACTCAATACATCAATAAAATTGCTCTTGACTGGACAAAGTTTAGCAGAAAGGAACCCAGCCACAAGTTCAACTGGGCACTTTCATTTTTTACAAGAGAACGTTTGTGCGGATTTTTCTGAAAATTTTAATCAATTTGCTTCTTATTGTGCAGAAAATTCACTGAAATTTGCGCAAACATTCGCACGACCGTTTTTATGTAAAAAATTAAATTGCCCAATAAAATTTGGCCATAGCTGATGTGGCTTAATTCATTCCTGCTTAACACGGTCCAACCATGAGCGCCGTCTCCATAGTCATCCTAACAGCGAGGCATTACAGATACTTGACAATCAATGGGTCAGTTGCGCTATTCTTAGAATCGCGTTTTAATGCTTGATTCTTTTAGATTAGCAAAACATGTGAAGATTCGTCCAAGCAGCAACTATTTACGCTCAATATTAATCGAGATATCACACTTTAAAAAGTCGGGTTTTTAACGTCAACACGTCATCCATCGGGGTAGTGACACCCTTGCCTTGGAATCTTCCACTTTGCTTTCATCCGAGTTTGACGTTGAGTAACCAGTGCAAATGTGCGCAGATTTGCATAATTGAAATTCAAGGTTGTACAAGGCAAAATTTTCCGTAAAAATAGCTTTCAGATGCATCTTAAAGAGGTCATCCAACATATAAACGTCCAATAAAGACAAGGAAAACTACTTGCCGTTGATGATGACGCCTTGATACAACTATTCGTGCTCAGGGGATGCCCCGGTTGCAGATGCAATTAATTGAAGGCGTTTTGGTTATCCTTCTCACGCAGGCATTTGTTGGGTTACAAGTTACTACAGTTACTACTTACAGTTACTACTTACAAGTTACTACAGGCAAATGTGAAAGAATGTATAACTCAACAATTTCGGTGGGTTGACACATTCTTCCTCTGACTTTTTCTTGCAACTTTCTCTAATTCCAAATAACATTAAAACTCAATGAACCATCGTATGGTCCTCTCAAATGATCAGTCAGTTAAATTTAGGGAAGCAAGGAAAACGTCCTGAAAGAAGGCGGACAAATCCAAGGATTAATGAAACAAAGGATTAGTCATAATTGTTTTAAGGAATTTTAACTGATTCAAAAGTAATTATTTTCAAAACAACTTGATTTTTTTTTTTGTTTTTTTTTACGGAGAATATTTCAAGCAGTGCGTTCCTCTTGATTCAAAAATAAAGTTTTTTCAGTGTCTGATCACTCAGCCTTTTTTTGTAATGTTGTTTTTTTCCCCTCGATCTGTAACAATGCAGCAATTATCGAGAATTCTCCATGTCTTATGCCGGCAGTGTTTCATTAAAACTTCTCGAATCCATCTTCAGGTTATGTTTATTTGGCAACAGTGACTTGCGTAAATGTTTGGGTTCCATTAGCTGAGTTCACAGACCCACTACTCAGTAGTGAGTGACGTGTTCAGAAGATCATATAACCTCACCTCCTTCGTCCCAGTCACTAAATCATTATGTTTGAATTCGTCAATCTCCTGATGGCAGGACGTAACTTTTCTTCACATGAATCTCGGTAAGTGAGGATGTCCAGGAACAACAGGGCTTACTTGAAAGTAGAGATATGCTCTTTTGTAAACAGAGCGACCGTTTCACGAAGCGATGACGAACGGAAGTTCTTGTCTTTTGTTATAACTTTTATTTTAACCTCTTTTATTTTCTTGTTAACTTTTTTCTTGCCTTTTCCTACCTTAAAGCGATAGGAATATGATTTTTGCACTTGCTCATTAATAACGAGTAGTGCTAGATAACCACTTTTATCTACTGTAGACGTTGCAAAATTGGACTATAATTTGCAACAAGACACTACCATTCCTGGCTCACCTGCAAAAGCATCTATCTACATCGGAAAACTGATTGCATGTACTTTGTTTCTAAATCCAGCCAGAAAGAGAGATTCCCTATTGCAAAATGTGTCTAAGTTACAGTGTCGCAGGCAAAGAGGTGATCGAAGTAGTTGTTACTTTATATCTATCGGCTAGAGGGTATTTCATCCCAAAAGCTAAGAATAATTCAGAGTACACACCGAATTCCCGAAAGCTAAGAATAATTCAGAATACACACCAAAAACCTGCCAAAGAGAAAAATAAAATAAAATTGAAAGAAGGCTACATCCTGAGATATAAATGGCATCGAAATTGAGAAAATAGCATGACGACGGTGTAAGTCGGCAATCATATAACTCGGTTTGCAACGTCGCAGACTTTCTGTCACACTTTATTTTTTAAACGGGAAACTACTCAACGGAAATTCATTAAAACTGCCGTGATTTTTCTTCTCTGTGCGATGAAAATTCTGCAAAAACTCCAAGGAATGATGTCAATTTCGTTCTCCTTTAAAAAAATAACTTAGAGGCGGAGATTTTCAGACACCGCAAACGAGATATGTGATTGCCGACTTACACCGTCGATGAGCCAAAGTACAGTTTTTTCCCATTTCAAATATTCAATAAAGGATAGTTGCACGCTTGCGGTCCCTGAAGTTCCACCCCACTCAGTCCCTAATCTAGCCAGCCCTAGGTAACCGTTGTTTGAGACCATCAAACTCGGGTCGCTCGGCCGGGAATCGAACCCGCGGCCTCTCGATCATAGAGCAATCGCTACAACACACATGGTACCCGATCACTCTTCATTCTGCCGTGATAAGGAAGAGAGCAGTAAGTGCATTTCTATATGAGCCATGCGGTTACACTGAAAAAAAAAAATCTCGGTGTATTTACTAAGAAAAGGGTAAAATTACCAAGAATTCAGGGTTCTATTTGATCCCAGTTTTTTCTTGGTAAAATTGCCATTTATGGAATTGGTAATTTTACCGAGAAATCTCTGTAAAATCATTGAACTTTCTCGGTAATTTTACTGGACCTTGGTAAAAAGTCCATATTTTTATCGACTGTGGTAGAATTACTGAGATGAATTGGCAAAGTTACCGGGAATTGATTACCAATAAAAGTGGTATTCTTACCTAAAAAAACAGTAAAAATACCGGTTTTTAGGTAAGCTTACCATTTTGTCTTGGTAAATTTACCAATAATTGGTAAAAAAAGTGAGATGGTAAAGGTACCAATAGACCTTGGTAAAAACGCCGAGAATTTTTTTTCAGCGTGATTGGACCCCCAGAGAGCACATAAGCTGAATAATTTGTAGCGAAAACATTAGCCGAATACCCTGTCTCCAATAACACATCAAGCTGATTAAATCTTGATATTATTAAAATAGTACATTTCCGCCGTTCCGCGTACAGAATGGGATAATGCACGTATAGAATCCCCTCGGAATCGCAGTTTGCTGTTGAATAGGAAAAAATAAAGTGCATTAAGAGATGCAGTAGGCGTACGCGAGGGTGCTTCTTGAATGAAAGCAGAGTGAGTGGTAGACTTTACACCACTTGATCTTCAGCAGGAACGATCCTGTTGTGAATGATCAAACGGGTCAAGAGCAGACAATGACGGTATCGGAAAACCATCAATGGACCAGCAGCTATCTGTCTGCAAACAAACGACACCTACTTCGGGTGATACTAAGATGCTCCGATGGCGTAAACTCTTCTTCGTTAAAAGAAGTGTCCTAAAAGAAGGGTCCTTAGGTACTCCGACCACTCCAAGTTGATTGACTTGCTCGCCTGAAAAACGATGTTATTATCCACCGTGTTGCCAAGAATATTATATACAGGGTGCTCAAAATTTTTTTTTTAAAAAAATTTGAATTTATTTCAAGTTTTTTCCCTTTGATTTTAGTTGATTCTGAGAATTTAACTATAGCAAATTCACTTGTTACTCTAAACCACATTCAACCCGAGTGATATTACCCGTTCTCGTATATGTGATTTTACGCTCAATTCCCTACAAACTTGGGGGAGTGGTAGCTTTATTTTTATCAATTTTAATTATAATAATAATTTTATTCTGTGGTAGAAAATTTGATAGATTAAGTTATTATCTTATCTTAGATTTCTTATAATTTTTTTTGTATCAACTTTTTTCTACATCCATTTTCATGATTTTTGCGGCTATCAACAGGCAATTATCTCTAAATGAGCCCACTCTATTCAGATTTTGAAAATATGAGCCAAGTTTTTTATATTACGTTGTAAAGTTGCGAATTCTCCCATTTGAACAATGTAAATTTTTACGTTTGTCTTAGTTCGTTTCAGCGTTCCACAGGGCCGATTTCTATGATTTTGCGGCTATAGACAAGTGACAGTCCCTACATAAGCCCGCTGTATTCAGAATTAGAGAATAGGACCCCGGTTTTTTTACATAAGAGTAGACCAGAGAGCTTAGGAAGGGGGGCAAAATTTGAAATTCCCGCCAGTGAAAAATGGCGGGAATTTCAAAAGCGGAAAATTGAGTTAGGCGGGAAATGTTGAATCTTGGGCTATTAGTAGGTAAGTGAATCTAAGGTATGCTCCTTTGCTACAGACTATCCAAAAGCGACGATACGCTCCGTTCCGTTTCGTTCCAGTCTTGGCGTGAAGTTTGAAATAAATACCGATTTTTTCATTCGATTTTTATTGGTCCAATCGCTTCCGGCCAGGCCAGAGGGAGATTGAACAAATGAGAGTCGGGTATGAAAATCTTTTCATGTTTTTGGTCGTTCTTTTGTCGACATGGGCCTAAGAGAGCGCGAAACGTCCTCTGGGGGTTGGGTCGCGTAGCGGCCAGGGGGCATAGCCCTGACTGATTATGGGAATTGATAGAAAAGTGCGAACACAAAAGACGAAGAAAAAATGGAGCAATTTCGCGGTATGAAGTTTTAATATTTCATTCTTTCCCAAAGAGTCCCAATAAAAAATCATTATGGGCTGTAAATACTTACAATTATCAACAAGCAGTTAAGCTCCAACGCATTCGCGTCGGAAAGCGGCTCTGGCGACGGTAGTTGTAGTCAAGAATGAGGGCCTAGACACGCCCCGATGGCCACGATAGTTGTTAAACGTTTACGGTTTCCTTGGTAACCTTTGTTTGCTATCAGCTGATATCGAGTAATATGCCTAGGAAGCTTCAACCACTGCATTCTTCCAAAAAACCGCGAAAACTTTAAAATTCAAAATTTCAAATTTTGAACGTAAAGTACATTTTTTCCATCACGAGATTAAAGCACAGACAAGTTTTGAATTATTGACTGTATCACCATGATTCCAAAAATATACTACACAACATAGCATTGGCTAACAATAAAACAATATGCAATAAAATAAAGTCATGACAAGGTACATAGTCGAAAATGGCGCCGATTCCCATCAACCAACGCGCGGTCTCTCCAATGTAACATGGTCTATTGATACTCCCCGGCTGGGACCGTCCGGAATAGCAGCTCTAGTGCAAGCACCAGAGCCGCTAAAACATTGACACTTTTTTCTAGTTCAAAGTGATCGAGTTCAGAATGAGGTAATCACTTCAATTTTAAAATTGCGTCGCTTACTTTTCTTACTCTGCGTTTAAGTCTCAAGAGATATGCCCAATAACACTTGTCAACGTGGATCGGCTTACCTGCAAACCCTATGCACATAGTTAGTATACTTATAACTATTTTTAATTTATGTTTTCCGCGCGAATACTAGAAACAGCAACACCGCGATTTTTTCGCTCTGTTTCTGAATCAGAGTGCCCGTAAATGGAGGCGATACCAAAACGCGGCGAGACTCCCGGACAAAGGACCGTTTCATGAATGAAACTGGCGATAAAGATCGAGCAGGGACGAAATCGGCGCAGAGTTCGATCAAACGTGAAACGTAGACGAGGCATCCTCACCGCGTTAATGGTGATTGGTGAACATTCGGTGCTTCGACCTGGCAAAAATCGAGCCTGGCGAGTGTAAACGCATGTTCGGCACTGCCATAACAGCAATCGGAACTGAGAAAACGTTGCCGCCAAAGACCGCTCGCCTATTCTACCGTGCTAAGGAAAAAACGCCGTATGAGCCTTCAATCGTTGCCTTATTTCCTTTGATAAAAACCGAACTCACTGAGAAAATTGTGAATATTTTGTTCCTCAAAATTTCTAGACAGTTTTGCACGCAATTAAATTTAATATAACTGGAAATTTTAAGGACGTTTTGCTTAAATTTCCTCAATAATTCATGTTTTATCCTGGGAAATTTGGCAACTCTTGAATTTTCATTGGCACGGTATCATTGCAGGTAAAATTCAAGGCTCGTGCAAGGATCCATATTCTAATTGAGCGTTTCGATGACCAATTCAGTTCTTGAGGTTCCATGTGTCACTAGGATTTTTTTCGGTGACGGAAACGCGATCAAACAGGCGTTGACTATTTTGTCGGGAGCTCGACCCTTCCCACTAAGAGAGACCACTATGTTCGATAGTCAAAGAACAAAACTTTGTAGCTCCATTACGGTGTTTCAAAAGTACCGCACTGAAAAAAAAATCTAGGTGTATTTACTAAGAAAAGGGTAAAATTACCAAGAATTCAGGGTTCTACTTGATCCCAGTTTTTTTTGGTAAAATTACCATTTATGGAATTGGTCATTTTACCGAGAAATCTTGGTAAAATTATTGAACTTTCTCGGTAATTTTACTGGACCTTGGTAAAAACGCCAATATTTTTTATCGACTGTGGTAGAATTACCGAGATAAAATGGCAAAGTTACCGGGAATTGATTATCAATAAAAGTGGTATTCTTACCTGAAAAAACAGTAAAAATACCGGTTTTTAGGTAAGCTTACCAGTCTGTCTTGGTAAAATTACCAATAATTGGTAAAAAAAAGTGAGATGGTAAAGGTACCAATGGACTTCGATAAAAACGCCGAGAATTTTTTTTTCAATGCGCTCCTATTTTACAGTTTCGAGGAAAAATAAGACAACTTTATTGTTTGAAATTTATTTTTTGTTCAAAAGTTTAACAGGAAGTCTGCAAACAAAGATACTTGGTTTCTCGCTTTGGCCATCGATATGTAAAAGATGGAAGGCATTTCCGATCTCTTCGCGCTATTTGTATTCGTTTGCAGCGATAAACACTGGGACGTGCTCACGACAGCGCCTTGATACAACTATTCAACCTTAACGGATGTCCATATTTCGTTCAAAAAATTGAAGGCGTTTTGACTTCCTGCGTTTGCAGCGATAAACACTGGGATGTGCTCACGACAGCGCCTTGATACAACTATTCGACCTCAACGGATGTCCATATTGCGTTCAAAAAATTGAAGGCGTTTTAACTTCCTGCACACAAGCTGCAGCCTGCAGCTGGGTCGATCGAAGGACGCGTTCGCAATGTTGTAATTTATTCAAGCTTGATGAATATTCATATCGCATATCAATGGTCATAATCCGGAACCACCCTAGCGGTGTTTCAAAATTTCCGTTCCTACACTGGAAAAAAAACACATTGGATCTTGAGTCCAGACTCTTAAAAACACTCCAAAAAAATAAAAAATACTCTTGATTCAATCAGATTTAAGCTTAAATCAAGAACCAAGCCTCTTAATTTGAGCGGATTTCCTTTTGATTTAAGCGTAAATCTGCTTAAATCAAGAGTCCTTCTTCTCGTCAATGTTTTCAAGAGTTTGGACTCTAGATCCAATGTGTTTTTTTTCCCAGTGTATCTTGTATAAAAAACAGTGTGGCAAATGTGTGCGACGTCACACATGGAGCTACCTGGCTCCTCACACTGACCATAGACAAGTAGTTAATTTTGTGATGGGCAGGAAAATGATGTGATGCACCTTTGCGGACACCAAAATTACGAGCAAGTAATTAAAGCTTGGCCGGCCGGGGGGCGCACTGAGGATCGAGTCAATTAGAGAGGTCGCACCTACATTTTTTGACTGAAACTGGAAATTTTAATGTTTACTTCATCGCATTTTAAATTTTGAGGCGTGCTTCTAGATGAAATTTTTAATAGGAAAATAATGGAGCCACTTTGAGAACCTTAAAATTTTGTACACACGGAGTTATAAGCGTTTGAAGTTTCCAAACTTTGTCCGAACTCTCCTATTGATTCGATCCACTGTGGGGTAGGGTGTAGCGCAAAAAACTTTTTTTCGCGCATGACATTCGCTACCCCTGGAAAGTATGTGGCTGGTGCACAAAAGAGCCCACAAAAAATTCCAGCCGCCTACGATGATCGTAACCACTGCCACTTTTCGGTCAAAATTTTGGTTGGGTCACGCAACTAAGCTAACCTCCCCGAGAAGCGAGTAGTATCGCCTTTGAAGGCGTTCACAGCGTTTGGTTGGGTCACTAATTTCCCGGAGAAGCGAGAAGTATGGCCAGACTTTAAGGCGTTCAAAGCGTTTGGTTGGGTCACGCAACTAAACTAACCTCCCGGAGAAGCGAGAAGTATGCCAGATTTTAAGGCGTTCAAAGCGTTTGGTTGAGTCACGCAACTACACTAACCTTTTAGCAAAGCGGGAAGAATCGCCAGATTTGGAGGCGTTCTAAGCGTTCGTTCGGGTCACGCAACTAAACTAACCTCCCGGCAAAGCGTGATGTATCGCCAGTATTTGAAGGCTCTCTCGGCGATCACAAACTTACAGTTAACTAAGCGTTCACTAAAACTTGCTAGGTTCCAGAAGATTTTCAGGCAGAACTAACATTCATTTTAGTCATATAAGATTAAGCAGACGACTGCGATCTGAGCCTTATAAATGCAACATTTTTTTGTACAAAGGAACTAAAAGTTCTGGCTCAGCCAAAAAAGCACCTATCTGCAAGAGGGGACTAATGCAGCATGATTGCAGACTCGGGAGAAAAAATTCCCCAGGTTTTCCGTTACCAAAGTGATAGTAATTCCCTGCATTTTTCCATCGACATTAGTGCACGCGGACCTAAAAATGAAGACATACTGGCATTGATTCCAGTGAAAATGACATGTGACCCTTTTTTCAGTCTGAATCATTCAAACGACTAGAGTTGAAATTTTCTCATTGAAACTCATCTCTGTATTCACTCTGTAGAATGCCTAAAACTTCAGCCAGACTTCAGCCTCAAAGAAGACTGGGATTCAGTCTGAGTGCATGGACAGGGCTGACGCTTTTCAGATTTTGAATTATAGCTTTTTCCCTGTCATCCTCACAAAACTGTAACTTTTCCTTGATTTTCCTTTACCTGAAGAAATTCCCTGACAATGAACTGTTTTCTTAAGTTGTAGACAGCTCTGCTGACGGAATGGACGTTATTTCTTTTATACTCAGCGGGGCGGTGCTTTGCGATTGATTAGCGTCATTCAATGTGCTGATGTTATCTGGGTGCTTGAGCAAATTGGTGTGGTTTTTCCGAGTTTACTATAAATGTTGACCTCTCCCTTCCCTCTTCATTATCCGTATCCAAAAGCGTACCCCCTCTTCCGGGTCTCATTTCAAGTAATATTTGAAATCTTCTATTTGTATTCAATCTTGGTGTCAGAGGCAAATAGTAATCGCTGACAGTTTGCTATCCAGCAATGGTACATAGAGAAACATGACACGCTGCCATTAACAAACTTTTTAAAATTTAAGATTCCATTACTTTTACTATCAATTTTAGTTTTAATTGGTTTTCTGTCATTTCTCCATATCATTTACGGGTATTAGGGACTTCTGATGAAATGAAGGTACATCACAAACTCACTATTTTACCTTAAATTAGAATGGACTGGTTAGACGGAATAGACGGTTTTCTCTGGAAATATAGGGTAGGACCATAGAGGTATTATACCAAAGTGTCAAAATTCTACCCTCGACTTGGGACTTGATACTCTTTACCTACAAAATCTAGCCTATTCTATAATAATTATTGTCACCTCCTCATCAAATTGCAAAAACGTAGCAATGTGGCTGAGCACTCTCGAACTGTAGTCATCGATATGTTTAAAAACATCGATCTTAACAGGTGAATTACACCAATGTGTCAAAATTCCACCCTCCAGCCGGGACTTGGCACTCTCTACCTGCAGATCGAGGTCCATTTCATAATCCTTTGTTTCCCCTGCTCAAATTAACGCTGGCAATTACTCGAATCGGAACGACAAACCCTTCGATACCTGTCAAGAACGCCAACCAAAAATCGCCAATTAACAACGGACGCTCTGGGTGTCAAACGCACACACTCACACACCCATAACCTAAAAACGGTAGATGGTGACCGGAGAGAAATTAATAAACACACGAGGAATTTACAGTAAGAACCGCTTAACTCTAACGAGAACAGTAGGGACGACGGTGGTTTTTTGGTCGCGGTGGTTAGAATGAGGAACGAAGCGGACAATAAAAGGTGTTAAAAGCATAATAAATCAGACACACGCACACACGGACGCGGGGAGGCTAAGGACACCGGGAGGAGAGAGTAGAAAGGGAGAGGAAAACAAAACGGGGAATGTTTCCACCACCGCGGAGGCTCATTCCCACGCCCGGCGAGTTATTAAGGGTGTAAAACACACCGACCTCTCACCTGAGAGGTGGCGCCTCCACGGGGCGCGGGACGCGCCGGCCGCTCTTGGGTGGTGCCGAAAGGCTCAAAGCCCCCCGACATTGCCGCGTCGACCCCAAGAGGCCCTTCCACAGCTGGTGTCTTCAGGATATCTGGCTTTCTTCCGACCGAACGGCAACTGAGCATAATCCATGGTTGCCAAATTTCTCTTTATATATTTTTTTTTTTACATACAATTTTTTTAGAGAGCATGCAAATTGAAACCAATATTGACATATGGACTGAGTTAAGCAGAAAGGAACCAACCCACATTTTGGAAAAAATTGAATCATGAGTGGTTTTGATTTCAACCACTGTTCTACTATCTATCGCCAAAAATTCAAAGTTTTTGTCAGAGCAAATTTTGCAGAAATTGAACTTGAAGTTTATCGTTTACATTGAGTCTTATGCAGGAGCCAAACTTTAAAACTCTTTTCCCGGTTCGATCCCGATATGGCTTGGTTCCTTTCTGTTTAACTCCGTCCATATATTGGCACGAAGGCCTAAGTGGTACATTCTAAGTAAGAAAGAAAGCATAAAACAGAAAGAGAAATGATATCAAAGTTAAAAAAGAAAGTAATATACATGAAATGATTAATTCTATAAATTATAATTATACTTTAGGGGAAGATTATGTCACGGGAATCGCCTTCAGGCACTTCTTCGGTATATTCTTTTTATAGTCTGGATGTGGAGAAAAAATGAAAAAGTACAATCCTTGAAAAAAAAAAAAAAAAAAAAAAAAAAAAAAAAACAAAGTCTCGTGTAAAATACTGTGGACACGAAATAACTGGACACAGAAAAATCACCGTAGCTGTGACATCACATATCAAATCAGAATCTTGCCTCTAAACTTAGATGTTCTTTACACCCCATAAAGAATTTGCACGTGAAGATTTTATTTCTGCATTTGAGAGTGCTTAATGAGCTAGTATAACAGTATTTTATATAATTTTTTTCTGATTAGGGAAATGTAAGAAAAATAGATTTAAAATTGAGAAATGCGGCCTTGTGGCGTTTCTTCCTGAGCGTGAAATTCACGAAATATCAGATACGTGCAAATTCTGCATTCTCGTCCACGGATGAATCGAGTTGCACAAGAACGCACGAAGTCATATTTTGGGGGAAAAAGATTTGAAACTACTCTTGAGCCTACATTCTGGTAAATTTTCCTCTGCTAAATTTTAATCTAAAAATCGTCGGTAATCTTTGTCTACAACATTGCGTCCTATAGGGTGCTCCTTTTCTCTAAACAAACCTGATATACCTTGGTGCTTTCCTGTTAAACTCTGTCTAAATGAAACACCGTGACAGGCTCTTTTCCACATCATAATTTTACGGTAAATATGGTGACCTCAAAGTAGCTTAACGTCTTAAGAATATGTGATATGAATCTTGACCAATTTTGAAAGTTTTGCTCGAGTCACTTCAAATTAATGAGCAAGGATAATGTTGAACCTGTTGAGTTCTTGCATGTAATGACCAAACATGATTTTTGTTTGAAAAAAAAAACACCGAAAAAAACGTATGCTGATTTAACATTTTGGATGTAAGGAAGTGTGCGACAACTCAAAAAAACGCTGAACTAACCGCTGCTCTAACAGTTACTATAGTAATGTCAAGATGTAAAACTAACTGCTGTGGTGGTTAATTCAGCGTTTTGTGAATGCAGAATGTTAAACAACATCCTTTTTTTTTTGGTGAAAGAAACGTCCAATTTCTGGAGTTTTTGCTTAAACTTGACATGAGCAATGAACATCCTCTCAAAAATGAGTTTTCCGTAAATACGTCTTTTTCCGAATTTTCGGCCGTGTTTGGTTGGATTCCATTATCTAGAGCAGTTTAATTTCCGAGATGAAGCGGCAACCATGGGCGGCTATTGTGCCGCGAGCGGCTGCTGTGGACGTCACAACTCGTGTCCATGTCCGCACTTGTATTATAACATTATAACATCTTTATCCCCGGCGGAGGCAGCCAAGAGAAATGCCGGCATGGAAAAGGTCAACCGTAATACCTTTATACTCGGCTGCACTCGCCGACCCCCCCCCCCCCCCNCTTCGTTTTGAACCCAATTCCTTTCTCGACCAATAGATCGCACTACTCGCTCCACTTTTTATCGAGTTCTCGAGATTCGACCTCCGTCTCTTCCTAATCATTAGACAGCTGGTTGCGTCACGTTAGGTTAATTCGGTAACAATCGATTTAAGGTGGATTAAGCTTTTGCGCAATGCATTCTGGGTACGATCGATATCTCTCAAATTTTAACCTTTAGGTGAATTTTTTTTGGGGGAAAGTCCAAATTTCAGTTCGTAGATAAATCGTTGGAGACTGTTCCTGCCGAAAATCATGTTCCAAAATCTTGAAATAAAGTCAAAAGTACTGTTTTCATTTTGCGACCAATTCCAATGTATCGATATCGATGATTAATTGGAAACAGTACTTTTGACTTTGTTTTGAGATTTTTGAGGGAGATTTTCGGTACGAACATTCTTCAATGATTTATCTGCAGACTGAAATTTAGAATTTTCCAAAATAATTCACCTAATGATTAAAATTAGGGATGAATCGATCGTACTCAGAATGCATAGCGCAAAACCTGAAAGATCCACCGAAAATGGACCACCATCCTACGGACTGATTATAGAAATTGATAGAAAAATGCGAACACAAAAGACAAAGAAAAAATGGAGCAATTTTGCGGTATAAAGTTTTAATATTTCATTCTTTCCCGAAGAGTCCCAATAAAAAATCATTATGGGTTGTAAAAATTTACAATTATAAAAACATTGACACTTTTTTCTAATTCAAAGTGATCGATTTCAGAATGAAGTAATCACTTCAATTTTAAAATTGCGTCGCTTACTTTTCTTGCTCTGCGTTTAAGTCTCCAGAGATATGCCCAATAACAATTGTCAACACGGATCAACTTACCTGCAAACCCTATGCACATTGTTCCTTTCAGCATAAACAATTTAATACGTCTTTTTTGTCTATCACTTTGTCTATCACTTTCAATAATCAGCTCGAAGTGCGGGAAAATTAGCTCCATCACGAAACATGCTCCAAGAGACATCATATTTTAGAGATCCCGCACAATCTGAGAAATGTAATCGGGCGAGGTGAAAGTTAGATTCGGAGATCAACGCTACTTTTGCGCCAGGATAGTTGATAACTTGATATGCAACTTATTGAGCAAATTTCAAATAAAATTCGCCAAATGATGACTAAGAAAGGAATACAGTAGTAGTATACATTAATAAGTACAGGAATGAGAAGACGTTTATCTAACGATAGAAGTATGAGATAAACGCGGGAAATGGCGAGGCAATTCGATGTTCTCAGCTCTAAGTGAAATGAATCATAATCAGTTTTGAAAAATCAGCTTGATTCCTATTGAATTTAAGAGAGAAGTTAGTTTAGGGTGTGTTAAAAAGGGTCATTTAATAGTTTTCAGAATGTGCGTGAAGTTATGGTCCTGATTAATTGCGGAAATTCTGCTTAATTTATATTAAAGTCGTGAGCATGCGCTTACTTTTGGAGGAGCTGGGTTTTTTAATCGAATGACCTGCTTTTTTGAAGGAGAGCAAATCAATATCATTCCGTGAAATTTTCACGGAATTTTCTTCGCAAACAGAGGACCAATCACGAAAGGTTCCAAATTTGACGTTGAGTATTTTTCCATTTAAAAAATAAAATATGACAAAAAGTCTGCAATGCCGCAAACCGAGCCACGTGGTCTGGTAGTTTCACCAATATGGCAACATCTGAAGGCTTATAAGGCGTTCTTCCACATCAAGGCAGCATTACAGTCCCTTTATACTGAGAGTCAAGACAACACCCCCTCATGGAGTCGCAAACGGGAATAAAGATTACAGAAATTGTACGTTTTTCGTAATCTTTGATCGACCCATTCTCAAATTCCTCTCTCCGTTCCTTCTCTCATTCCGTTTGTTCCTTGCCGAACCCATAATTCCCTGGTCCATTCCAGATTATAATCTTTGCAATCGGCAAAAATGTAATCTTTATTCCCGTTTGTGACACTGTGAAGGCCGAAATTATACGGGAACCAATCAGAAATGGATTCACATTGTCTTGACTCTCAGTATAAAGGGACTCTAGGCAGCATGATGATTTATTGAAATATCGAAGTTCGATCTATCGCTCCGACGATGGTTCGATTACGGCGGTGTAGGAGTTCCGAATGGGGACCTCCTGGGCCTACGCATCCTCGGCGGGTCTCATCGATCGGCGATGCGGCATCGGCATGTCATCAATGAACTGGACCGAGCCTGCAGCCTCCGCTAAAGAGTCTTTCAGCTGGAAACTGCGCTGCAACCTCTTGGTCTTGGCAAGGATAATCTCTGACTCGAAATTCTCTCCGGGTCACTTAGACAATGGAGCACCCTCGAAGGCTTAAAATCACCTCTCCTCATAATCCCTGGAGTGGTCCGATCCGATTTTGTAACGCAGTAAACGGACCGTTATCCCATCTCGTGCTTTGTTTCCGGCTACCTATTTACAGCCGAAGACAACAGTATGTGCAGAAATGACCGTATTTAAATCAAAAGGAACTTGCCTATTGTAAAATGAGTCCTGGCATGCATATGAGGCCTTATCTGTAACAATAGCGGATGTGAAAAATTACCTTTTCGAAACACATTAAAAACTGTTTTGGCATCGAGAAAATGTTGAAAAAATACTTGAGATGTGATCTTCGAGATCTGTACATTATGCCAGAGCTTAACATATTAAATTTTTGTGTGAACAAAACAGTTTTTTAAGCGTGTTTCGAAAAGGTAAATTTTCACATCCGCTATTGTGACTTATAAGTCCTCATATGTCGAAGGCAATTAGTCAAATCAGGCATTTCATTAAATGTCTAGGCCAGTAGTCAAATTTTGACAGTTTACGGAATTCTGTAAATTCATGGCGAGGAGTTCATGAGTTTTAAATTTTTTGGGAAGAATAAACTCTACAAATCCGTGTTCTCTCCGTGTTCCTTCCTTTTTACATGCCTTTAGTACATTTAAACGTTAAAATTTTAAAAATTCTATGTCGTATAACATGCTGAAAATTTTATGATAAACGTCTATTCAGGTTTTTATAATCGTTTAAAATACTATTTTATGCTGAATATTTTCAAAGGAGGATTCTTTCTTACAGGAGCAACGAATTATTTTGTCTAAAATTAAGGTAAAAAACCATGTTTTTAAGAGTCTGGACTCTAGATCCAATGTGTTTTTTTTCCAGTGTATTTTTAAAAAATAGCAAGAACTGCACTTATTCCACTCGTCCTCCAAGCCCCTTGTTAATAGGAGCGTACATTTTCTGTGTTTAGATTCATGCTCTGTCTCGTGGCCCATTATCAACTTCACGTCGCCAACGATAGGGAAGGTCGGGGGTGTTTGCGCCCTCCCGTAAAATCGGGGTTTTCCAGCTTTGCGGTTCGGTACAATCACAATCCATACGTTCTCGTGTAGTTCCATCGGACAATACGCTTTGTTGCCGCTAGCACGTGGAGGTCCCGGTCCAGGACCTCGTGTTCGCGACCAAGGTCGAGGGGGGGGGGGGGGAGGCATGGAGGTAGGTAGGTGAGTTCGTAGGTGGTAAGTGGCCGAAAGATGTGTCTGTTTCTCGCGGGACACGCCCCCTCGCAAAATAAATGAGGCTGCAGCGTGGTCCGTCGCACGGTGGGTCGAGTCAATCAGAGAGGTCGGACCTGAAACGTTCAACAAAAACCCCAAATTTTTGTGTTCAATTCGTCACATTTTAAATTTTAAGGGGTGCTTCTAAAAGTAAATTTTATGAGGAAACTAATGGAGCCACTTTTAGAGCCTCAAAGTTTTGTAAAAACGGAGTTATTAGCGTTTGAAGTTTCCGAATTTTGTCCGACTTCTTCGATTGACCCAGCCCTGTGTGCGTCGTGCCGTCAGTGCTTTCGTGAGGGTACCCTTGGGTCCAGCGAGACGGATCGAGCCGCCTCGCCGAAGAGAACACCAAGAGCGCTTTGGCGTGGGCCACGGTTTGCATGGATGCTTATGTATTTCAAGGCTCACGCGAGAATATACTCGTTGCTTTCTCCTGGATTGGGCCGTCAGATCCTATCGAAGCATCCGATTGACATCAACATGACTACTTTGCAGGCCGCGGTGGCCGTAGCATTCATGTATACGCGCCTGCACCGGTTTACATTGTTGTTTCGCCCACGTTGGAGGCTCTTTTATCCGCGTGCCCGCCTACCTTCCTCTCCTCTGATTCTCCGGCAGGAAAAATAGAACACCTCCCAGGGATCGTTCCTGTTCGTACTTTTGTGCCTAAATTCGGCATTCGTCCATGAGTCAGAACCAAAGTTACCTGGATCGCACTGCAGGAATGTGTGTACCGAAATTCTGCATTCGTCCATGAGTCAGAACTAAAGTTACCTGGATCGCATCGCAGGAATGTGGATGTCTGTAATTTTGCAGCATAATCGAAGCAATATACATAGTCGAATGAGCACGAAGTTGAAGTAGGAAATCGATATTTTTTTTTGGGTCCAATGATGAAGAGAGCTGCGGGCTGATTGTTGAAGATAATAGACAAAACGATAGACGAGGAGGACATAGGGAGTGTGAAGCGATCTTATTGGTTGAAATGGGTGGCTCCCATCGACTAAGAGATGGAATGATGAAAAAACTAAAGGGTCTCTTGTGGGGTGACGTTAGTTTGTCTATGTGTACCTCCTTTGTCCATCGCAACCACTTGATTTCACCAATATTCCACCAATATATATAAAGATTCCTTCATATCCTTTTTGTCTTCTTTGTCTATCGCCTTGTCTGCCGATTTCAACAATCAGCCCTCAGTGCAGGATCTATAAAATATGTCTCCTCTAGTGGAGATTTACTCACGTGGTTCCACCGGATTCACTGCTTAGTTTATAATTTTCCTGCAATTTGTCATTTTTGGGTCGAAGGGACGTGACTTCGTTCCGGAACTTTTGACGGTCATGGAGTGGGAGAAATTGGAACAAAAAAGTACCGAACCCCGGAACATTTGACAAACATGGAATCGAAGTACTGAATGGTGTAATTTTGGGAGCAAACAGGATGACCAAAGGGCTCAGTGGGGGGATGACCGAATTTTTAGGTTTGTTAAATTTTAGACTTACAGGGTGGGGCAAAAGTCTGAAGACGGCTGGATATTTTTTGAACGGCTGGAGTTAAAGAAACGAGCTTTGTGGAAAGTTTTTAGACCAAAAGAAACTATCTTTTGAGGGGGTCAACATTTTGGGGGGACCAAGGGGGGGCCAGCCCCCCTAACTTTTTTATCAAAGGGAAACCCCCATCTTGTGACACGTTATTAAAAAGGGCATAAAAAAAGAAAACTTTTGGCGCAAACCGGGATGTCTCTACCCATCATCGAAACAAAATGGCAGCCTAAAACCGGTCGAAAATCGGTATTCCGACTTATATCAAAGATTCGACTTGGAATTTGGTATCCGGAGGTTTTTTGGGTCGGGGAAAACGAATTTGGCATTTGATTTTCAAAATCTTTGCTTCATTTCAAAATGACGGCCTAAAACCGGTCGAAACCCGGTTTTCGGCTGTTAATCAATGGAGTCGCTCAAAAAATGAAATCAGGGCAGTTTCTTGGTTCGGGAGAAATGGATATGGTCATTTGATTCCCAAAATGTCCTTGATTGAAAGGTTCAACTTGCTTTTGCTCCTCTTCCACATGTTTCCATTTTCAGTTACAAACCGAAAAACCGGGCCTCGACCGGTTTTAGGCCGCCATTTTGAACTGAAGCAAAGATTTTAAAAATCAACAATAATACACATCTGCTTTGGTTTTAACTAAAATTTTACGAAGACACATGAAGTTCTTAAATATCAAGGGACAGGACTGTGACTCGTCCGTGTCGAAGAAGGGCGCGATCGGGAAAACTGCAGGGATATCTATCGACTTGGAGACCCCGAGTTTACGGGACTAATGAATGGAGTCACTCGTGGGCTCGAGGCAAATACTGATGACTCACCGCGGGGCCGAGGCGACTAATGGCTTCGCCGTGAGAACCCCGGCCGCTCCAAGTGTTACGCATGCCGGCTTAATTATCACTCAAAGCCCACCACGGAAAAAAGAACTCTTTTACTTATTTCATCCATCTCTGCTCACCGCCTTCGCCCCCGTTCGCGACGTCTCAACTCCCGAGAATCGGAGGAAGTCATGACGTGTGATCGACCCAGCCAGGGGCACCGGTCTCCCCGACACACCGAGGGAGCAAAAGTTGTTGAAACAAGGATAAAAATCTTCAACAACTCTCTGAAATAATATTATGAACTCATATCATCACCTTCCGGCCAAAGTATCTCAAGCGCCATGCGACACACAGTGGATCGAGTCAATAGGAGAGATCAGACAACATTTGGAAACTTGAAATGCCTACACTGAAAAAAGATTCTCTGCGTTTTTACCAAGGTCCGTTGGTACGTTTACCATCTCACTTTTTTTACCAATTATCGGTAATTTTACCAAGACAGACTGGTAAGCATACCTAAAAACCGGTATTTTTACTGTTTTTTTCAGGTATGAATACCACTTTTATTGGTAATCAATTCCCGGTAACTTTGCCATTGTATCTCGGTAATTCTACCACAGTCGATAAAAAATATTGGCGTTTTTACCGAGGTCCAGTAAAATTGCCGAGAAAGTTCAATAATTTTACTCTCGGTAAAATTATCAATATCATAAATGGTAATTTTACAAAAAAAACTGGGATCAAATAGAACCCCGAATTCTTGGTAATTTTACACTTTTCTTAGTAAATACACCGAGATTTTTTTTTAATGCGGTCTCTCCGACACACCAAGGGAGCAAAAGATGTCAGGAGAAGGATAAAAATGTTCAACAACTCTCTAAAATACTGTCATACAACGCAAAAACGCCGTAAACGCCATAATTAATGTTTCGGAAACAATGTATCATGGCACTTGTGTACCTTAACACAATGTTTTTACAGAATTATTCTGCAAATACTATAAGAACTTAACCTGAAATTTGAGGTACATGGGTCAAACAGTTTTTTATTTTATGAAGTGTCAAGTTCCAAAACCGCGGGAAAATCTTGATGGGTTTATGGCGTTCTTGTTTAGCACGGCAGAATAATATAATAAACTCACATCGTCACTTTCCGGCCAAAGTATCACAAGCGTCATGCGAAGTTTTAAAATTTCCGCCGCCATTTCACTTTTTTTACAGCGAAATGATTAATTGAATCTGTTTGAAAATGGTCGATAAATTCTATCGGCAGCACAAAGAAAATTCAGTAAAATTTTCAGACAGCTTCGTTGGAAAATTTCTCTGTTGAAAAATGAAATGGCGGCGGAAATTTTGAAACGTCACATGGCGCTCATTGTGATACTTTGGCTAGAAAGTGACAATATGGGGTCAGAAAGCTTCGCTAAATGTTGCAGATAGATCATGAATAATAAATCAAAGGTATTAAGGTTGCTACGACACCTATTTTATTACTCATAAGAGTGACTCAACGCGGCGAGAAGGGCTCAGGGGGTTGGCCCGCAAAACGATTTGAGGGCGTAGTCACCTACAGTCTCTAAAACAACCATAAAGTTGACGTATTTGCACCAAAGAAGCAAGGAACTCGAATTGTTTGCAAAGGGTTTGCGAGTAAGCCGATCCAACTTGATGAGCGTCATTGTATTGTAGCGTAACTCTGGAGACTTAAACGAAAGGTAAAGACAGAAAGCGACAATTTTAAAATTGAAATGACTACTTCAGACTGAAATTGAGCACTTCAATTCGCCAGAGACTGCCAATTGTTTGATAATTTTAAGTTTTTAAAGCCCATGGTGTGACTTTTTGTTGAATTATTTCGGGGTACCAATTTAGCTTGATGCCAGTTTGTTAATCCTATCAGCGAAGAACACTATTGTCTGATTTTGGAGCTGTTGACGTGAAAAAGTCGAATATCTTGGCGACCCAAAGGCCAAATTTAGAAAAACTGCAATTCGTTTTAAAGCTGAGAGTATTGACTAATAAAAAACATTTTTTTACAGTTTTGCTCTATCCATAATATCTGTCGAGCATAAAAATAGCGGAACTTACTTTTTGGAGAAACCCTCGTAAAACACTGACAAAATGCTTATGTCTGTGGCTTTTGGCCCTCGGGCTCAATTTTGATCTCCATTTTGAGGTCAGATGTAAGTATATCCAAATTACACATATTTTTGTAAAAGATACTTCGTTTACTGCAAAATAACACAAAATTTTGAGATTCCGGGATTGGCCCGACTTGGATCCTTACCTACACGCCTACACCCCTTACTGGAAAAAAGTAGCTTAACTCTAGAGTCCAGATTTTTTTAAAACATTGACAAAAAAAAATACTCTTGATTCAATCGGACTTTTTGCTTGAATCCAAAGGAAAATCCGTCTAAATCAAGAGGCTCGGCTCGTCGATTCAAGGAAAAATCGGATTGAATCAAGAGTATTTTTTCTTGTCAATGTTTTTAAGAATCTGGACTCTAGATCCAAGCGACTTTTTTTCAGTAAGGGTTGTAGGTAAGGACCCAAGTCGGGCCACTCCCGGAATCTCAAAATTTTTTTGTTATTTTGCAGTAAACGAAGTATCTTTTAAATTTCAAATATTGTCACGTGAAAAAATTCCAACAAAGGATTGGTCCAGTCAATGAATGACGCGCGACGAGGAAACGCGCCATGAATGAGCGTCATCGGGAAACCGCGAGAGAAAACCATACGGTCGCCCTAATTAGCGGAACCGTGAGGTGGCCCCCATATTTCGTGGCTCGATGGTCCGGGTTATCTCAGACGAGGCTTTGTAAAGGGCTGCTCATCTGTATCTTGGCCCGTGAAAGGAACCCACCCGGAGGTAAGTAGCATCTCAATCCCGAGCCCGGGCCGAGAACTAATTAATTGTCGAGCCCGGGAAGGTTGATGAAGACATTAAATACCTCTTTAGGCGGAGGTGTGGGTGGGGGGAGGGGTAATTCGTTACCTGCGGCCACCCTGCGGAGGGTGCCGACCCTGGGAGGTATGCATCTCCCCGGCAGCTGCTGACAGCCGGCTCATTCTTCCCCCTGTGACCAATCTGAGTTTTATTAGTCGAGGATATTTTGCCTCACAAAAAATAACACCTTTTTTCGGGGGCCCCCGATGTCCTCATCAATGAGCCTCCTCGGGAGCGGAAGTATACATTTCACACCGCTAAACGCCCTCCGCGGCTCCGCCGGCGGCCGCTCCGCCCCCCCTCCCCCACCTACCTACAACCGACGTGAAAGGATGTCGCGGTTGTCCCGCGAGGAGAAGGCAACCTCTTGGCCGCACGCTCCACTCGAATGGACCATTAGGAAAGGATGAATTAAGACACTAGACAAGATACAATTGGCTGCTTATTGAAATTGATAGACTAAGAGATAGACAAAGAAGACATAGGCAGTTTGGAGCAATCCTATTGGTTGAAATGGGTGGTTCCTATTAGAGTACCTGTATAGCGAGAGTATAGACAGATTTGAAACTCCAAAAATCCATCAGGCTTTCACCGATGCCTCCGCGAATAAAGTTAGGGCCCAGAAATGCAGCCAACCTATGAATTTCAACTATCCAGAGCGATTTACTAATACAATTGTTACGAACCATCGTTTATAAAGCACGTATTTGACATAGTTTTTGCACAAATTTACTCATTTTTGCGGAAGAACGCTCATTTATGTGCATTCTTAGGCATCTTGGTTAGAATTGGAATCTGGAGACTGGCAGTGAAATTTTGTACGACAGAAGTTGGTTAGAAGGGTGGCTGCACTTTTGGGCCCTAAGCCCTCCATGAAGCGATATGTCCATACTCTCGCTATACAGGTACTCTAGTTCCTATAGACTAAGGGAGAAAATAATGGACTATCTTTTCCTCTATTATCTTTCTGTAACTATCGGGTCTCTCGTGGGTTGCTGTTAGTTAGTCTATTACCTACCTTTTTTGTCCATTGCAATCACCCGCTTTCACGAATAGGATCCCTCCACATCTCTTTTGTCTTCTTTGTCTAAAGCTTTGTCTATCAATTTCAATAATCGGCCTGCAGGCTGTTTACTTTATCTGATAGACAAAGCTATAGACAAAAAAGACGAGTGAGAAATGGAGCGATCCTATTGGTTGAAAGGATGTCGCGGTTGTCCCGCGAGAAGAAGCCAACCTCTTAGCCGGACGCTATCTGAGGGCGCAGACCCTTAGCCGGTTAAAGGGGCGTAATATGACATTTCCTGGTGGGGCATCCCCTACGAAGAAAGGGGTTGAGAAAATTTTGGGAAAGCAGCACAAGTTTACGCTATTTTCAGGCTCAAAGTTTATTAAGTAATCGCAAGGAGTAAAACTTGCAAAATAGAACGTATTGAAGTAACCGACAGACTTCTGAAATTAATGAAAACATAAAAAATTAAAGCCACTAGACGCATCCAATCACCATTATTTCCATAAGAACCGATGCAGTGCTGCGGTTTACACGAGCCTAAGATGTGGGTCTAAAAATCCATCCTAAAAAATAATCAGACAAGAAACTGAAAAAAGAAAAAAGGACGAGTATCAACACAGCTGAAGACAGGAAAGACGTATTCGGGCCTCTTTTTTAACTTTTTTCCCAAATCTGAGTAACACCTCATTGACAGAATATAGCAGGGCATTGAGAGCTCACGCTTCGCGTCACCGCGCCTTCACTTTTTCAGATGCAGCACGGACGTCCATCGAGTATGAATAGTTGTATCTCTGCGCCGCCGTCGTAAACGCGCATCCTTCCCCTCCCTCTATTTCCATATTGTGTTTGTTTGCGTTTGTCTAATTCGTAATGGTGCTTCAAGCACTACGTGAGTAACATAGCCGAAGGTAGGAGGGATATGTTCGGGCCTCTTTTTTAACTTTTCTCCCGAATCTGAGTGACACCTCATTAACAGCATATAGCAGAGCATTGAGAGCTCACAACTCACGCCATGCCATCGCGTCTTACATTTTTCATATGCAATTTAGACATCCATCTTGCGCGAATAGTTGTATCGCGTTTACACTTTAGACGTCTCTTATTTTTGAATTTCGAGATAAATGAAGGTTAAGTTTGCCCGAGATATGCTATGGTTTGTCCGGATCAATAGTCACAGAACTATGTTTAAAGGTCTCTCAAGAGGGGTATAAAGGGTGCATATATCTAAAAATCGAACCAACCATCGCTTTTAGAAGCAACTCCCTTAGGGGAGTTGCACATAGGGATGATGAAGCACCTGTATGTCAACAGAAAGGTGAACATTTCACAGAAAAGTGTTTAAGCTTCAAAAAGTTGTTCTTGGACCTCTGTTTATCAATCTCATGCGTAAAAGCACCTTTTCTTTACTCCCATCTCTCTCTTCTTCGGTTCATTTACGAAATTTTCCGCACATATTCTCGGTCGTAATTTTTTTCTCTTCTTATTTTGCTATCTGTCAGAGGGGCGCGTTTTTGGGCCGCCAAGGGGGCGTATCTGCCAATGGCAGATTGGCCTTATGGGCAGTCCGAGCCTGCTCCATCGTGTGCAGAAGATTTTATAGGCATTCCGTTCAATAACATTCATTGGTTTACCATGACAGACAAGACAACAGCAAAGATGTTTGGGTCTGTTGTGAGCAAGAAGTACAGCCGTTTTGAGCGTTGAAGATTGTGATAACAAGTTGGCACTTTCTAGGAAACTATATTATTTCTTTTTCTAATAACTCCTGAGAAGAGTTCGATGACCGCAGAGTGGTCACACTCTCCATTTAAAGGTACTCTAGGCCTCAGAGATAAAGTGAACAAGACTTGAGATATTTTTGGCGGGAAAATTTGAAGACGCAGGTCTAGCGGAAATGTCAAAATTCGGGATGAAACTGGCCGACTGTGGCCCTCCTGGCATTTACTATCCCATTTCCAAAATATGCATACCTGTAAAGCAAACTGGCATAGGTGTGAATGAAGTATCGTGGCCTAAATAGTAGTTCAAAGACCCAGACAAACGGTGCGACGTAGGGTCCTTCTCGAAACTAGGCCGGAAAAGGGCCTCATTGAAGAAAAGTGGAAAATCCGCCGGTCGAGCCCGACTGAATGGTGGCGCCAAGAGGGCCTTTGAAAGAGGCTTTAGGGACGGCATAAATTACACAGTCGATTTTGGGGTTTTGTTACGGTCGGCAGACGTACATCTCTGTTTTTGTCGGCGGTGCTCGGCCCGACAGTAAAAATGAATGAAATTGCTCGAAAGGAAAAGCGTTGAAAATCGAGCCACCCACATCAGTCGCGAATAATTGTGACACCCGATTGTCATGCAAGGGAAAAAACAGGATGTTTCTGGCGCTAATGGTTTCATTCATAAAACGGCCTAGGTATCTACCTCGACCGCAGCGGAGAGCCTGAGAAAAAAAAACGGGTCACGATATTGTGTGAAATAAGGGCAATATGAGTGCCTGGAATCGTTCGGGACTGTGAATGGTCGGAGCGTGAAAAAGGGTGCCAAGGGAAGAAGTAGCAACCCCTGTCCTCGTCGTAAATGCTGGTATTTGCATAGGTTCTATTGCCACCCTTTCCTGGTTTTCAGGAGCGGTTGCTGTAGTTATCGGGAAAATCCTCAGGGTGATCTTGATCAGAAGTTGCCAACTCGCCGGTTGTATTCTTCATTTTTTAGGTGTAGGTGCGCTTATGATAATGTATTAATATATCGTCACCTTCCGGTCACAGTATCACGAGCGCCGCCAAATTCTGGTGGAGAAACATTTATCAGATTGCTTAAATTTGCACCTTGTCTGGTGGTCCATTCTGTCTAGATTTTTTCAAAAGTTCCGGAAAATCCGAAAGATTTGAACCGTTTCGGGAACTTCAAAAGTTCCGGAAAAAATTCCGGAAAATCTCAAAAGTCCCGGAACTCGGCGCTAGTTCCGGGAAATGGGAGCACTGCCAAATTGTCTTTGAGAAGTCTCAAAGCCGGCAACACACATTGTGACCGGGAGGCAGGAGCGATGGGCGGGGGGGGGGCGCACCGGCGCAAGCAGTCTCGGAATCGTGATAGCGGTCACTGTATTCGTGTCCAGACCTGTCTGGTCAAAATTTGCGCAATGATGGCATCCAGGGGGCCATGGAAGGGGGGGGGGGACGGGCATACTGCCGTGCTGAGGAAGAACGCCGTATGAACATCCGGGAGTTGCCGAATTTCCTTCGATAAAATGTTCATTTTTGAGGAAAGGTAAATATATTTTCCTGAAATTTTCAGGGACTTCAGGTGGAATTGCGAACAAAATCATCTGCACAATTGGAGGGAAAATAATAGTCATAGGTTTACCAGGAAATGCGTGTTTTATCGAAGGCAATTTGGCAACGCCTGGTGGTTCATACGGCGTTCTTCCTCAGCGCGGTAGAGTGAGTCAGCGGTGGTCCCCGGCTTGACCGACGCGGGCCCCCCCGGATCCCCGAGTGGATGCCC
Source organism: Bemisia tabaci (assembly GCF_001854935.1). Classification (NCBI taxonomy): domain Eukaryota; kingdom Metazoa; phylum Arthropoda; class Insecta; order Hemiptera; family Aleyrodidae; genus Bemisia; species Bemisia tabaci. The sequence continues at coordinate 4,862,886 of NW_017547116.1, read as the reverse complement.
AATGCCACTGCCCGGTGCCCGATGCCCGATGTCGGGGAGGGGGGAGCGATTGGGGGCGAGTGCGCGCCGCGCCGCGGCGAATCGGCAGATTCCCCGATTATACGCACAGAAACAAGTCTGCTGCAGGTACTACACCTTTACGCCGCGCCATTGCCGTCTTTCTCTCAAGATAGCGCCACTGCCGTGTTAATGGAAGAACGCCGTATGAACCTTCAAGCGTCGCCAAATTTCCTTGGATAAAACTCGATTTTTCTGGAGAACTTATGAATATCTTTCCTCCCATTTTTCAGATAATTTTTCTCTCAATTTTACCTGAAGTTCCTCAAACTTTCAAGGAAATGTTTTTCCCTGAAGTCTCCGGGCAATTTTAGCAGATGCATACGTACATCAGGCCTTGGTGTCTCATTGAACGCTTTCGTAGTAGTAAGAACTAATAAAAACGCCTTCCTCCGGATAATGTGACGAATATAACTGAATGGCTGTTTTTCTTAACGCTGCGTTGAAGTCTCTCAGCAGTCTCAGTAGAGGCATACGTATATTGGGTCTTGAGCGTCTTGTTAAATTATTGCATAGTTTTCAGGACTGAGAAAAACTCCTTCCGTTGACAAACGTAACAAATGGAACTGAATGGCTGTGTTCCTTAACTCTGCGTTGAAGTCTCCAGGCAGCTTCACTGCCGCGCCAAGGAAAAACGTCGTATGAGCCATCAGGCGTTGTCAAATTCCTTTAGACAAATCACTAATTTTCAGAAAATTTTGTGAATATTTTCCCTTCAATTTCTCAGATAATTTTGGTTGTGATTTGATCTAAAACGTCTGAAAATTTCAAGGGAAAACATTCATAACTTTCCTAAAAAATGATCATTTTACCGGAGGAAATGTGGCAACTCTCAAGAGTTTATGCAGCGTTTTTCCTTAGTACGGCATAATAGCAGTGCGTCTTCATCATACCGGGATGCGCAAAAGAAACCCTCGGTACGCGTGTCACATGTGCAGAGTTCCCCCTCCCTGCTCCCTCCTAAAAGATAGGGGGGTCGTGACCTTCCCAAAAATTGTCTCTCTCGATGACTAGAACAAATGTTCTTACCAGTACATTAAAACTCAAAAATTGAAAACCTTATGGTGTATCGAGGGTTTTTTTTTACCCCGATCGGCATGAGTATTTCCATGTTCGTTGTGAGGTGGCAGTACATTATCTGGCCTACCTCGAAAATTGAAGGCGAGATGGTAACATGCATCGCTATACCCCCTTTTTGTTACGAAATCACTAGATAGGGTTAAAAATGTTGGCATCACAATCGATGTTTCCTCGTGAGAAATGTTGGAAATGAGGGCGTTGCGATATGGGGAGGAGTCAAGAAATCCTATTTTCAGCGTTAGGCACTTTATGAACGGTCCCTTATATGTTAGCCTACTAATGCGTGGATATTATGCTCTGGGGAGAGGGACAGTTGAAGTTTTTTCCGGTAAATGTGGCAAGCTCTCGTGAGAGTAAGCTTTCCGATAAGAAAAGTAACATTGCACCGAGAATGTTTTCTTGCCTACCTCAGAATTGGAGGGAAAATAGCGATGTTCGTACTCTTCATAAAAAGAAGAAATAAGAGAGGTAGAAAAGAACAAGGTGGAGATGATGATGTAGAATTAGGATAAGGAAATAGAGAAGAAAAGAAAGAAAAAAAGATGATGGGGAGAAGTGGAAGAAAAAGAAAAAGGTGAAGAATCTGGAGAGGGAGAAGATGAAGAAGATGGATAGAAGAAGGAGAGGAGAGGAAATAACATGAACGAATTTTGACCAGCGAATACACTTTTCTGGAGGTATTTGCCCAAATGGGAATGTTGAGTCCCCGAAAATAAAAGTTTCCACTTGTCGCCAGGACGCTAGTGGCGGGTCTCTTGTCTCTGGTCCGTACTTTCCCGATATAGATAGAGTACCTATATATACAGAGTATGGCCATTTTGGTGCCGATTTTTCATTGGTCGCGAGAATATAGGCTGACACGATGTTCCTACGGCCGTAAATAAACAAACAAAATGGCTCTTATCAGCAAGAAAGTTTGGGGTTATGCACATCCTACACCCTCCTATGATAAACGCGAAAGGCGATTTATAACAGTGTTTTCATGTGTTTTTTATGTGTTATTCGTAGATATGCTAGTTTAAATTGTTACTGCCGTATAATAGAAATTTTTGTCAAATTTCAGCTTCATTTCAATGTTACGGTGGGTCGCCATCTTGTTTGTTTATTTACGGCCGTAAGAGCATCATGAAGCCTAAAAACTCGTTGACCAATCAAACAGCGGCACAGTTTTCCTGTAGTTTAGAGATACGAATGGCCATACGCTGTCTATAAAGGTACTCTACCCTTCCCCAGCTGCATAAAAACTCTCTCCAAACACCCATTTATCCGGGTCACCGGTCAATTTTGTGCCTTTCAGCGGGCTCATTATTGAAATAGATAGACAAAGCTATAGACAAAGGAAACAAGGGGAAAATGGAATGATCTTATCGGCTGAAACGGGTGGTTCTTACAGACTAAAGGGGTAAATGATGGCGTAGCCATAGGGTCTCTCGAGGGATGCCGTCAGTTAGTTCATTGATTACCTCCTTTATCCACTGCGACCACCCGCCTCCGCCAATATGATCGCTCCATTTCCTCTATCAGTTTCAGTAATCAGCCCGTAGTTTTGCCATCGACATAGGTGCAAAGAGATATCGGTGGGTGTGAAGCGCCAATTAATTGAAATGGTTGTTTTTTCTACTCTGGCGTTTAAGTCTCTACTTCGAAAAATCATGGGTTTAGGTCTGCCGTGCGAAGAAAAAACGCCGTATGAACCCTCAGGCGTTGCCAAATTTCCTTCGATAAAAGACAACTTTCTCGGTAAAAATATGAATATCTTTGTTCCAATTATTCATAATTTTGTTCGCAATTTCACCCAAAGTTCATTACCTCCTTTATCATATGCGACCACCGCGCCCCCGCCATTTTCTCTTTGTCTATCAGTTTCAGTAATCAGCCCGTAGTTTTGCCATCGACATAGGTGCAAAGAGATATCGGTGGGTGTGAAGCGCCAATTAATTGAAATGGTTGTTTTTTCTACTCTGGCGTTTAAGTCTCTACTTCGAAAAATCATGGGTTTAGGTCTGCCGTGCTAAGAAAAACCGCCGGATGGGGATATTCCGCGGTGGATGTGGCAAGCTCCGGACGGGAGTAAGCTAGCCGGTGCATAGTACTCCGGCCGGTCGGACTCGGCCGCGGGAATAATTATGAACGGGGACCGAGGAACGGGGAACGGGGAACGTGGAACGGGGACCGGGGATAGTATGCCGATGCCGTGTGGCGGTTGCCGGGCGCGGATACTACCTGTGATGAAGTTATTAACCCATATCTCTTGCCGACAAAGGCCAGGTAAGCCCACCCAAACAGCTCCATTACCGTCGGATTCGCATAACGCCGCCCCGACCCCGGCCCGGACCCGACGACCGCCACGCCGGCCAACCTTGTAATTACAATATCCAACATCTTGTTTTCTTTTTAGTATTTATTAACTTAAATATCTCACTCTCCGGTGTTAGTTTCCACACGTTGCCCCAGCCCCGGCCCAGGCCCCCGGGCCCCGGGGTTGTGCCGCACTCCGTCGTCTCCCGTACGCAGGAACGTAACTCCATCTCGAGGTTGCCAAATTGGGTCAAACAATTAATTTATATTACATAATTATTATTTATCCAATTTTATCCATAATTTCCCTGATTTTTGCATGAAATGTGAGGAAAAATCAGCGCAATTTTCAGTCAAAAATGCTCCAGATTCTCCTGGTTAATGTGCGATTTGCGAGGGGAAATTTGGCAGCATCGAAATGTAGTTACGTTCTTTCGTGATAGGAACGACGACTTGTGGGCCTCGACGGGAGGATTTTTCCCCCGCCCCCGCCCGCGTGTCTACGCTTTTCGGTTCGCGCCCGGTTGGTTCTCTGTTTCGTCGGATCGGACTCGCAGATTGAATTGGTTCAGAGACAATACATTCCGGAGCAGTGCTCTTATTCCATGCTCGTCAAAAGTTCCGGGATCCGGAACTTTTTGTTCCGATTTCACCCGTTTCATGACCGTCGAAAGTTCCGGGATTCCTTTTAGATTTTTTCAAACGTTCCGAGAAAGTTCCGGAAAATGCAAGAGATCCGGAACATTTCGGGAATTTCAAAAGTTCCGAGAAAAATTCAAGAAAATTGCCGGGATTTTGAGCTAGTTCCGGGAAATGAGAGCACTGTTCCAGAGTGACTAAGAATAGTTTTTATAGTCGCTCCTGAAACAGCTCCCTTCCTAAGGGGGCTCCGTATCAGTTGCCACAGAGCAACGCCACATATCTTCATTGCAGTATTTCAAACTTTCCGATCCTATTTTCTTTTTCGGAAGCCAACTTTACAGCTTGAAATTCATACAGAATATTCTGCTAATATAGGGGAAAGAGCATTAATGTTTTGCCGGAATTTTGAACTAGTTTCGGAAAATGAGAACACTGTTCCAGAGTGACTAAAAATAGTTTTCATAGTCGCTCCTTAGACAGCTCATATCCCTAGGGGCTCATTGTGATCCCTTCCAAGGATCCATTTTCAAAGTTATGCAGCTTAATTTCACTCGATATTGGCAAAAATTTCAATTTTCATGACACTATATTCAGGGCCTCCTTAATCCTCCCTTATCACATTGTAAATCAGATGGTGCCTCCTAAGGAGAGGAGTTGTTTAAAAAATGACTGAAACTACGACCTTGAAAATAATAATGGTTAATTGCCAAAGATAATACATTTTAGAGACCCTGCACAAACAGTATCAGCAATGTCGCCGAATGAGACTCAAGATAAATTCAGACGCCAACGCTACTTCTTTGTTGATGATGATTACTGAGCAAGTTATAGAGCAAGAAATCAAATCAAATTCACGTGATGATGACCTATTAATATCGAGGTTGGCATTTTTTCACCTGAGTATATTCTTCGATTAGCTTGCTGAAACTTAGCTTGAAAGTGCTTAATACTTCGCTCAACAATCATCAGGCAAAACTGAGCGTTGACTTCCGGACAAAATACACAAAAGGAAAAATTGAAGGGCAGGGTCTCTGAAATACGTTGTCTCTGTTGCCGTGAGATATGCTTTAAAAGTTTAGGCTCGGCCATCATCCACTTGAAAACGCCGTCCCGGAAATGGCGTCCTTTTGTTGGCTTTCTCACGGACAATTGACGAAGTCATGGAGCACGACATCACTAAACACCGAAAACGACGTGTTCAAACAGAAATCAAACACCGGAATCTTCCAACAAGGCGTACCGAATTGACATTCGATCCGTCCAAACGTTCGATATTTGTTAGTATCGAACCCCGAAAAACTCCTTAGTAGTTCTCAGAGGCCCGCAGTATCCATGTGCGAGCATCTTATGTGGGTATGCATTTGTGTATCATAAATGACCGCTTGTCAATTTTGAATAATATTACATCACAATAAATCGATAATGAAAGTTACAAAACACATATCATCAGGATAAAATCATTGAACGTTGCAGTTTCACGCTATATTTTATTTCCATGAAGAAAAGCCTCAAAGTTTTGGCATTTCGGTTTTTTACTGATTTTGTCTCGTCCAATTAACGCGGAATGTTTAGTGGCATAGTGTGCTTCGCAATATATCGATTGATCTGACATTTATTGCAATGGGAAAAGATCGAAAAACAGGGTGTTCGCAGTGAACATCTGAATTATCGATTTTTCACCATAGAATCAAACTGTGAAAAATCGATAATCGATCATTCACGCCTCGCAACACCTTCGGCTGTGTTACTCGCGTAGTGCTTGAAGCACCATTACGAATAAGACAAACGCGAACAAACACAATATGGAAATAAAGCGAAGGAAAGGATGCGCGATAACGACGGCGCAGAGATACAACTATTCGTACTCGATGGACGTCCGTGCTGTATCTGAAAAATTGAAGGCGCGATGACGCGAAGCGTGAGTTCTCAATGCTCTGCTATATGCCGCCAATGAGGTGTCTCTCAGATTCGTGAGAAAAGTTAAAAAAGAGGCCCGAACACATCTCTTCTACCTTCGGCTGTGTTACTCACGTAGTGCTTGAAGCACCATTACGAATTAGACAAACGCGAACAAACACAATATGTAAATAATGCGAGGGAAAAGATGCGCGTTAACGACGGCGCAGAGATACAACTATTCGTACTCGATGGACGTCCGTGCTGTATCTGAGAAATTGAAGGCGCGATGACGCGAAGCGTGAGTTCTCAATGCTCTGCTTTATGCTGCCAATGAGGTGTCGCTCAGATTCGTGAGAAAAGTTTAAAAAGAGGCCCGAATACGTCATTCCTGTCTTCGGCTGTGTTGATACTCGTTCTTTCTTCTGTCCTCAGGTTCTTGTCTGATTCTTTTTTAGGATGGATTTTTAGACCCACGTCTTAAGTTCGTGTAAACCGCAGCACTGATTCGGTTCCTATGGAAATAATGGTGCTTGGATGCGTCTAGTGGCTTTAATTTTTTTTTGTTTTCTTTAATTTCAGAAGTCTGTTGGTCACTTCAATACGTTCAATTTTACAATTTTTACTCTGTACGATTAATAAACTTTGAACCTGAAAATAGCGTAAACTTGTGCTGCTTTGCCAAAAATTTCGGAACCCCTCTCCACGAAGGGGATGCCCCATCAGGAAATATCACATAACGCCCCTTTAACCAGCCAAGGGTCTACGCCCTCAGATGCGAGCCCGTCCGACCCTCGACCCTGGATGGATGTCGAAGTGAGGATTTTGGTAGGCTAGTTTTTACAAATTAATGCAGGATTACCAAACCAATTACTCAACTCCTTGGTCATGAGTCATGATTATACGGACCACATTTTGCACTGGAGAACCACTATTTCTGGGTCATTTTATGAACAGTAGATACGCCATTGGTTTCTCTATGCAGAAAGATGCTTTCATGGAAGAGTCAGGAATAGTGGTTCCTAATAGCAAAATGGAGATGTTGCATGTGTGAGGAATTTGCGATTTGACTGTTGATTCTCTTGTAAAAGTTCGCGAGAAACACGATAATGCTACTGGTTTTTTTTTAAATCAATTCCCAAGCTCAAGAAAAGCTCTTAAGTTGAGGCCAAAATGGAGGGGATATCCCACCCTACCCTGAGAGTCCACTCCTACATCAAGACAAACTCTCCATGCAAAGATAGGGAGCAAATACATTGACAGGGCTGCCACTTTCTTTGGGGACTCCAAAGCTGAAAACACAGCAACCCTGCTAATGTATTTGCTCCCTATCTTTTGCATTACGAGTTCGTTTTAACGTAGAGGTGGGCTCTCAGGATAGCGTGGGATATCGCCTCCATTTTGGCCTCAACTTTGAGAGCGTTTTTTGAGCTTGGGAGTTGATTTCAGAGAAAATAAGTGAGACCATCGTGTTTCTCGCGAACTTTTACATAAGAATCAACAGTCAAATCGCAAATTCTTTACACGTGCAACATCTCCATTCAATCTATTTTACAAGAAGAAAGATAGCAGTGTGAGGCTCTAAAATACAATGTTTTCCCACTGGGTACGAATAATCGATTATATCGCGGAGCCTTTTCGATAAAGGGATCCGAGCCGGAGTCAGAGTGAATAAATATTTGGCTTTGGGCTTTTGTGGTTGAGGTCCGACTGGATTCCTCCAGTATAGTGTGATGACGCCGCGCCGCACAGTGGATCACATCAATTAAAGAGGTCGGACATGAAATTTTTTACTAAAACTGCAAATTTTCATCTTTACTGCCGTGATAGCGAAGAGAGCCGTAAGTGCAAAAATGAAGTTCTGAGAAAACGGGCTCAGAAGCTTCCGAGTGGAACATTTTATTGAAAGAAGCCTCCGTTCTTTGTCTAATTGCCACTATTCGTCCGGAAGACTCCTAGAAATCATTTGGGGGATTAAAACTCGACCGATATTATTTTAAAGTACATGAAAAAGGTAAAATTCAGTTTCGTGTTAGGTTATTGTTAGGCAAGACAGCCGTAAGTGCTATCTTCTACATGCTTTCTTGGTTGCGTTTTGAACGCACAACAAACACATTTTCAGGTTAGAAATTGGCAGAAGAGGGCGGCACTTCACTGGAAAGCACCGTTTTCATTGGCTCTCATGCACCTGCGGCTGTCTTGAAAAAAACCAAGTTATTTTTTGTGCACTTACGGCTTTCTCATACGTCTCGTTTTCATTAAATTAGGATGAATTTTGCTGTTTTAGCTGTCTCAGCAATTTCATCTAAAAGAGTTACGACGAATTTTGAAGAAAACTCGATTTCGAAAATTTTGCACTTACCGCTCTCTTCGCTATCATGGCAGTTTATTCCGTCACATTTTAAATTTCAAGAGGTGCTTCTAGAAGACAATTTTACAAAGAAAGCAATGGACTCACTTTTAGAACTTCAAAGTTCTGTTTAAACGGAGTCATAGGTGTTTAAAGTTTCCAAATTTTGTCCGACCTCTTATTGACCCGGCCCGGCCCACCGTGCGTCGCCCGTAACGAGATCCAAAACAAGCACCGGTGATCCGATTCTCCCTAAAATAGGTTGTTCGAGTGTTTGTTTGTGTATTTGTTTATTTGTTTGTCTGTTTGTTTGTTTGCGTGTGCATGAGCCGTGGCAGTAGTCGCTTGCTCTATAACTCGGATTTTCATTCAATGATCCTGAGTTCTTGTTTCTGTTCGTCTGTTTGGAAGCGTTTATGCCGAATGGAACTATGTGCAAATGAATTAAATCAAAAGAAAGTATGTACATAGGGTTCACAACCTCCATAGTTTTAGCAGTGGCGTGGCGTGCTTTGCGATGTATCGATTGATCTGTCATTTAAACCTATGGAAAAAGATCGATAGAAGGGTGTTCGCAACGAACACCTTAATAATCGATTCTTTTCCATAGCTTCAAATGAGGAAATATCGATAATCGATCATTAACGCCACGCCACTGAGCTATAGAAATTTGAGCCGCTTTCACAGCGCTTTCTGGCGTTCCGTGACACCTAACCTCTACACCACAACCGTGTTAACCCTCTATGGCATGAACTAATTTTGGATCTCGGAGTCTAGGGGACACTAATCTATTTTGTAGCTTGCATAAAAAAATAGAGTACCGAATTTGTTTTCAAAATTTTAAATTTCAGGGAATCGATTTCCCAAAAAAAAGAAACACCTAACGAACTTTGAAAAATAAAGCCAGAAGGGCTAGATTCGATTTTTAAAAACCCTCAAAAAACGCCATTACGAATTCGTAACGTTATGCCCTAGAGGGTTGAGGAGAAACGCCGTATGGACATTCGAGAGTGACCAAATTTCCTCCAATAAAATGTTTACTTTTCATGGGAAGTTATATATATTTTCACTCGAAATTTACTGATAATTTAGATCTACTTGCGAATAAAATTCTCTGAAAAATCAGAGGAATAATATGTACAGATTTCTTTCAAAATCCGTGTTTTATCAAAGGAAATTTGGCAACATGTGAAGATTCATACGGTTTCTTCCTTAGATCGGTAGAGTGACCTATGTTCTCCTACAGCCGTTCAAGAAGTTGGCACACCCTCATTTCATTTAAAACCCCCTGTCGCCACCTTTTCACTGGGCTTCCCCTACAAAATTGTGGACCTAGATTGCACAGGCATATTTCGGTAAAAAAACGACTTGATTGAGTCAATTTTATATAACTGGACGTATTTCTGTCAAACGGAACTATGTGCATTAAGACATGAGCCCTGGGACCCATAAGAATATATGCATAACAGGGCTCACGTCATAATGCACATAGTTCCGTTTGACAGAAATACGTCCAACTGCGAAGGGGTTACGTTCCTTCGTCTAGGAAAGGGCAATCACACTTTATTTTGCGCTTAGGAACTATAATTCTGTCTCATTCTTAAAAAAACACGTATGTACACATGGAAACTACTAGTACAAGTGTTTTTTAAACTGAGCCAGCAATTTTAGTTCCTAATTGCAAAACAAGGTCCAATTTGTCTGAGACTCCTGCTCTCGGAACCAGAATTAGTAGACTTATTGACCTGGAAATTTGACTTTCGCTGAACTATTGCAAGTCGAAGAACTTCGGCGTTCTCATTCCTCACACGCGAGACCTCCAAAATGAGAGAAACTCGATCGGTATGTAACTATTCAAACGCAAAGGAGCGTGTGTTGCATGATCGACTAAATGCAGGCGCATCATAATGCCGAGTCCGCTCTCTGGCACGCTGGCGCTGCGTCACCCGGGACGAAGCCTATCCAATTATTTTGAAGCTTTAATACTTGCGTTCAAAGAAGTGAAGCTTGAGAAATGTTTTCACGTTGGTAGATCTTAAGTTGCCATCGGGGAAACATCCTTATTCTTCCAGTAAAATTACTCTAGAAGATCGGTAAGTTTCTAAACGGACCGTCACCAGTGGCGTGGCGTGAACAATCGATTATCGATATTTCCCCATTTGAAGCTATAGTAAAGAATCGATTATCAAGGTGTTCGTTACGAACACCCTGTTTATCGATTATTTTCCATAGGTTTAAATGGCAGAACAATCGATACATCGCAAAGCACGCCACGCCACTGACCGTCACCCTTCTTATGCGGAAACGGATTCCTAGACGAGAAAGGTAAACATTACTAACCAGTGAGTAAAACCCTACCTAAATCCACGACGAAGGGGTTTCAAACAGTGGCGAGACGTGAATGATCGATTATCGATATATTCCCATTTGAAGCTATGGTGAAGGATCGATTATCAAGGTGTTTGTTGCAAACACCCTGTTTATCGATCCTTTTTCATAGGTTTAGATGCTAGATCCAACGATGTGTCGTAAAGCACGCCACGCCACTGGTTTCAAACATTCATGGGAAATGAGGATTTACTGTATATTCGGCTTAAGCTACCTCTGCCGTGCTAAGGAAGAACGCCGTATGAACAATCAAGAGTTGCCAATTTTCCTTCACTAAAATGTTTATTTTTGAGGAAATTTATGAATATTTTTGCCTGAAATTTTCAGGAACTTTGGGTGAAATTCCAAACAAAATTATCTGATTAATTGGAACAAAAATATTCATAGTTTTACGGAGAAAGTTGTGTTTTCTCAAAGGAAATTTGGCAACGCCTGAGGGTTCATACGGCGTTTTTTCTTAGCGCAGCTGATGTAAACCCATGTTTTTTAGACGTAGAGACTTAAACGCCAGAGTAGGAAAAACAACCATTTCAATTAATTGGCGCTTCAAACCCATCGATATCTCTTTGCACCTATGTCGATGGCGAAACTGCGGGCTGATTACTGAGACTGATAGACAAAAAGAAACTGGAGCGATCATATTGGCGGAGGCGGGTGGTCGCAGTGGATAAAGGAGGTAATCAATGAACTTACTGACGGCATCCCTTGAGAGACCCTATAGCTGACGTCATCATTTACCCCTTAAGTCTGTAAGAATCACTCGTTTCAACTATAGTACCTTTATAGAGAGAGTATGGACAACTCCATTTATGTGGCTCTTAGGACCGAAAAGGGCGACAACGTGAAAAACGAAAATCACTAAAAAAGTGCCACTGCTAACCTATGCATTTGAAAGATTAATCAATAGGACCGACAGCTCATTCTAAACATGTTTTAAAGTATCAAGACATTAAAACTGAGAAAGTGTATGCGAAATTAAAGTTTTATACGTGCTTTTATAATGTTTGATCAGTGTAAATAGTTGAAATGAGAAAATTAGTACCGTTGGATAATTCGAGTTCATAGGTTGGCTGCCCTTTTAGGCCCCAAGAGCTACATGGCCTGATCAAACCTAACCTCCAGATTTTCGAGTTGTCCATACTCTCCCTAAAAAGGTACTCTCGTTTCAACCAATAAGATCATTCCATCTTCCCCTTGTTTCCTTTGTCTAAAGCTTTGTCTATCTATTTCAACAATGAGCCCGCTGGAAGGCACAAAGTTGACCGGTGACCCGGAAAAATGGGTGTTTGGAGAGAGTTTTTATGCAGCTGGGGAAGGGTTACATACATACTGTCGTGGATTGGATCAGGTGTCGATTGGTGGAGAGGAGAAACGCGTGCCAGAGCAGGTTACAAAGTGAGTCGAACAGAAAGTCTGGAGCACGTGTCCATGCACCCTGCCTTCCACGCCATCTGGCAAGCATCAAGCCTCAAACACCCTATCAAAAGCGACACTGATGTGCTGAGGGACAAAACCAGATTAAAATTCGAAGGTTTACCCGGAAAAATGTTTTTTTCTAGAAAAGTTACAGTCAGTTTCCGTGAAATTTTTAGAGAAAATAAATACGCACTGGAAAAAAAAGACACATTGGATCTAGAGTCCAGACTCTTGAAAACATTGACAAGAAAAAATACTCTTGATTCAATCAGATTTAAGCTTAAATCAAAAGGAAATCCGCTCAAATTAAGAGGCTTGTTCTTGATTTAAGTTTAAATCCGATTGAATCAAGAGTATTTTTTCTTGTCGATGTTTTTAAGAGTCTGGACTCTAGATCCAATGTGTTTTTTTTCCAGTGCGGATGCGCCGAAAACACTCCGCAAAATTAAAAAGAAAAAGTAATGCACATTTTTTTAGGAAGACTTTTATTTCACCGGTACCTTGTCAAGAAAAGACGCCGTATGAATGTTCTTAGGTTCCAAAATTTTTCAGGAAAAATGTTTTTTTCCGTAAAAGGTATATTATTATCATTTTTCGTGAAATTTTTTCAAAGACAGTTGATTCAAATATGCTAAAAACTATCCGAAAACAAATAAAACAATAATGTTGCCAACTCGCTAGATGTGCCAATGTGTAAAACACTCTCCTGAGTAAAGGTTATGAAACCAGACTTCGAGATTCCCGGTTTTGAGGCCCATTTTACCATAGATAGTCTCACGCATTTTAATGGTCAAAGTGCGAAACCACCTATCTCCGTTTGTGACGTTTCAGACTTCCTGCCGCACTTCACTTTTTCATCGAAAAACTAGTCAACTTAACTTTTTGATACTTCCTAAATTATTCCTTTCTGTCCACAGAATATTTCCTCTCTGTCCACAGAATATTTTGTATGCATTTCAAGCTATACAGTTCCCTTGTTTCTCTTTGAAAAATCAAATAGGAGCGAAAATTTTGAAACATCGCAATGGAAATACGCGGTTTTGCACTTTGGCCATCGATATTTCACCGAGTTCACTTCAAACACATGTATAGGAGCTCTACTCGAGCTCAAACTAAAAATTTTAGCACAACTTGGCACAATCTGAACTCTCAATGATTATGAGTACCTCCTGTGGGCCTCTCTAAACTCAACTTTACTAGCCCAAATCTGCTACAAGTTCAAGGTCACTCTGAAAAACGAGGCTCCTCACAGGAAATACAAATCATGAATGAGTAGAGGTCTCGACTTGAAGCTATCAATAATCGCATAAATCGAACGTCAAGAGCGGCCGAAAATAACCTCACACTCGGCCGTATTTCTGCCAAACGGAACTATGTACATTAGAACATGAGCTCTGAGGCCCATAAGAATGTATGTATAACAGGGCTCAAGTCATTATGCACATAGTTCCGTTTAGCAGAGATGAGTCCACTTAATCCCACGGGCAGGCCACACGGGTCTGTTTAGAAAAGTCAAGTGCACGTTGATCAGCGTTGAGACTTCGCTAATTTCGTCGTCTCTTTGACGAGAGGCATATCTTACTTCCGCTTGAACCGTGTTTCACATATAAATAGAGCTTTCTGGGACTCATGCGAAAGTAGAGATACACCTTTAAGCCAGAGGCGCGATGATTTTTGAGCCAGAACACACAATGCTTGCATCTTAACGTCCGTATAACTCTATTCTTGTGACCTCCATGCATCCGGTTTTTCTCAAAACGTCCGTAATTACTTCCATTCGACCTTTTGTTCAAATGATTTAAATATTGAAATAAAATGAACAACTATAGACGAAGTACAATGTCAAGTAATTTGACAGTTAATTCCTCTCCAAAATTTCACGTAGAAAGCTATTCGCAATTCGAACGAAAATATCTGAAATTTACTCATAAGCAACATATAAACGGTTTTATTCAGCACTGATGGTTACAGAAAATTTGAATGTCTTGCTCATAAAAAAAAAACCAGAGTCTATAATGTATATGAAATACAGATCGTAGATAAAATTTTTAATACAATGCATTGATACATTTAAAGACAAATAGCTAAACTTTTTCCAGTAAGTGCATCGAAGGAAGGAGGGGTTATCGAAGGAAATACGGCAGCATTTGGAGGTTCATACGTCGTTTTCCCCCAGCACAACAGTATATTGCCGTGCTAAGGAAGAACCCCGTATAATCCTCCAAGCATTGCAAAATTTCCTTTACTACAATTTGAATATCCTAGTGAATTTTTGAACATTTTCCTTCCTATTTTTTCATAAAATTCTTTTCGCAATTTCACCTAAAATTCCTGAACAAGGAAAAATATTCATAACTTTCCTGAAAAATAATCATTTTACCGGAGGGAATTTGGTAACGCTCGAATGTCCATACGACGTTTTTCCCTAGCACGGCAGTGGAAGATAACCTTTTGAGAAAAAATTCGAACCTACTTTTTTTCCTATTCCCAGGGAGCAAGAGCACTGGAAAATAAAACACATTGGATCGAGAGTTTAGACTCTTAAAACATCGACAAGGAAAAATACTCTTGATTCAATCAGATTTAAGCTTAAATCAAGAACCAAGCCTCTTAATTTGAGCGGATTTCCTTTTGATTTAAGCTTAAATCTGATTGAGTCAACAGTCCATTTTCTTGTAAATGTTTTCAAAAGTCTGGACTCTAGATCCAATGTATTTTTTTACCAGTGTTTATTTTCTATTCCCAAGGAGTATTTGAATGCCTTATGTCATGATTCGATGAGTTGATTTTCCCGAAAAACATCTCCACCCTAACGGGACGTACTGAAGTTGCCGTTAACGGAGGTTTCCTCGTCGAGGAAAAGTCCACGAGACGGGGATACCTAAAACCGATGACTCATCTCCTGGATGCTGATTATTCAACGATCCCGACGCCGCGTCGTCCGGTCGCCGCGCGTCGCGATGACCGGTGCCCAGGAGAAAGCAGTGTCTCCGCTCTCCGATACCTGCCTTTGCAATCCCTATCAATCCCTTCCTCGTCTTTTCACAGGCTCCGCCGCACAAGGGATCGAGTAATGGAAGAAGTCGGACAAAATTCGGAAACTTTAAACGCTTAGTACTCCGTTTACACAAAACTTTCAGGTTCTAAAGCTGCCGTGCCAAAGAAAAGTGCCGTATGAACACTCGAGAGTTACCAAATTCACTTCGATAAAATGATTATTTTTGAAAAAAGTTATGAATATTTTTCCTCGATATTTTCAGGAACTTTAGATGAAATTGCGAACGAAATGATCTGAAAAATTATAGAAGAAAAATGTTCATAATTTTACTGAGAAATTAGTAGTTCTTAAGAGGAAATTTGGCAACGCCTAAAGGGTCTCACGGCGTTCTTCCTTAGCACGGTAGAAATGTGGTTCCATTGGGTTTTTCGGGAAATTTTCTTCTTGAAGAACTTTAAAATTTAAAATGTGACGAACTAAACATACAAATTTGCAGTTTTAGTCAAAAATTTCATGTCCGACCTCTCTAATCGACTTGGTCCACTGTCTGCCGCCACGCGAGGTAAACAGTCTCACCCAATGTTGCCTAATTTCATAGGATATTATGTCGGTTTTACATGGAGTCTAACGGACTGTGCGATAAACCGGCATCATGCATGTATCAACTACTCGATATGCCGTCTGATTCATTTTTGGGGTTCTGCAGAAATCGCCTCTCTAAACAGCTCATTTTCACAATGAATCATTTCAAAGCCTTATTTGCCTTTTGATCTCTGGCCTTGCTCATAACAGCAACAGGTTCAAACCTGCACCTGAACCACTTGCGCGTTTTATTTATGAGGCTGCCTTTGATTAAGAATCAGGGTCTTAGTAGGGTACCTTTGAGTATGGTCAGGGTCACTGAGTCCCATGGAGAGGCGTATGGCCCAAAAATGGCGCCGCTTTTTTTTGGTTTCTGATATGAGCGAGGGATAAAAAAACTGATAAAAAAAATTCGTGCGTGGGACCCGAAGTTGAGATCATATGGATCTCTGAAGTTTTCGGATCACGCATCAAAAAAGTTGAGGTCCAGCCGCTGAAGTTCGGGTCAGACATCTGAAGTACTTCGATATATACAGAAGGGTTTGGGTCACACATCTGAAGTACTCCGGTACATACCGAAGTGCCTCGATGTCTGACCCGAACTTCGCAGCTCGACCTCAAGTTTCCGGATGCGTGATCAGAAAACTTCAGAGATCCATATGACCTCAACTTCGGGTCCCATGCACGAGGTTTTCTTCTCCGTGTGCCAACTGGGGTCTGGGCCGTATCGGCCAGAGGGTGACGGTGTGCCCTACACTGAAAAAAAATTCTCGGCGTTTTTACCAAGATCAGTTGGTACCTTTACCATCTCACTTTTTTTACCAATTATTGGTAATTTTACCAGGACAATCTAGTAAGCTTACCTAAAAACCGGTATTTTTACCGTTTCTTCAGGTAAGAATACCACTTTTATTGGTAATCAATCCCCGGTAACTTTGCCATTTTATCTCGGTAATTCTACCACAGTCGATAAAAAATATAGGCGTTTTTTCCCAAGGTCCAGTAAAATTACCGAGATTTCTCGTTAAAATTACCGATTCCATAAACGGTAATTTTACCCAGAAAAACTGGCATCAAATAGAACCCTGAATTCTTGGTAATTTTACCCTTTTCTCAGTAAATACACCGAGATTTTTTTTCAGTGCATAGTTTTCCACACGGCTCCGAACTTTTGAGTCACCCAGTAGGAAGTGCGCATGTATCCAGCCCATAGATCTCATTGTTTGCATGCGCCTGAGCCTCGGGGCTGGGGGGCGGGGGGTTAACGCCGAGTTATAATGTGTGTGTTTTTATTTCTTCGGCCGGTCTTCGTTTTGGTTTCATTAGCTTGAAATATCCCATTAGTGCCGTTGCTTCGCCTTCCTATCCGTCCGGCCAAGAACACCCACGGCCCACGTCCTGGTGCACGGCGAATTCGTCACACTTCTCTGTACCCGCCGCCGCGCAGGGCCGCTCATCCATTGCGGTGCACCGCAACCCCCCTATCCCCCCTCCCCCGACCCGCGTGGCCGGCATGATGCGTCGCTTTTACACCTCCCGGGCGGCCAAGTCCCGCGCCTGGACTCTTGGATCCATATTGAACGACTCCGATCATCGACAAAATGGACGTCTTTAAATGAAAAGGGACTATATCCATTCTGCCGTGCTAAGGAAGAACGTCGTATGAACCCTCGTGCGATACCAAACTTATTTTGGTAAAGTACGAATTTTCAGAAAAACTTATGAAAATGTTCCTCTCAATTTTTCAGACAATTTTCTTTGCAATGTGATCTAAATTATTAGATGATTGCACACTGAAAAAAACTCCGGCCGTGGGAGCCGCAATTACGGGCTGTATAGACATACCGTCCTTCCGGGCTCAAAGGCCGAAAATTCCGGCTGCTGGAGGCGTAGCTTTGATTGCTCCGGGTTCAGAGACCGAAGCTACGGCTCCAGCAGCCGGACTTTTTGGCCTTTGAGCCCGAAACGGACGGTATGTCTCTATAGCCCGTAATTGCGGCTCCCACGGCCGGAGTTTTTTTTTTTTTTCAGTGCAGATAAACATATTCATTATTAGTCCCAAAAATTAACATTTGAAGAGGGAAAATTTGGCAACTCTCGGATGTTCATACGGCGTGTTTCCTTAGCGCGGCAGCATTCGGATATTAGCCCTAAGCTACTCCACGAGAATACAATAATCATGTATAACAATGGGCTGATTACATAGAGTACATAGAGTCATAATATAATTTAAAAAGCTGGGGTTATGTTCTAGTGGACGAGTTGCAAGCCCGGTGTGCGCCGAGATTAGGCCACCTTTTTGATATATTTTCTATTCAAAATTGCGATGTATAATACGTGATAAATCATATGAATATCACAGTAAAAATATGTATTCCATGAAGTTTGAAGAAAAATTGAATAAGAACTTGATACTTGTGATGTCACTATTTCAACGCAGAGGGCCTATATTGTTCATATCTCTAATATTAAGGTGGAATATGCACGGTTTCTCACTCAAAAGCTCAGGGCAAAATTTTGTCTTCCACTTTCATTTTTGACTGATAATCCAAAAATTCCTGCGATATTATTCTAATCTAATACCTCCTTTCATATTGTGCCATATCTTCCGCCTTCATTTTAGAGGGATAGGCCAAAAACGCTTCCTTGCGTTAGTATAGTTGTATCTTTTGAGATTGAACCATGCGGGAAGTCGAACGCATGCAGTATAGTCGAAGGATCAAGATGCTGAAGGTCCCATCGTTGCCTGTAATGACATATACCTAACGTACTTGAAGCAGTTAATAATATGATCCTTTTTTAAAAATGTTTTCATACTAAATTAGATACAAAAATAGTGTCACTGTAAATAAATAAGTGCGTTTCCTCTGGTTTTTATGTAGTCTTGAAACAAAGCAATTTATAGCGGAATTTTGCGACTAAGCGCATTTAACTTGAATGCCCTGTGAAATGCTCAAGATTCTCTCGGTAAACAAACTGAAAGAAGAGAATGCTGCCTTAACATTCTGGATGTAAAAAAGTGTGCGACAACTTACGGAACGCTGAGTTAACCGTCAGTTACCACAACAATTTCAAGATGTAAAGCTAACTGCAGTGGCGGTTAACTCAAAGTTTTGTGGGTTGGCGCACACTTTCTCACATCCAGAATGTTAAGTCAGCATTCTTTTTTTTTTCGGTGAATGCAATTTCCGTGGGGAAAATTGATAACATTGAAATGTTGTAACGTCCTTTCGTCACGTGAGTTTCGTGAGGGTAACAACGCTGTGAGACAAGTTTTATCTCAATTTAAGAGGTAATATGCCCTAGATTCTCTCAGTAAAAATTCGATTTTCGTGGGGGAAAATTCGTAAAATTGAAATGCGGTCACGTTCTTCCAGTTACTATAGCGATGTCAATATGTATAGCTAACTACTGTGGTGGTTAAATCAGCTTTTTGTGAGTTGTCACACACTTTTTTACATCCAGAATGTTAAGTCAGCACCCTTTTTTTCGGTGAATGCAATTTGCGTGGGGAAAATTGATAACATTCACGGGGAAAAAAAGGCGGGTAGATATCACCATACTATGGTTAAAAAACGGCACAACTAGACAGTATGGTAACTTCCACCAAATTATCACAATAAGGAAAAATCTTGTTACTTTCCCAATAATTTTGATGGAAGTTACCATTCTCTCTGGTCGTGCCGTTTGTTAACCAGAATATGGTAAATTTTACCTAACTGCACTACCTAAAGTAACCGCGCATTTCAACACGGAAAGAAAAATTACGAAAAATTTACCATATTCTGGTTAAGAAACGGCACAACCAGACAGTATGGTAACTTCCACCAAATTCTCACAAAGGGAAAATCTTGTTACTTTCACAATAATTTTGATGGAAGTTACCATACTCTCTGGCCGTGCCGTTTATTAACCAGAATATGGTAAATTTTACCTAATTTTTCTTTCCGTGTTGAAATGCGATTACGTTCTTTCATCGCGTGAGTTTCGTGGACGTTGTGAGACACCACTGAAAATTCTCGGCGTTTTTACCACGGTCCGTTGGTACCTTTACCATCTCACTTTTTTTACCGATTATTGGTAAATTTACCAAGACAGACTGGTAAGCTTGCCTAAAAACCGGTATTTTTACTGTTTTTTTCAGGTGAGAATACCACTTTTATTGGTAATCAATTCCCGGTAACTTTGCAATTTTATTTCGGTAATTCTACCACAGTCGATAAAAAATATTGGCGTTTTTACGAAGGTCCAGTAAAATTACCGAGAAAGTTCAATAATTTTACCGAGATTTCTTGGTAAAATTACCAATTCCATAAATGGTAATTTTACCAAGAAACAACTGGGATCAAATAGAACCCTGAATTCCTGGTAATTTTACCCTTTTCTTAGTAAATACACCGAGATATTATTTTCAGTGTGTTCTATCTCAATTTACGAAGCACCCTGTAGGAGACTTGGAGTCTCAATACATAAGCGCAGCGTATCGGACTGCGTCGCGGTGGCAGGACATTCATGAATGAGTTTATGGTCCGGGGGGCGGCTCCTCCGGCGGGGGCGGGGGCGGGTGCCCAGGTGAGGAGGCCCCGCCCACGGGCAGCCCCCGCCCCCGGTGGTGGGGGCCGGCGCGCGGGGTGCGGCGCGGGCCCGCGCGGCCCGGCCTCGCGCCCGCTCCGGCAGATGATATCGGAATCGGTGGTGCTCGGATGTCGGATGTGATATAGTGATGGTGTGATGTGGTCAAGCGCGCCGCTGGTGCTCCTTGCAGTTTTCGCGGCCCTCCAAGCCACCCACGCCGGCCAAGCCGGGGACGTCCACGGAAAAAACAACAACAATAACAACAAGCCCGGTCGAGGACGCGGTCGAGGCAGCAATTGGTGGTGAGTACCCCGAAAAATTACCTTTTTATCCCGCTCAGAACCGTCAATTTCATCCCTTTGTCCTGTCACTGGCATGCCGTCATTGTTTTGAGGAGTATTTTGACCATTTATTTTAGGGCTTTCTTGTCGTTCTTGCTCAGCAATTGGTGGTGAGTACCCCCGAAAAATTACCTTTTTATCTCGCCCAGAATCGTCAATTTCATCCCTTTATCCTGTCACTGGCATGTCGTCATTGTTTTGTGAAGTATTTTGACCATTTATTTTAGGGCTTTCTTGTCGTTCTTGCTCAGCAATTGGTGATGAGTACCCCGAAAAATTACCTTTTTACCCCGCTCAGAATCGTCAATTTCATCCCTGTATCCTGTCACTGGCATGTCGTCATTGCTTTGTGCAGTATTTTGACCATTTATTTTAGGGCTGTCGAGGCAGCAATTGGTGGTGAGTACGCCGAAAAATTACCTTTTTATCTCGCTCAGAATCGTCGATTTCATCCCTTCATCCTGTCACTGGCATGTCGTCATTGTTTCGTGAAGTATTTCGACCATTTATTTTAGGGTTTTCTTGTCGTTCTTGCTCAATTAAATCCTAAACTATGCGTAATCTAGGGTGTTTTCTGGTTGATCCTTTTTTTCTTGCTCAGAACCGTCAATTTCATCCCTTGTGCTTGTCGCTGGCATGTCGTCATTGTTTTTTCAAGTTTTTCGACTGTTTACTTAAGAGCTTTTTTGTCGTTCTTAATCAATGGTATTCTCAACTATACGTAATCTAGGGGATTTGCTGGTTGATTTTCCCTTTTGACGATGTGCGTGGTAGCGGCAGCGAGCCTAGAACCAGAATTTCATCCCTTATTCCTATCGCCGGCATGTCGTCATTGTTTCGTGAAGTTTTTCGACTCTTTAATTAAAATTAGGGGCTTTCTTGTCAATCTTGCTCAATGAAATTCTCAGTAATCTAGGATGTTTCCTGGTTGATTTTACTTTTTAACGATGTGCGGGCTAGCGGCAGCGATCGGTGTCAAGTTCCCAAATAGTTCTCAAAACAGCTAGTATAATTCATCCGTTTTTCCTGTCGTCATTGTTTTGTAAAGTTTTTCGACTGTTTATTAAAGAGCTTTTTTGTCGTCCTTGTCAATAGAATCTTCAACAGTAGGGTTTTTTCTGGTTGAGTTTATTTTTTAACGATGTGCGTAGTAGCGGCAGCGATTGATAGCGAGTCCCCAAATAGTTTCTGTATCTCACATAAAACAGTAAATTTCATCCCTTTTTCGTATCGTCGTCGTTTTGTGAAGTTTTTTAACCATGTATTTAAGGGTTTTCTCGTCGTTCTTTCTCTGAGACCCTTACGCAGAAACTAGGGTTGTTTGTGGTTGATTTTACTCTTTTAATGATGTGCGTAGTATTGGAAGGGATTTTCTTGCCCTAAACAGTTAATTTCACTCATTTCTCCTGTAGCCGGCATGACGTATATGTTTTAAGAAGTTTTTTTACCACTTTTTGACGGTTCTCTAGTCGTTTTCTCAATGAGTCCCCGCAAGCTATCCATAATAATTGGTATATGATAGTTACGCGAAAAAATGAGCCTATTTTACTTCTTAGCGATGTTCGGGCTCGTGGAAGCGATTTGTTGTGAATCTCTTGAAAAAAATACTTACTCCTTGCCTAAGACGGTCAATTTCATGCCTTGCCGCATTTAGTCTTTGTTTTTGAAAGCTTTTCGCTGATTTATTTAAGATTTTCTTGTTTTTCCCCGTATGAGAGCCCAAACTACATGTAATCTTTGGTTTTCGGTAGTCAGCGATTGGACGATGGTCACGATAACGATTGTTAGTCCGTCCCCTAAGAAAAGTATTTTCTTCTTGCATAACATTGTGAATTTCATCCCCTCTTTATGTTTACTGTGATGCCGTCATTTTTGGTAAAGTTTTTCAACTATTTAAGTACTGACGCGGTTTTCTAATCGTCCTCTTAGAACTTTGATAGGTACTCAAAATGACACAGTATCTGCATTTCACGCCAAATAAACTTAATTATTTAGATACTTTCTCTAATTTTCCCCCTATTATTTTTGCTAATATCTGGCGCTACGAAGACTTCTTGAAAGTCAGTTACCTCCTGTGACAACCCGCATTCCTAGACATTCGTTCAAATCACTTATATTCATCCCTTCCTAGATTAACGTCGACAAATATCAACCTTCACTCCTATTTCCAACCCCTCTCTCGTTCATTAAAGGTTGCTTTGAGTATCAGTTTCGTTTCCTGTCAAAAACTCCTCTGCAATAACGACCCTAATAGGTTCTTCTCTTGACCAATATTAACTAGCTGAAAACCAAATCTCTCATGTTTTGATACGAAAAGGATTAGAATAAGGTGTCATGAAACATTCATGAGCACAATATTACGCGTAATGAATTGATAATTTAATTGCGAAACTTGCGATATGCCTTTTACTGTCTTCACAATATTCCCAGCGGTATTCTTCGATTTAAATGTGTGGGAGAGAAGAGAGTCTGAGCACAAATTAAAATATTTTTTTTTCCGTTTATCATCCTAAAAGGGATCATACAAATAAATTGGCTTCTGTCATACTGTTCTGTAGTTTGGAAATGTGTCATTATAAATGACTCATTCCCTGAAATTCATTCCTGCATATTTATTGCGGTAATCGACTGATCGCGTTTAATGATGGCGTTCACGTGAATTCCTGCGAAATAGCCTTTTTTCATCCAAAATGATTCATCAATTCACTTTTACTGAACGCAATTGTCGTAGAAAGTGTTTTTATAAAAGCAATTTGATTGAAATTACTTAATTTTTTCTCGGGGCATGATATAGGATAATTGATTTATTTAGTTTAATTAGTTGTCCGCTAGTTTTTTCGTTGATCTCCTGTAGTAAAAAGTATCAAAGTAATCAGTTAATGTACAAAATTCAACGAGAGTTTCAAATCATGCCTCTCGTAGATAAACTTGGACAAATTTACCCAACTTTTTGGGATTTTCGTAAAGATTTAATGGATTAAAATTTTAACGATGACACCTTCGACACTCAGCCCTCATCTAAAATTATACGAAGATTTTTTTCTCTGTGTTAATGACCACCGGTAATTTTTTATGAGGTTATCTTTTTAATGACACCCTTTGAAATGAAGCCTGTCTAACGATGCAAAGACAATATTTGCCTATTCTACATTCGAATAAAAAATAAATAAATTACAAAATAAATGACTGTGTCCGCTCACAATGTCTCAATTTTTTTTTCCTTTGAGAACTTTGAGTCCTGAAAAATAAAAACACGCCAAAAAAATCAATGAAATCGAAAAACTGTGACTGACAATCCTTTGCATCTGTCATATCATTTAACTTTTGACGGTTTTAATTTTCCTCTTTTGTCCATAAAATTTACGCTTACGGAGGAAATTCAGAACAGGGGAAACTGAAAATAGTGCGATGAACTCAAATTTTATTATTTTGTTTAATCCTCATCGCTCAGCACATATCATTTTACTTTTTGAGGAAACTTGTATGGCTCTCTTTGATTCATTTTCAATTGACTGAATGGAAAAAAAGAGAAAATCCAGAATGGCAACGAGAGAAAATACCGCGAATTAAAGTTACACAAAAGTAAAAGAAAGGCTACGGTTACGCAAAATTATTGAAATTTCAACGAGGAACGATACACAATTTCTTTTTCAACCCGAATACCGTCAGCAATAAAATTCGTGCATGCTAAGTTTACATGAATCCGATCTCATACCACAATTGTTTAGAATGAGACTTTTTCATGCACATTTTAAATCTGTTACATTTGCAACCATTTCTCAGACCATCTGAAAATGTGTGCTTTTACCTCGGCAGTTATGAAAGAATTCCTGACTGAGTAAAAACAAAAGTGGCGTATTGTGCCGAATTCTCGATTACCGTAAAATTGCATCAAGAAATGTCTGAAGCAAGACCACCTTTCCGTAATTTTCCGTATCTACATGATATTCTCTCATTAGTTTCAGCTGCGATTCCAAAATATTGAGAAATTTGCCTGTTTAAATTTACCTCCTTTTATTGAGAGCTTTGATCGTCTGTCTATTCATCATCACTCATGAATGACTTGTCACGTGTTGTACAGACAATGAAACTGCAAAAACGCGTAACTTGCTTTGCGTCACTGCAGATTTCCTGCCATACCTTATTTTTGAAATGGGGAAATACTCACAATTCGTATTTTAATAACTTCCGTAATTCTTTGTCTCTGTGTGCGAAGAATGTCCTGTGAAAATTTCAAACAATAGCGTGGGTTTGTTCTCTTTTGATAAAATAAATTGGGAGCGGAAATTTTGAAACACCGCGAACCAGTTACGAATTTTTGCAATTTCACAGTCGATATGCATCACACTACCGATCATTCGACAACTGCCAAAACTTTATGAATAAACCAACAAAAGCAATTTTAAAATATTTTTAACTTCTACTTTTCATTCGATCTTAAATTCTATTACCGCGGTCTGATCATTGAAATGATACACAAATAAACAAAAGGAAATGCAGCGATCCTATCGGTCAAAATGTGTGGTAGCTGTAGCTATAGACTAAGGGGGAAAACAATGGACTGACTATAGGGCCTATCCATACATGTTTTGGTTTTAAGGGATCTATTTTAGTCTGCAGTAATCTGTTCGATTTCGAAATCGTCGCTTACTTTCTTACCTCCGCGTTTAAGTCTCTTTGGACGTGCATAACGCAGCCACTGAGGCAAGTGGTATTTGCAATCTATACGTGTAATGGAGAATTTGCAAGGGTCTGAAATTTGATGAATTTCCTGTTTAAGTGGAATCCTCTGAGTGAACTGAACACGAAGATACCCTTGATTCATAAATTGAGCAACTATTAGAGGAGATATAACAAAATAACCGATTCTGCTAAAATACATGTGTTTAAATGGGAAATGCCGCCAGATGACGTCACAAGGCGGCGCATTTTCTCACTTTTAAATCAATTTTTCTCCAATTTCCCATGTCAGAAAAAAATTATGAAAAATATTGCGAACTCAGCTCATTAGGCACTTTCAGATGAAGCAATAAAAAAATTGCGTGCAAATTCTCCATTGTTTGGAGAAGCAGGCTGATTATAGAAATTGATAGGCAAAGCAATAGACAAAGAAGACAATGGAGTGATGTCATTGGTTGAAAGTTGTGGGCTAAGGGGAAAATAATTTACTAATGGATCTTTCTTGGGTTGCTCATAGTTAGCCTATTACTAACCCCCTTTGTCTTTCGCAACCACCTATTTCCACCAATAGGATCGCTTCATTTTCTCTCGTTTTTTTGTCTGAAGCCGTCCATAAATTTCAATAACCACAACCAGCCCGCAGGGTCATTGAATTCCGTTTTATGGCCAAGCTAAATTTCAACCGAGCTCAATGATATCATTTTCGGGGAAAACACCGAGATTAAACAATCGCATGGTTCTTCAAATCATGGAGAAGCTCGAATTAAAATCGCGAAGAATGAGAGAACAAGAGGCGGAATTCATAAATGAAAAAAGCTTGGAAAGCAAAAAATTACAAAAGGAGCACCATAACTAATTACCTCCTCGAGGAGTGACAATATTCCGCATATTTGTAACCACCATAAAAATAAATTCGTCCTCCGAAAAAATTCAACGCGAGGAGCTAAAACGAGAACTCCCGATTGCGGGTCAAAGACCACCTACTGCCGTGCTAAGGAGAAACCCCGTATGAACCTTCAGGCGTTGCCAAATTTCATTCGATAAAACGCGAATTTTCTGGTGAACTTGCAAATATTTTCCTTGAAATTTTTCAGATAATTTTGTTTGCAATCTCATCTAAGGATTCTGAAAATTTGAAGAAAAAAAATTCATAACTTTCCTCAAAAATAAACATTTTATTGAAGGAAATTTGGCAACTCTCAAATATTCATACGGCGTTCTTCCTTAGCGCGGCGGAACAGCCGTCGAAATTCGACCGTATTAATGGCGAAAGGGCGCAAGGAGCGAGACGCTTTCATGCTCCCGGGAATAATTATTTAGTGACGAATAATCCGTAAAAAAGGCAATTTAAATTCTTGCGCACACATCTCTCTGTTATAATCCACGAACGCATTTTCCTCTCCGATTCATCGAAATTTCGATTCGAAGGAACTTCGATATTTTTTCCACGTATCAAATACGGCAGGATAGTCAACTCGTATCGATAATCCTGTATATTCGGACCGATTGTTGCTTCAGTTCACCTTTTGGAAACTCTAAGCAAATATCTAATTAGGTGACACAATAATGTTGGAATTACCAACGCAACCAACGAAAAACACGAATGAGGTATAATCATAACCAGATTTGAGGTTTTGTTTGCTGAAAATCACTGGCTTGATATTTCATTAAGAGCGCCGATTAGAAAGAATACTTTCTCGGGTAACTTAAGTCTGAAACTGTTCAATTCAATTAAATTGAATTTTTTAATTGAACTTAATTTCAAAAAATAAATTATTACTATAGTACATTTAATTATTTTATTTCAAAGAGACCCGAGTTTCAGGAAACGTAGATTCGAACGTTTTGGCACGAAGAGAGTTCAAAAATATCGAAGAAATCTAAAACGGATCAGGGTTTGTTTTATAGCTTTTAAACGCACACCATTCGGAGGAAGCTATTTTAAGTTCTTACCCGCCGTGCTCACTTTTCAGGACGTAAAATTTCCGGATTCCAATGCAATTTTTTTACCTTTCCGGTTAAAAATCTACTAAGTTGTGTTTGTAACTCGTTTGCTAGGATACTAGATAAAGTTTTCCTCCGAAATTTTTGAATCTGACTTCCGAACCAAATTCAACAATGCCCGTAGTGTTGAAGTTTTTCCGCGTGAAGTGAGTTCCTTTTTTTCGCAACACATATTAACGTCGTCTCCCATAGGAAAGAAGGAGGAAAATTGTGTTATTTTTCGCGTGTACTTAGCTTAAAAATCGGTAGAAATTAAAATTAGGAAAGTCCGAAAGTTCCCTCGTAAAAATGCGATTTCTGAATGAAAATTTTGCAACGTTCAAGCGGAGTTACGTTCTTACGTCCAGGAGGTGATAGACAAAGAGGACGTAATACGTGTGGAGCGATTCTTTTGGTTAATTTGGGTGGTTCTTTTAGACTAAGGCGTGCTAAGGAAAAACGCCGTATGAACATTCGAGAGCTGCCAAATTTCCCTTGATAGAACATGTATTTTTGACGATATTCATGCATATTTTTCCTTGAAATTTTCAGATATTTTTGATTAAATTGCGTACAAAATTGCCTAAACATTCTGAAAAAAAAAAAAATTCAAAATTTTACGAGTAAGTTCGGTTTTTAATGAAGTAAATCTGGCAGCGTCTGAAGGCTCATACGGCGTTTTTCCTTAGCACGGCAGAATAAAGGATGGACTAACTAAAGGGTCCCTCGTGAGTTGTCGTTATTCATAGTCTAAACCCCTACCTCCTTTGTCTATTTCAACCACCCGCTTCCACCAATAGAATCCCTCCATGTCTCTTTTGTCCTCTTTGTCTATAGCTTCGCCTATCAATTTCAACGATCGAGCCGCTGTGCTTTCTGGGACTCATCTGGAAACAGAGGTACGTCCTTACGTCATAATTGCAACGATTTGAGGATGCGCCGAGGTTGCGAGTAAAGAGCGCAGTTCGCTCACATTTTTAGCGGAGCTGCGCTCTTGACACCATTAAGACCTTAATTTTTCTCGTGTCACATACGCGCTCTCACGCGCCAGAAAACGGGATTAGAGGTTAAACTCGCGCAGTCGCGCTGCAGAGCTCCGGCCTTAATTGTTCGCCCTCTGATTGATAGCGCCGGGCACTGCCACTGCTCAGCTTCACAATGCTGCCACACTGAAAAAAAAATCTCGGTGTATTTACCAAGAAAAGGGTAAAATTACCAAGAATTCAGGGTTCTATTTGATACCAGTTTGTTCTTGGTAAAATTACCATTTATGGAATTGGTACTTTTACCGAGAAATCTCGATAAAATTATTGAACTTTCTCGGTAATTTTACTGGACCTTGGTAAAAACGCCAATATTTTTTATCGACTGTGGTAGAATTACCGAGATAAAATGGCAAAGTTACCGGGAATTGATTACCAATAAAAGTGGTATTCTTAACTGAAAAAACAGTAAAAATACCGGTTTTAGGTAAGCTTACCAGTTTGTCTTGGTAAAATTACCAATAATTGGTAAAAAGTGAGATGGTTAAGGTACCAACGAACCTTCGTAAAAACGCCGATAATTTTTTTTCGGTGCAAATGTAAGGTCTAGTCGGAGTTTTTTCCAGTTGTGACTCTTATAAAATGACAACAAGTTTCTCTTAATTTTGAATTGACTATGTATAGATATTTCTCTTATCTTATCTAATCTAACTCGAGGTGAGGCAGCTCAATAAGAAAATCAGAGTTATTGTAAAGCATGTTGCCACAATTTACTCAAATCAGTAGTTGCACACACTGCAAAACACATATCCTTGCAGAGACATCCTTGCTACACGGAGGTTGCTTTCTGGCCTACCTCGGAAATTGAAGGTGAAATGGATGCAACCAAGAAAATGGGGCGTGTCTACGTCGCATCTGGAGAAAATACAGTTTAAAACCCCTGCAATAACAATCCAAGCAATATAATCTAGTGAGGTAAAAGTAAAATGTTTTTTTCACAAAATGATGATTAGTGAGTAAAGTTTTTAGGAAAAAATCAAATAAAATTCGCCTGATGACTGATGAATGAAGTGAGCTTTTTGCCAGGTGAATTTTAGCAAATTTTGTTAGGATTGCTCAACTCGTCGTTTCACTCGCGAAAGAACGAGACTACATTTCAATGTTGCCAGATTTTATCTCGCAAATTGCACATTAACTAGGAGAATCTACAGAATTCCTAACCGAAAATTTCACAGATTTTTCCTCAAAATTCATGTAAAAATCAGAAAAAATTTGGATAAAAATTGCACAAATACAGTTTTGTAAAATCGATTCATTGTTTGGGTCGATTTGGCAACCTAGAAATGAAGTTACGTTCCCTCGTCCAGGAGATGGCGAACTCTCCGGTCGTAAGTCATCATTAGACCAATCCGAGCGTTGATTTCCGCAAGCATCTTTTAAATTTACACTCTAGTGAGGATAGAGGTGCGACGTCTATATTATAAATTGTTTCTGGAAACCCCGAATTTTCAGTTCAAACCCTGCTCACCTGCGCTGCGGTTCTCGCCGTGGCCGAATCATTCATTCCCGCGCTGCTGTGCTCACGAAGAACCGCGTATCTGCAGAGGATATCAATTGGAGTTGCGCGATTCTTCCATGGTTTGGTGAAGTGCTCGAGTGCCAAGAGACACTTGACGGGTGCGCTCCGGCCGAGTAAGCTAAGTAACAACCACGCAACTTCCATTGGTATCCTAAGATTCTTGCGCGGTTCTTCTTGAGGGCGGTAGTAAGTTCGTCTTGATTTATGCTCGGTGCGCGCCTTTTCATTGGGACCACGCTCGCGGTCGCCGCCGTTGAAGCGAGCAAACAAACAAACAAACGAACAAACAAACAAACAAATCAGCCGCGCAAACACACTTGAACTCGCAGCACTTTGAAGCCCCGTTGATCGGCCGGGGCAGACAATGTCTCAGCCGTGACGTCACACGCAGCGGCGATCTTGCAAGTTGGCAACACTGTTCTTCCTGCATTCAAATCCAATAAAAACTAGGGGGCTAAGCACCCTGGCCGCTACGCGGCCCAACCCCCAGATAGCGCTTCGCGCTTTCCCAGGCGCGCTTCGACAAAAGAACGACCGAACTAACCCTATTAACGGACCAAGATTCAACATTTCCCACTTAGTTAAATTTACGCTAAATTTGAAATTCCCGCCATTTTTCATTAGCGGGAATTTCAAATTTTGTCCCCCTTTCTTAACTCTCTGATCTACTCTTATATAAAAAAAACTTCCATCAAGATTTTCCCGCGTTTTTTGGAACTTAACACTTTATAAAATAAAAAACTGTTTGACCCATGCACCTCAAATTTTCAGGTTAAGCTCTTGATAGTATTTACAAGCGCCATGCGACGTTTCAAACTTTCTGCCGTCATTTTATTTTTTTTACAGAGAAATCCTCCAACGAAGCTGTCCGAAAATTTCACTGAATTTTCTCACACAGGAAAAAAAAAACACATTGGATCTAGAGTTCAGACTCTTGAAAACATTGACAAGAAAAAGGACTCTAGATTCAATCAGATTTAAGCTTAAATCAAAAGGAAATCCGCTCAAATTAAGAGGCTTGGTTCTTGATTTTAGCTTAAATCTGATCGAATCAAGAGTATTTTTTCTTGTCGATGTTTTTAAGAGTCCGGACTCTAGATCCAAAGCGTTTCTTTTCCCAGTGCGCACGCTGCCGATGAAATTCGGTGAAATTTTCAAACAGATACTTCGGCCGGAAGATGACGAGATATCACTCCTGTAACGAACGTGATTTTTCTCGGTGCATACTGTCACGCTGGACGAAATGAACAGACGAGTTTGGATTCTCCAGTTTTCGGTTTCTCCAACGCCAGACTCCGGAGGCACCGTGGGGGCAGTTTCGTTCTCCATGAAACCATTCTTCAGCCGCGTTGGGCGAGTCTCACCCGTTGCTGACTCACTCGGGGGTGGACCAGGAAATTAATGAAAAGAATTGACTGATGTCTAGACGCCGCGCTGTTGTCGAGGCGCTAGAGCTGTCTGCACCGAGCCACCGAACGAACCGCATCACTCCGCGGGCCTTTGGACTTTGAATTGCCGGCAGTTGGATCGCATCTTGCAAAAAAGAATCAACGCGAACATATTGTCGTAAACATGTTGCCCTCTCATAATTGGATTGAATTTTGCAAGAATTCCAATTGCACTGAAAACAAATTCTCGGCGTTTTTACGAAGGTCCGTTGGTACCTTTACCATCTCATTGTTTTTACCAATTATTGGTAATTTTACCAAGACCGACTGGTAAGCTTACCTAAAAACCGGTATTTTTACTGTTTTTTTCAGGTAAGAATACCACTTTTATTGGTAGCCAATTCCCGGTAACTTTGCCATTTTATCTCGGTAATTCTACCACAGTCGATAAAAAATATTGGCGTTTTTACCAAGGTCCAGTAAAATTACCGAGAAAGTTTAATAATTCTACCGAGGTTTCTCGGTAAAATTGCAAATTCCAGGAATGGTAATTTTACCACCAAAAAACTGGGATCAAATAGAACTCTGAATTTTAGGTAATTTTACCCTTTTCTTAGTAAATACACCGAGATTTTTTTTATCAGTGATCGAGAAACGTGGTTCCTAAGTTTCGTCGGGGTAAGTTTGGCGGCGCCGTGGTGGGTCGGGGCGGAGGGGAGGTGCGTTGTAATTAGTTGGACAAATCGTTGTGGCTCGTAAGCTACTCGGTGATAGCGATAACTACCATTTATTTGCTAAGTAATGAGTTGGAGGGCAGCGAGATGGACCGGTGAGTGAGGAGGTGTTGATGCTAGCTCGTCCATAACCTGACCCCGACAGTGGCGTGGCGCGAACGATCGACTATCGATATTTCCCCATTTGAATCCGAAGTAAAGAATCGATTATTAAGGTGTTCGCTGCGAACACACTGTTGATCGATCCTTTTCCATAGGTTTAAATGAGATTAATCGATATATCGCAAAGCGCCTGGACCGCGAGAGCCGAGACGACGTTGATTTCTCATCCGGGCAGTCCTGACGGCCAACAATGCGCACGGGACAACCACCCGGTCTGTTCGGCCCCGGCGCCCGGAAAACTAGAGTAGAGATCAGCGAGGAAAACGTATGTCTTACCTTCGTTTCGCGAAAAAGTTCTCCTATATATGGGTTGCATTTTGCGAAAAGGAACCAGGAGCATTGCCATGTTGCTAGGATTGTGCAACTGCACCCTTACCAATAAAACTACCGTAATCAAGCAACTATATGGAATTTATACGGTAATTTTTGTCTTAACTTTACGGTTTTTAGCGTGTAAAATAGAAAATGTTTATAGATGATCAGATTTTCCTTCCAAAACGAAAAAAGTTGCACAATTTCAGCGACCAAATTCAGGTACCATGTTGACCACACTTTGACTCCGACATGGGACAAAACGGATCGTCAAAAGTCAGTGACACTGTAATGCTTCACAGGATCAGGGTAGCAATTTTCCAAGAAAAATAAAATCTTGAGATTTCACGTGAAATATTTCATGAGGTTCCAGAAATTTATGAAAGATATTGAAAAAAAACACCGGTTCCTCTTAATGTTTCGCAAAACGTATAAATTGTAACTTCCTTCTGTTTTTGGGCGTTTTAGTGCGGGTTGCATACTCTAGCCCCTGAAAAATATGAAACATTTTACAGCTCCGTGAAATTTCATGAAATATTTAACGGAAATGTCCGGAAATCTTTCATATTTTTCATTTTACGCATGCAACCCTGCACAGGATCGTCTGTCTTTTAAAACTGCTACCGCACTCTCGATGAAAGAATGATTCTAATTGCTTTAAAAATAAGAAAATAAATTAAAGCCAATAATCTCATTCAAAGTTGAAATTAGAATCGCTGCACATCGAAATTATCCTTGTTCAAACTCGAGAGGATAATGAGCGTTTTATGAGAGGATTAGTCTCATAACGGTGGGAAAATATCACCTCGCCTCGAATCGAGCTCAGAATCCAATTCCTGCACGATCAAAACATTCGAAAGTATGCACGACTCATAAAACAAAAATTTAACGACACCAATTTAATATTCTACATTTAACAAATGTGCCACACAAAAAAGCCCGGCTCTGGAATACGTCATGCGCGATTGCCGAATCGATATCGTGTAGATTAGTAGCCTCATTTTAATCTGTGTAGAACAATCAGGGAATTCCCTAAGTTAGGCAACGCGAGAGTAAAGAGTCGCAGGCGTAAAGGCGATAAAGTTAAGTAACCTTGACATTCGCGGGGAACTTTTCGGATGCCTGGATAGTCATTGCGATGACATAATCTGCCTGACCCAATCTCGCGAACCCACATTCTCTCAACTGTGAACTTGTCACATATTTCTGCTTACGTGTGGAAGTTATGAGGACGACTGGAGAGGGTGCTTCGATCCAGGCTTCGATTCTTCAATACTTGATCTTCCATTGCACCTTGTCTCTGAATTTACGATTCTCATTTTATAAATTTTGAATTAATCGTTTGCTTTCAATCATCATGCAATTTATTGCATTTACTTTCGGGGGCTGTAAAATTCCTATTCGTAAACTGTCAACATGTAAACGATTCTCATTTTATAAATTTAGAATGAATCGTTTGCTTTCAATCATCATGCAATTTACTGCATTTACTCTTGGGGCCTGTGGAATTCCTATCCGTAAACTGTCAACATGAATATTGTATTTTGATGAACATTTTACTGAGTGACGCAGCACAGAGTTTCAGACAGTTTTGCCTGCAATTTAATCTAACATATGCTAAAATTTCAAGGAAAGATATGCATAACATTCCGGTAACCGATGTGTTCGAGATACATCACGGATCAGATCTTGAAATTTTCAAGGAATTCCGTGCAGAAATGATTGAGAAATAGAAGAAGTGGTGCCAGTTTGAGAACCCCAGTTCGAAAGTGGGCTGGACGCTTGAGGAACCACTATGTCTGGCTCTCCCATAAAAGCACATATTTGCATGGAGAAATCAATGGCACGTACGTTGGTTTTAAAATGGGCCAAAAATTGCGGTTCCTTATCGCAAAACGTAATCCAAATATAGTTACGTTCTTCGTGCGAGGGAAACTACAATTAGACTGCATTTTGCAATTTGGAACTATGAATTCTGCCTCTTATGGAAAAACATTTTTGTACATAGGGAAACTGATGGCACATATGTTGTTTTTAAACCGGGCTAGAATTTATAGTTCCTAATTGCAAAATGTAGTCCAATTAGCCAAACTTCCTCTTATGATCGGGTTCAAGTAAAGTTGGACTGCATTTTGCAATTTGGAACTATAAATTCTGGCTCCTCCGGAAAAACACTAATGTGCATAGGGAAACCAATGGCACATACGTTGTTTTTAAACCGGGCTAGAATTCATAGTTCCAAATTGCAAAATGTAGTCCAATTAGCCAAACTTTCCTTATGATTGGGTTCAAGTAAAGTTGGACTGCATTTTGCAATTTGGAACTATAAATTCTGGCTCCTCCGGAAAAACACTAATGTGCATAGGGAAACTAATGGCACATACGTTGTTTTTAAACTGGGCTAGAATTTGTAGTTCCAATTGCAAAATGTAGTTCAGTTGTAACGATGACGCAATCCGTGCGCTCGGAGTGGAGAGATGATTCACCCTCGAGTAACGGCTAACGGTGCCGATAAAAATCTACCCCACGGATGGCGGGGTTGCGCGTGATAGACGGGGACGGGGCTACTCCGCGAGACGGGAGACAAAGAGCGTGGCCGGACGAGTAGTGTGAGGCCATGCGCATAAAATCGGAAATATTATTATAATAATAATATTCGCTATCAACACATCCTGGCGGCATTCCATTAGTAATTTATTCGCTGCCTCTATAAACGTCTTTATAGAGTCCGAGCCGGGGCTAATCCGGGCGGCGGTGCCGGGTGGGGGGCTCCGGGCGGCGGGGGGGAGTCGATTTCACGGGGGGCTCGCGGTGGGGACGGCAACGCGGAATCCGAGGTGGTCCCCGACCGCTTCTTCAGTTGGAGGTGAGGAGAGTCCCCCATCAACCACCGCTCACTGCTCCCAGCCGGGTACACGGGCACCCTCAAGTTCCGACCGGCGAGAGTATCGCCATGCCTCTCGTCGTCTCTGATTGGTTCGTGAGTTTTGGAACCGTATCAGCAGGGGTGTAAAAACTTCTGGACCACGTGATCGGACGTGTTGTGATTGGTCGTCTGCCACTCGAAAAACAAGTATGGGAAGAGTGACTTACCGGCCGAACGCCCAAAAACCGGCCGACAATTTTTGTAAACCTCGTCGCAAGTTAACTGTGAAGATGGGTCTTTGAAAGGGATTACAATGATTTACCACCACTAAAAGTACAAAATATGAAAGGAAGTATACTACGAGTTTTGTTAATTTTAGGGTAGGTTCGCACCAGGGTTCGAAATTCACCTTTGAGTTTTAGGAGCCGTGAGGCGCATCAAGCCCGATTTTTAAGCGCCATTGAAGATTTTTTAGGGGCCAAATTGACTTTTTGCCTATATATAACGGCGAATTTTGTAAAAAGTTAGACGCAAGCTGTTTTCGTAACAGAACTAGTAAGTGGCTGTAACTTGGGGAAGACAAAAGAACTAAGGATGAAATCGTGAAGAATAGAAAAAGCTTTCATTTGTGGTGCTGAAAATTTCGAATAATCACCTAATAAGAAACCTCAGATTTAGGGGGCAATTTTTAGGGGTCACGTTGGCGCAGAGCTTTTATATTTTAGGCGCATTTGGTGCGTTGGCGCCTGTGAGTTTCGAACACTGGTTTTCACTCACTTTAACAACAATCAGTTCAATGAGTTACCTAGAGTTACCTTTGGCAACTCTCGAATGTCCATACGACGTTCTTCCTTAGCACGGCAGAAGACGGTCGCTTCGTTGTGGAACACCCAGTCCGCGAATCATTTGCGAATCATATCACTCAGAATGCAGAGCTCCAGAGCCGCCCAGCTTTATTTACGACTATCATGACACTCCATCACGGGGACCAGCTCGCAGCTCGCCTTAAATTATAATATTATTTTATTAGCCTGCATTATCTTAAAAAATTGAGACCCGGATCGGGCCGAGAGCAGAGCCTCAAACGTCAACACCATTACATAATCTGTTTGACTTAACTAAATAGACTGTCATATTCCTCCCCTGCCTCGCTTCTCTCGGATCCACGACGATTTTTTCTCCCGAGTAAAAACAGCGGATCTGCATCGGGTTTCCGAATGGAAAAATGAGGATTTGACTCAAGGGGTCGCACTCATCCTCGTCTATGTTAAGTGGGTGTCTCCCTCCCGCCTAATGGCCTCATTTCATTTGAGAATAAAAGCTCCTTTTACGACCGCCAACTCTCCCCCACCGCGTTGTGTTAGTTATTTATCGGTCGGTTATTATTTGTTCGTCAGGTGAGATTAACTATCATGGGGTGTAAAATGCCTCCCACTGATTTTTGGTTAAAATTACGTAAAAAGAGTACAGGGATATAGAGACTTGCAAATACAGGAGCAAATGAAAAGAAAAAAGAGTCAGAAGTAAACATTTCAATTTTAAAATTTTCGCTTACTTTTCTTACTCTGCGTTTAAGTCTCCGAAGATGTTCACCGGGGATGTACACAAAGACGCACCTACGTGAGTGTAATGAAGCGACTTGGTCTAGTGACATTGGTTCTCTCGACTTGGATCCCCATTGAACATACTCGGAGACTTAAACGCAGAGTAAGAAAAGTAAGCGAAAATTTCAAAATTGAAATGATTACCTACTTCTAACTCTTTTTTCTTTTCATTTGCTCTGTATTTGCAAGTATCTATATCCCTATACTCTCTTTACGTAATTTTAACCAAAAATCCCTGGGAGG
This sequence comes from Bemisia tabaci, assembly GCF_001854935.1. NCBI lineage: Eukaryota > Metazoa > Arthropoda > Insecta > Hemiptera > Aleyrodidae > Bemisia > Bemisia tabaci. The sequence continues at coordinate 4,825,729 of NW_017547116.1, read as the reverse complement.
CATTTTACACCCCATGATAGTTAATCTCACCTGACGAACAACAGGGTCGCCTTACTTTCTCTTCGCCTTCATAGTCTATATCCCTTTGTCTATTTCAATAATCAGTCCGCAGCGTCGACTGATGTCACTAAAATCAGTGTCAATCTTTATTCATTGAGTGCTCAATCAATCGTAACTCTTCCTGATTATGAGTGAAATGAAATAGGACGTTCCTCTCTTACGAAGGAAAAACACCGTATGTACAACGTACATTCGAATGTTGCCTAATTTCTTCGGAAAATATTTATCTTTGACGACAGTTATGAGTATGACCATATTTCTTTAAACTTTTCAGAGACTTTGGATGTAATTGTAGAAGACTTTGAAAAAGTGACGAATTCTCAAGTTTTCCAGAATTTTCGTGCGTTATAAAACGACATTTAGCAGGATCCGTTGGTTCATGCGGCGTTTTTGCTTACTACGACGGATTGGCATCGCGACGCGTCGTGGGAATAAAACCGCGCGTAGCGGATCAACAACAAGATGGTTTGTTGTCGTTGTTTTTGATGCGTTTCCGCAATTAATTCTCGGTGAACGGTGAGCGTTGTGGCCGGTCGCGCAACCGCTGCGTTGATGGGATGCTTGCCAAATGTACCGCTCGAGCTGAAATCCCTGAAACGCAGGGATGCGCCCTCTCTTGCCACTTTTAACGGATATTAAATGATGTATATTCTTGTTTTATATGACAAAAATTTATAGTTTCTCGAGGGGGTGGGAGAGTTTGGTCGAGAGTAAGGGTTGTATTCATATTCGTTCCGTAAGGTGATTCGATGGACGCCATATTTCGTGTCAGAACGGCATGCGATATATCGCATAAATTGGTTCCATTTTTTCAGCTACTCGTCATTTTCCTCCACTTTTGAGATCGCAATTCCGTTGTTATGAGACTAAAGCACTCACTTACCAATTTTAACAAAGAAATTCAACGTAATAAAGGCGTGGTTTTTTTGGAGAGAAAACATCGCATCGATACTGATATCGAAACTGCACTCGAATGCGATATTTTCTCTCTAAAAAAACCACGCCTTTATTACGTTGAATTTCTTTGGTAAAATTGGTACGTGAGTGCTTTAGTCTCCTGACAACAGAATTGCGATCTCAAAATTAGAGAAAAATGACGAGTAGCTGAAAAAATGGAACCAATCGATGCGATATATCGCATGCCGTTCTGACACAAAATATGGCGTCCATCGAATCACCTTAAGAGACTTTGGATCAAAGGGACTTTTTTTCCAGTGGGCCATGAGCGCGACATTAAGGAAGGTATGCGGTTTTGGGGAGGACGATTTGGGGGTGTATGCCGCAACGCATCATCGGCGCCGCGTCAGCGACGGGGGAGGGGGTGTTGGTGGGGGTGGGGCAGGGGGCGGATACCGCGAACCGCGAGTTGGTGGACAGGCGACACGCCCGAGCTGCCGGTGCCGGTCGCTCGCGGGAGATACACGGGCCGATTAATAATGAAAAAGCAGCGAGAAATCAATTAGCCCGAGCTGGGGACAGAAAAAAGTGTTACAGTGTACCGCGCTCCGGTCGCTAGCGTTACAGTCTTACACTGTTGCGGTCAAGGAGTAACGCCGAATGCCAATAACCCCCCTCCTCCTGCCCCTGCCTCCTCCCCTTCCCCCTGCCCTGTCATCTCGGTTGCCGCAATCTCTAAGAATGCTTCGATCTCTCTTCATGTGACAAACCTCGTAGTCTCAATCCTTGGGCCAGTGCTAATCAGTAACTTTTTCCCAAATAAAAAAGAGCTCGTTTGTAAATATTGGGCAGAAGAAAAATTGATTTGTTTAAGTAAATGAATGAGCAACTTCTGACTCAAATTTCACTGATTTTTCGTGTACTCAACGGAAAAACTAGTGCAATTTTACGTCAAAGAAACCCTACCGTTTCCTGGTGGTATAGTACAATATACTCGTACATGGGCAGATGTTTTAGGATTCTTTCATCTGGGAATCGCCCAGTTGTGGGGAGTTGGAATTGTGACAGAAAACTCAATTTTGTATCTTCAAGAGTATGTTACGAGCTGTTTTTTTTTTTTTTTTTTTTTTTTTTTTTTTTTTTTGTTTTTTTTTGTTTTTTTTGTTTTTTTTTTTAAATTTTAGCCCAAGAGAATGTGTAAATATGTATGATTATCTGAAAATTTTATATCCGAATAGTAAATGCAGCAGACTAGCATTTTAAACATCCTTCACTGAGGACCACTTTCTTTCAACTAAAAACTTTAAATTCACTCAAACTTTGCTTATTTCTGCCATTTTTCGGTAATTTGCTACGATAATTTTGGTGGAAGAACCTATTTTACGGTGGTTTGATTTTAAGCTTTTTGGCATAAGTCTCTCCCGTAGAGGGTCAAGGATGTGAATCAATAGGCTTTTCTTCTTGGATGTGGCCGCAGACCTTTTCCGGAAAATCTGGCATCCAGAGTTGATGCCCTGGAAATCCGAACAGAATGCCAGAGCTCGATATTGTTTGAATAATGGAACACTGCTCGTCCTCGGTGAATTAGTCAACGACAATGTTGCCAACTGAATAGTAATTACCGTATTTGCACGGTAATTTCTCGCCTCCGTAAGGCCATTCTGATTATGGTCCTTTCAATGTTGACAGTTGCCACTTCGAACCGTGAACAGAATTTGCACAACTCGTAAGTCTCTTGTTGACCCCTGTGCATTGTGCAAGCACACATTTCATCGATTCCCTCACGAGGAAACGTATCATATCAATGTTGCTAAATTTCCTCTCGCAAATTAAATTTTTACCAGGAAAATCTTGGTCTTTTCAACTGAAACTTCCGCCGATTTTTCTTCCAATCTCATGCGAAAATCAGGAAAAATTTCTAATCAAAGTATACACAGGTATTCCTTGTAAAAAAATTAATTGTCTGAGTAAACTTTGCAACCTTGGAATGGAGTTACGTTCCTTCGTACGGGAAATGGCGATTTGTCGGGGTACCGGAACTCTCCGAGAATCGATACATTTTAATTGGTTAAATGGAAAAAACAGTGTTGCCAATTTACACATAGCTCTCTACGACAGAGCACGAGCAGCGTCTATTCGCTCCGATGAAATGAGAAGGATAGATGGATGGACCTATTTTCCATCCTCTTCCTCCGAAATACGACAAGCACTGAAAAGAGAGAGAGAAAAAAAATCCGGAGTTTTGAGATCCCGTTGACGATGCATGAAACTCCGCGCGTGACGCGTCGCACGGTCGTGAGAAGTTCCGAGTCCAGCCCAGAGCTCGCAGCGTCCAAAATAACTCGGAACACGGCATAAAAACACATCTCTCTTATCTCACCCTCGCTGACAGCTCAATTTTTTATGTGGCCAACGAAAGGGTGAAGCTCTCGTCGAATGAAGTCGTCAAAATTTCTCCCTCTTTCGCTCTCTCCCCCTCACTACTCCTTCCCCCTCTCCCCCTCCGCGTTACCCCTTACTTTTACTCGCGCACTCTTACGAGTGGCTCTCTCTTATCCTTCGCTGGATTAATGTTCTCCTGCCGGCTTATCGTGAATTATTTAGATTGTTTATTAATCAAGTTTTAACTGAATACTCTTGTAAACTCCTTATCTCCTCTACGCATGGGTGTTTTCCCTCGAAAGTCCTCGCTCAGCACTGTAAGTTGCACTCTCGAACGAAGGGCGTGTTACAGTCTCTGGTGAGCCCTGAACAGCAAGGAGTTGAAGGACACGAGGGCTCATTCCAGAGTGTATATACGCCCTTTTATCGTCGGAGTGATGACTGTACTGGTTTCCATTCTCCGTTCCCTCGTCTCTCTCGTGTCTGACCAACGAGTGTCGAATTAAATCGATAAAATGCGTTTTTCTTATTCTTTTTCTTTTTGTGATTACCATTCAAACACAACCAGTCCGATAATGAGCGCAATTCATCAAAATTTTCTGTTATTCTGGGTCGAGTATTACAGCTGCTGTTGATTCAATATTCAGGGTTAGATGATTTTTACCTACTCTGAAACGCGATTACATGTTTTTTCTCATGGTAGAACGTTCAATAATGTAAACTGCGTAGTTTTACGATGGAATATACGGAGTTACCATTTTAAATGTTCGGGATACAGGAATAGGACCGCCCTGCCCCCCTTCCCCCCAAGAGGGCCAAAAAATGCAAATGTGCGGGAAGCCTTCATTTAAAATATTGAACATTGGCGTTTTTCGATTTTCGTTCAAAAGATATTCAAGGTGGATCCTTTCTCTTGAAACACCCTGTATAATAATTTCGATGGGTAAATAGCATCTTTCAGATTGAGATTTATCGACCAGGGTCATTTGATAGCTACCCACCAAAAAATAAAATTGTGCGGAAAATCTCCCTTAAAAATATTGAAAATCGGCGGTTTTCAATATTCGCTCAAAAGATATTCAAGGTGGATCCTTTACTTTGAAACACCCCGTATAATGATCTCGATCGAGATCTAGATAGATTCGTCGACCAGGGTCATTTGATAACGACCCGCTGGGCGGGCAACGGGAGTGACTCGAACGCTGGGGCAGAAAAGTAAGCGAAGCGCTCTCGACTGCGGGACACCCTGTAACACCCGAGAGACTCAAACGCACGGCTAGAAAGGTAGCGATGCAATGTTGAGACAAAACGCGGAGAGAAAAAATTGATATTAGCCGTCGCATTCCCCGCGCTCTTCAAATACTAGCGAGTGTTTATTCCTCGGTGGTTAAGGGACTCTATCAGACCTCGTACATCAAGGATATTATTCTCAAAATTCCTCCCATTTTATTACGGTTTTATCATATTTAATATCGCCCGCAGACTCATGCCTGCGCTCCACTCATTCGTGTTTCATTTAATTTATCTACTCCACGGATGTAAAACGCACGCTAATCGTGTTAAGAAATCAATAATGAAAGTCATACCGTGAGAAGCTTTAGCTTTACGTCCACGGATGATCGCTCAAGTCGAAGAACTGAGACTTCAGTGTCATCCAAGTTTTCCAGAGCTCATTAACAGAGGAAGAAATAGTCATGAGCTGAAAATTTCTCAACGTGTCATCAATTTACAAAAATTTATATAAAAATGTAGTAAAATTATCCATCTTCAAACGACATGGATCATAATTGTATGGAGAGAGAATAAGTGAACCGCGTTCAGCAGAAAGGAACCAAGCCACATCAACTATGGCCAAATTTAACCGGGCAATTTAATTTTTTTTACAAGGAACGTTTCTGCGGAGACCTTCGAAACATTTTGGGAAGTCGATTCGTAATATACAGAAAATTCACCGAAATGTTCACAAATATCCGCACAACAGATTCCATAGAAAGGTTTTTCAAAATTGGAATTAAAATTGCTCGACTAAACCGATAAAAACCTAATTTTAATTTCGAAATCGGCTCGTGAGGAAATAGTTACTGTACTGATAATGTAGTAGGCGTTATGGACATCTCATTTCAACCAATTTTGCGCAAGAAAGGAGATGAGGAGGATGAGATTTCGGTGGTTGTTTTGGCAAAATGATGAGGTCAGCCTTTCAATTCAAACGTGAGGCTTTTCCAAATCTCTGACACTCTAATAGGGATACTAATAATCATCCCATTTGTTCTGGAAAGATAGTTTTAATAATTTTCAGAGGGCGTGAAGCTTCACGCGTAACTGGTTATCAAGGATGGGAAGAGAAGATGTTATCAACTACGTATTGATGTAGATCTCGCTAGATTCTCGGCTTGAATGACAGAGCATTTCCGAGATTGAAATCGAGATCGCGCTCTTGCCAAATTTCCCCAAGGAAATAAAAAAAGGTCCGCGTTGATCAAGTAACAACTCAAAGGGTTCGTAGTTTAGAATACGACAACATAGAGGCAACCCGAAAATCAATAACAGAATCTAAACAATGAACAGAGAGGCAGCGCTTTATCCAATAACCTCGGGCCTCTTAAACTCTTGACCGTCAGAGCAGTCGGTTTTAACTGGTCATCAGGTTCGCTTGTCAAAAACTTGGAAAAATAGTGACAAAGAGATCACACTTTGTTTGACCCCCTGTCACCGGACCGGACTTGAGATGTCAACTTCTGTCGGATTTTGATTTAGGACAAAGTTTACTTTTAATTTTCACTTTCTTTTACCTTTTCGACGGCTGTCGTATCACCATCGAGCTATACGTTTGACTTTGTTTATTTTCACTTTCTCCAGTTCGAAAAAGAAATTTGATGAACGGAAAAATGAATTATCTGATCCATTTCGGCCATTACCAAGAAATGCAACTGAACTTGCGAGTTCGGTTACTACTAAACTACTAATACTAGAAACTGCTACTGCAATAGAAATCTGGTTGTTCCACCAATTTTTCTGGTTGATCCGTCCAAAAGCCTAGTTTTTACGTCCATTCAATATTAATGAAGAAATCCCTCTTTAAAATACACGATGTATGACGACTTTCACCATGAGAATACTTACCGTATGGTCTTTCCCACCTTGGATTCATCAGTTAGCGATACACATATGTATTTGCACTGGTGTCCCGTACCATTAGCACCTGTATCTAGTAGCCAGTATCCATCAGTAGTATCTTTTGAGATAATTGAATTGGAGTCTTGAAATTTTGTAAGTGCTCCTAGGTCAGAGAGGACGTCTTTTGGGAAGCTCTTAAATTTTAAAGGGGCAAGGACCTCAGGGGTAACGCGGGAGTTTTAGATCACCCTGCATAAGCTTATAAGCCATGATTACAAGACCAGCGCATCTGCACCACTCAGATTTTCCGGTCCAACTCTCTCTACTCTGCCGTGCTAGAGAAAAGCGCCGTATGAACCTTCAGGCGTTGCCAACATTTCTATGTGAAAACACGACTTTCCCGGAAAACTTATGAATATTTCGCTTTCAATTTTACGGATAATTTTGTTCGGAATTTCACCATAAGTTCTTACAAATTCCAGGGGAAAATTTTAATACACTCTCTTAAAAATAAACATATAAGTGAAGGAAATTTGGCTTCTCTCCATGATTATAAGACCATGCGATCAGCGTAACTGCCCCACTCAGCTTTTCCAGCCCAATTCTCTCTACTCTGCTGTGCTATAGAGAAAAGCGCCGTATGAACCTTATGAATATTTCACTTCCAATTTTACGGACATTTTTGTACGCAATTCTATGCAAAGTTCCTGAAAATTTCCAGGGAAAATATTCATAAATTTCCTCAAAAATAAACATTTTACTGGGGGAAATTTGGCAACGCTCGAGTGTTCATACGGCGTTTTGCCTCGGCACGGCAGTACTGTAAAATTTGCCTCCTGGGACCAAGTTCCCTTTTCCCGCGGATGGTGACAAGGATGCACTTTGTAGGGTAACGTGCCGGGGACGCAGGCGCATGCGCACGGAGCATCTCAGTCGTAACTCAGCGCAGGTTTCAGTGTCGCCTCGCACTCGCGCGGTCTCCATCTCGAGTCTCTCGCCTCTCGCAAATGTAATAAATCTCACTCTCCGACTTCACGCGAACTCTCTGCAACGTGACGAAACCGCTTGGCAACGTTGTCAAACGTGAAAAATTCTTAGGAAACTCGCACTGAAAAAAAAAGTTACGGGCTATAGAGACATACTGCCCGTTCCGGGCCCAGAGGCCGAAAATGCCGGGCGCTGGAGTCGTAACTTCGATTGCTCCGGGTGCTATGCCCGGAACTTTCGGTCTCTGAGCCCGGGACGCGGACGGTATAAGTACACGGAGAGAAAACCTCGTGCGTGGGCCCCGAAGTTTAGGTCATATGGATCTCTGAAGTTTTCGGATTGAGCATCTGAACACTTTAAATCTGGCTGTGGAGGGTCGGATCACACATTGGAAGCTCCAGTTCCTACATCTGAAGTACTTTAGATGTGAGAACCGAAGTTTTTCGGATGTGAGAATCGAAGTCGTTTGGATGCGAAAACCGACGTACTTCAGATGTGAGAACTGAAGTTTCAGGTGTGTGATCCAAACCTCAGCAGCTGGGCTTAATGTGTTCAGATATGCTCAATCCGAAAACTTTAGAGATCCATATGACCTAAACTTCGGGGCCCACGCACGAAGTTTTTTTCTCCGGGTTTGCATCAAATGTTGTCAGTGCGAAGCAACCCCATAAAACTTCGTTCCTCAGACAACTGTCTCTCATAGAATTTCTCCTAAATGTTGTTTTTCATAAATGTTAAATGTTGTGTTTCATAAATGTTTAATGTTGTGTTTCACTCACGCGACGATTCTCAGGAAACAGCAAGCATTAATGAACCGGGCGCGACTCAAAAGCCCAGCCTGCTTCAATTTTCTTTCAAAACTTGGTTCCAGTCCTAGTTCCCAGGGCCTAGATTCGAAGAGGCCCAAAAGCGCGGTCTTACGGTCCATTGCATCAGCCAAATTAATTAGAGACAAGTTAATTACGGCCTAAACAAAACGCCACAGCTAGGACAGACCCGGAGGAATTTTTCCATCAGAGTCCGTTGCCGGCTCTCTCGATCAAATCATCTATTTCCGGTCCAACCGGACGGAAAATCAAAATAATTCGGCAACAGCGCCGTGAGCCATTCACCGATGAGCCGGCTCATTTAAATTAGGTAGGAGTCGAGTGTCGATAGCCCCGACACCAAATTTGGCGGGAAATTTGGAGATGCGGGATATAACCCCGCCAAATTTGGCAACGCCCGTCGATATCCCCGAGTGAACCAATTAGAAGCTGTCCGAACAGGAGAGGGAGGAGATTAGGGAGATATAGAGTGTGCATGTAAGTGAGTGAAAACGGGTCGTTTTAAGGAACAACGAAATAACAATGTTTATCCATTAGTATGAGTAGTATGTATTAGTACCGTCCGTCTCCGTATGAGTGTGTAAAAGCGTCGATTAAGTTGATCCATTGGGGCTTAAATGGACGCACAGGGTGCCCCGAAAGTTATTCGAGGTTCATGCTGTCTTCAGTCGAAGTGTTCCCGCCCCGTATCGACGATCAGCGTCCCGTATGCACAGTCGTTCCTGAAACAGCTCCTTACCTCAGAGAGCTCTATATGGTTCACAATGTCATTAAAGGTGATTCGTCTTAGGTTCATGGCGTGGATGATCCGGCGTGCAATACATCGCATTGAAGAAGTAAAAAATTTGGTAGATTTTAACTGTTCAGCAATGAAAAAAAAATGGAAAAAAGAAGAAGAAAAAAAATGTTATCAGCCCTTGCAAATGGGCCTAAAGATTCATTATCAATCAAAACATTTGCAAAATTTAGAGAAACAAGCCAAGATTCCTTTTGAAAACAAAAACGTCACATTCGACGTAGAGATCGATCATAAAATTGAATGCAACGTTTTTCTTCACAGAAGACACCGTCTATGACCTCCCTTAATTTTGCGAATTTTATATAGTTGAGAATGAACTTTTCGCCTCATGTGCAAGAGCTATCATACTTCGTTTGCCTTTAAAGTAAAAATCTTCCGAAAACTCAAAAAATGGGTATATCTCCACTGCTATCCTTAAAACTGACCGATCCATTCCCATTATTTAAAAAGAAAAACTAAAAAATCCCTTTGAAATTTTATGTGAAATGTTTTAAACGAGATAGGAAAATCTGCAATCAATGTCAAGAAAAGTCGTCAGTTTTCTGCTGAAGTGACCCATTTACCGGATATCGTAACCTTCCAGCTAAAGTATCACAAGCACCATGCGACGTTGGAAAATCCGCCGCCATTTCATTTTTTCACAGAGAAATTGTTGGTTGAATCTGTTCGAAAATTTCACTGAATTTTATCGGCAGCACAAAGAAAATTCAGAAAAACTTTTTGACAGTTTTTTTGAAAAATTTCTCTGTAAAAAAGAAAATGGCGGCGGAAATTTTTAAACGTCGCATGGCGCTTGCTTGTGGCATTTTGGCCGGAAGGAGGCAATATTTGCATTTTTGTTTTACTTTAGCCGTCTATAAAAAAATCCATTTCACTTCATAAAGTTTTTTTTTTTTTTTTTTTTTTTTTTTTTTTTATGGGAAGGGGGGCACGCTAAGGCTAAAAAGACGACCCATAAGTTGTGACTCGGATCCGCGGATTGCAACAATAAGGGCAATTAGGAAGGCGCACAGCCGTGATTCACAATACCGTCTAAGATCATTCGAGCACTTGGGCCCGAGGTCAAGCTCCAGCTCCGCACAACTGGGCAAAAACCACTTAAGTCGCACTGGGCATCCGATATGGATACGCGTATTTTATTCCGTATCCATGTGCTAAGGCGCACTTCTCCGATTCACCACCACGCCAGTACTTTATCGACGAGTCCCGTAATCAATCACAACCTCTAATTGTTCTGGTCCGGCCTCAGCCTCTCAAAATATTGCGTCCAGTGGCGTGGCGTGAATGATCGATTATCGATATTTCCCCATTTGAGTCCGTGGTAAAGAATCGATTATTGAGGTGTTCGCTGCGAACACGTTGTTAATCGATCCTTTCTACACGTTTAAATGGCAGATCAATCGATACATCGCAATGCACGACGCGCCACTGATTGCGTCCGCCCGCGCCCCCGCCACACTTGCCAGCGTTGCCATCCTATCAAAAATACTCTTTTCTCCAGCCAGTGCTCCCATTCCATGACCTTCAAAAGTTTCGGGATTCCTTTTAAATGTTTTCGAAAGATCCGAGAAAGTTCCTGGAAATGCAAAAGGCCCGAAACATTTCAGAAATTTCATGGGTTACGAGAAAATTTCAGGAAAATCTCAAAAGTTCCGGAATTCGGAACCAGCTCCGGGAAATGGGTGCACTGTCTTCAGCTGTACCTGAATTCGAGAGCTCTTGGGTCACATATGAACCGTATTTATTGAAATTGATAGACAATGAAGACAAAGAGAAAATAGAGCGATTTTATCGGTTGAAATGGGTAGTTTTTTTAGGCTAAGGGGAAGTATGATGGACTTACTAAAAGTATCCCCATGGGTTGCGTTCGTGAGTCTATTTCTTTCTCCTTTGTCCATTGCAACCACCCGCCTCCACCAATAGGATCGCATCATTTTCCTTTGTATCCTTTGTCCGTAGCTTTGTCTACTAATTAAAATACTTAACCCACAGCTCGATTACAGTGTCTTCAAAATGCGTCGTTTCTCTGATGAAAGAACATATCTCTAGTCCAAGGTTGCAAAATTTACCGACCTTTTTCTCTTTTTCTCACGAAAATGATAGAGACATTTTCGTGAAAATTCCAGGGTCTCCAGAACATATTGTGGTAAGTCTCTAGTTATTTGTGATGTAGAAGATAGTTCGACGGACTGTTAATCGTGATTTTGTTTTGATTGTTGCAGGGGTATAGCGAAGGCTGGTGAACCAAATAATCTAGTGCCGATGTCTCACGGCGTTTTATACATGGACCCGGTGGTCCACTCTACTTTGCGGCGGAAGCAAAGGCGGCTCGTTCGCGAGAACCCGGGGGTTCTCACCGCCGTCTCGAAGGGTGCTAATCTCGCCATTACGGAGTGCCAACATCAGTTCAAGAACCGACGATGGAACTGTTCCACCACTAACTTCCTCAGAGGGAAGAATCTTTTCGGGAAAATTGTCGACAAAGGTAAGCACACTCTCGAATCATTCACACCCCGTCGTCTCTCGGACGAAAGAACGTAACTCCAATCCAAGGTTGCAAAATTGACGAAAACAATTTGACTTTTTACGAGGATGTACATGTGCAATTTTAGTCCAAAATGTGTCCGTTTTTGCACGAGATCAGATGAAAAATCTCTTTGAAATTTTCAGTTGGAAATGCTGTAAATTCCTTTACTAACATTGCGATTTTCGAGAGGAAATATGGCATCATTGAAATATTTTATATATTATATAGTTACTATAAAATCGTTGCAAAATTGATTATAACAATTCTATTTTTTACAAGAATGGACTTTAGCAATTTTTTTCCAAAATTATTCTGACTTGCATGCGATAAGAAGATAAATCGGTGCAATTTGCAGTTAGAAATGCCCAGGATTATCCTGATAAAAATTCAATATGGGAGGGAAACTTTGGCGACATTGGAATGTACGGTAGACTCTGGATTATCCGGCTTCTGGATTATCCGGATCGATTTTGCAACCATGTAACTGCATACGCATTCCGATAAGTGAGCGGTTCCGCGGAGAAGCGGTCGCAAGGCATATTGGCGCCTGCAAGGCTGAAGGAATACTTCGCGCATTGCGCCAAACAGTGAGGTCAGCGTGGAACGCATTAGCGCCTACTAGATTGCATAAATACTTCTCGCATTACGCCAAACGCAGTGCAGTCGGTTAGTTAGCCTAAAACGCACATTAGCGGCTACAAGACTGTATGAATACTTCACGCATTGCGCGCTTCAATCGTTGTATTGTAATTTATCGTTGTCGGCTACCATTCACAATCACCATTGAGTCGTTCAATTTGGCATTAACCTTTTAAATTCGTGTTGGTATGTACATGATGTACACATAATAAGAATACTGTGGTGTTGGTTGGTGGTGTTTGTGTTTACTATTACTATCCGGATTTTTTTTTATCCGGATCGGGCCCGGCACCAATTAATCCGGATAATCCAGAGTCTACTGTAGTTAAGTTCTTTGGCGAGGGGAACGACAATTTCAGACTGAAGAAATTCTGACTGAAGAACTCCTAATTAAACATATAATACATCTCCTGTCGTAGGGCATGCAGACGGAAAACGGATCCGAGCCCTAAAAAATCTCTCACTCATTAAGTTTCCAGCGTTATTTATACATCCATTTGATTTCGGTCCGACAATAAGACGTATTTGTCTTACTATCTGACGACAAACTGATTACGGCGAGTCGTGTTTACGATTCAAACCGACTAAATAAATCCAGCCTTTACATTGTCAGTAGCTTATGATCTGAAGATCGAGAACCTTCTTCAAAGCAAAGAAGCAGAAAAAAGATGACTTGTATACTCAAGGATCCGAAGTATATTCTAGGATCCGATCCGTGAACTGTTTGAATAGGAATCCGACTGTGTCAACGATACGTGTGCGTATTTCCTTTCATCCCCTTTAATTCGTCTCCAAACATGAGCATATTCTCACATTGACGCCGGCGCTTTCGGGACAAGTGTGTGGTGTAGACACCAAAAAGTCAACTAAAATTGAATGAAAGTATCGAATATAAGCGGCGCAACAAAATCAAATCGAATCTGATTGTTGAAACAAAGACACAAAAGGATGCGCGTCGGTGAGAAATGGAGGAGGCATGACTGTGCAAATACGGCGACAAGCCTTGCTTCCACTCTCAAAATGGAAGCTCAGAAAATATCTATACATGTCGAAATGGGACATAACCTTCAAGCATACAAATCGATCGGCCATATCGATTTTAACTCGATCCATTCCAATCTCTCGTTCCAAACGGTGGCGTGGCGCGCTTTGCGATAAATCGATCAATCAGGAAGTAACTCAATTTGGAGCGCCTTCATTTTCCGCGATACTCTACGCGCTGTCACGGAGTTAGTTTAGTTGCCTATCCGACCCAAACTGAATCAAGGCCTCGAGGCTTGCCTCAATTTTAAGTGTACACGCTCTCCTGCACATACCGGTTAAAACCATGTTTTCACGGGTCAATTAAATGCAAAATGCAAACTCCAATCTTCTCTTTTTTCTCTAAATTTCATGCATTTGTATCCATTAATGGCTTGCGAATTACCGGTGGTCACCAATCTGGTGTGTTTAGAAAGAACGTCGTGTGAGCATTCGGGTGTTGCCAGATTGCATCCGATACAATACAAATTTTCCAGACAACTTGCAAATACTCTCCTTTGTACTTTTCAGAGAACATAAGTTTATAAAAGATCTAAAATATCTGCAAAATTTCGAGGGAGCATCCTCGTAGAGAGCGTTAAAATTGAATATTTAGAGGAGAAAATTTGGCAACATTCAATTTGTTTTCGAGAACGGTAGTAATATCCCACGACATATCGAAGGATCGATTTTAATTTCAAGAAAGGAATCGAGGTCCACGCGAGAATCTGCGACAAGCGATTTGGATGAAAACCGTCGGGTTTTGGCCCGGAGAATGTCACCAGTGAGAATCAACAAAGGTGACACTTGTAAACAGATCCGGTCGCAGTTGACGCTCGCCCTCGACAAACAGCCAGGGATCTCGATAGTATAGGGATCAAATCAAACACCGCTTATTCGTCGGGGTTGAGATTTAGATCCGTGTTTGGGTCATCTCCAGTCAAGTACTACCACTTCCCCTGAGAAGGGTCCTGCTCAGCTGCCGGTATCTTATCCTTCGGTTGAGGCCACAAGTGAGTTATTGAATGACTACAACATAGGGTCGTGTTCATAGTCTTTCTTTGAGCAGCTCCTTCCCTTAAGAGGCCCCATAAGGGTCACATTCTTGATATAGCACCATTAAAAGAACAATTTTTGCAAAACTCGAGTATTTAGCAGAATAACTTTTAAAGCGGGTCCTGAAAATGAAATACAATTAATTTTTTGTTGCAAAAGGTATAAAATGCGAAATAAAATAATTTGCGAGTTTTGTAAAGTTTAAGGTAGGCTCGCACCTACCTTAAAGTTTATCAAATTCATGGACTTTCCTCATTGATGTCAGGTTGAGCTGAAATATCAGCATTTTTCCCTATTTAATCTACATAAACTATACACATTTTATCGCGCAACTTGGCAACCTTGACTATCATCTCCGCATTTTGTACTTTTTTAAGTAGCGAATCATAGCAGCCCTTGCAACTTTTTACACTTGTTGCATGCACATCCGAAAATTGAAGGCCCTAGCTCTCTACAGGCCAATTCCTGGATGCAACTATTCGTGCGCAATACCTGTTCGTGTTGCATACCTCAAGAATTGAAGGAGCTCTGCCTTTCTCAGTAGAGACCCCGCCTTAAAAATCTAAGCGATACAATCCAACGAAGCAAAAAATATATTCGAAGGTTAACACTTATTGTTCACCCCATGATGATTTGATGAGCAACGCTGAACAAAAAAGCAAACAAAATTTGCCCAATGACGGCTGATGATAGCAGTTTGCTAAGCGAGTTTTCGCAGATTAAGTTAGGATTGTAGAACCGATTTCTCAACCCTTCCAGTAACTTTGACACTAAAGGGAAGATCGCAGTGCGGAGTCCACGAATTGCATCGTCTCTGATAGTAAATACCATTAATTTACAATAAAAAATGATAAAATCGGCGCAACGCTGTCGCACTAATCCGTCGCTGATGAGTAGCTAATCGAGCGATCAAGTTCATCGAGCAACGAGGCGCAAGAACGAAGCTCGAAGGGAGAAAAGGGAGTTAAGTAACCGACTTACTTAACTGTTATCCGATCGCTTTGATTCACAAGATTTCTTCAAATGCCCGGCTTCATTGACAAAGAATGCGGTCGGCATGGGCACTTGCCAAATTTCGACTCCCATCGCTGCCTTCGTTATTTCGACTCGAACCGTCAATTTGTTTCTCTCTCCTTTTTTTCTGGGAAAACGGAGGGATTCGTGACACTAATCTGAATGATGGGCGTCGGGGCTCGGCGTCCAGCAGAACGTCAGGAAAAGCTGAGTTATATTTTCGTCTGGAGAGCTGAAGAATTTTGAGCATCCGACGATGAACTTCATTGACCCGGCTCGATACAAAAGGATTCGACAGCCGGGGCAACCGTACCGGGATCCGCTTGAGACCGGTGACAAATTTATGGGCACCACTAAATCAAGTGAAAGTGACGTAATGCCGGGAGTGACCGTGGAGAGCAGCTTTGCCAAAACGCTCCTTTTACCAAGTGGAAAGTGGAAATTTGCCATCAGCATGCACTGGAATAAAAAAACACATTGGATCTAGAGTCCAGAGTCTTAAAAAAATCGACAAGAAAAATACTCTTGACTCAATCAGATTTAAGCTTAAATTCAAGAACCAAGCCTCTTAATTTAAGCGGATTTCCTTTTGATTTAAGCTTAAATCTGATTGAATCAAGAGTCCTTTTTCTTGTCAATGTTTTCAAGAGTCTGGACTCTAGATCCAATGTGTTTTTTTTTCCAGTGTGGAGAAAAAGACTTTCAGCCGAGAGCTGAAGGTTGAAATTGACGGGCAAAGCTATAGACAAAGAAGACGTAGGGAGTATGGAGCGATCCTATTGGTAAAAATGGTTGGTTCCTACAGACAGAGGGAGAAAACGATGGACTAACTATTGGGTCTCTCGTTGGTTGTCGTCGGTCAGTCTATTATCTACCTTCTTTGTCCATTGCAACCACTCGCTTATACCGACAGGATCCCTTCATATCCCTTTTGCCTTCTTTGTCTATTAATTTGTCCATCAATATTCACAATCAGTCCACTGGTCTGAATGAAACGGAAAGAAACCCTCGTGAAACTGAAAACCTCACCCAAGTTTAAGTCGGGTGACTTTTGGACAGGTGAAGTGATGTCAGCTAAAATTTATGTATGACATCCGCTTGATTATTCAGGTGACATCACTTTCTTTCAATGAACGAAAAAAGGTGTCGCACATAAGCGGATCCGGGGGAGGGGCGTAGCGAAGGGGGCATTCGCCTCCTCCGTTCGCTCGAAAAGTAGGAGTAAAAAAAGAGGAAGAAAGAAAAAAGGAAGAAACGGAGGAGAGGGGAAGGAAGGACGCTTACATTTGGTACTCATTCATGAAAAAAACGAGAGAAAAACACTTAAAAAATGGCCCGAAACTGCATGTAACAAGGTGGAGAAATGGTGCTGGGTCCACACACTGGAGATGTTGCATGTGTGAGCAATTTGCGATTTGACTGTTGATTCTTAGGTAAAAGTTCGCGAGAAACACGATGGTGCCACTGGTTTTCTCTGAAATCAACTCCCAAGCTCAAAAAAAGCTCTCAAGTTGAGGCCAAAATGGAGGGAATATCCCACCCTACCCCGAGAGTCCACCTCTACATAAAGACAAACTCTCCATGCAAAAATAGGGAGCAAATACATTAGCAGGGATGCCGTGTTTTCAGTTTTGGAGTCCCCAAATAATGTGGCAGCCCTGTCAAAGTATTTGCTCCTTATCTTTGCATGGAGAGTTTGTCTTGATGTAGACGTGGGCTCTCAGGGTAGGGTGGGGTATCCCCTCCATTTTGGCCTCACTTGAGAGCTTTTTTTGAGCTTGGGAGTTGATTTCCGAGAAAATCAGTGGCACCATCGTGTTTCTCGCGAACTTTTACATAAGTATCAACAGTCAAATCGCAAATTCCTCACACATGCAACATCTCCATTTTGCGAGGAAATCAAAGTCGAGAAATTAGAAACATTACACTTAGAGTCAATTTTTTTTTAACTCTTATCTAAATCTAAGAAAACTGTGTGGGTGAATTGATAATATCCCTAGGAATCAACACGAAGTGCTAATAAGAGTTTGCAGTTTCAACCTCACGCGGTCGCAAGGTCGATCATCTCGACAAAGAAAGCTGGCAAATGGGATCCCCCGGGCGATGGACAAGAGAGATGCGAGTTGGCGCTAATTTTAACATTTGTGTAATAAAAAATATAAACAATGCAATAAAACCAAGGCGAAAACGTCTCAAGAGACGCGCCTAAAGCGCCATCTGTTGAGAAGACGACATAAAGGAGTAAAACCCCTCGACGAATTTTACCGGCATCTACTTTGGAATGCTGCTATATGGCGAGTTGAAATATCGTGCCCTGTTTTGGGCAACTCTGCCGAAGCGGGTAAGAACATCGTAAGAACGCCCACACGTTGCCAAATGGACGTATTTATGTCTAAAGGAACTATGTATCGCGCAAACCTTATGTACATACTTCCTTTTAGCATAAATACGTCCAATTGTTTCCGATAAAACACTGGAAAAAAAACACATTGGATCTAGATTCCAGACTCTTGAAAACATTGACAAGAAAAAATACTCTTGATTCAATCAGATTTAAGCTTAAATCAAAAAGAAATCCGCTCAAATTAAGAGGCTGGGTTCTTGATTTAAGCGTAAATCTGATTGAATCAAGAGTATTTTTTCTTGTCGATGTTTTTAAGAGTCTGGACTCTAGATCCAATGTGTTTTTTTTCCAGTGAATACACGCATTTCCCGGAAAACTTTTCTCGTTTTCCACGTCATCATTTTTCGTTGAATGGCTCACAGACTTTCCTATGCAATTTAATCTAGCGTCCGTACACATATTACAAAATATTCAAATCTCCCTCAAAATGAAATATTTTATCCGGGGAAATTTTGCAACAATCGCAGCTCATACGACGCTCTTCCTTAGCACGGCAGATCTCACGTGCTTTATTGAGATGTTAACACGCCACCCTCCAAATTTGCACTTTTTGTCGCGTCTCTGACGTAAGGGCGTACCCCATCTTCTTCGTGAGCCCTGTTCTTCGTATAACTGTATACTTTCTGGGGCTCATGTTAATGTAGAGATACGCCTTTACGTTAGAGGGGCCACGTTTTATCTTGAGATGGCGAGCGCATCTTGTCTGCCAAGTGGCAGTGGGTTTTAGAGCGTTGCATTTGAATAATCGAGCAGTCATGTTGGAATTTTAACGTCTTGGTATGAAAATTTACTTCAGACGAAACTTGGAGAAAAATTACTCTCGAAAAGCAACGCTTTTTGCCTAATAATGATTAATGACTTTAAAATTGAGCAATTAGTTCAGGTATCCTAATTCAACTTGTAAAAACTCGCCCGGCGAACACTGAAAAAAAAACTCTCGGCGTTTTTACCAAAGTCCGTTGGTACCTTCAGCATCTCACTTTTTTTTACCAATTATTGGTAATTTTACCAAGATAGACTGGTAAGCTTACCTAAAAACCGGTATTTTTACTGTTTTTTCAGATAAGAATACCACTTTTATTGGTAATCAATTCCCGGTAACTTTGCCATTTCATCTCGGTAATTCTACCACAGTCGATAAAAAATATTGGCGTTTTTACCAAGGTCCAGTAAAATTACCAAGAAAGTTCAATAATTTTACCAAGATATCTCGGTAAAATTACCAATTCCATAAATGGTAATTTTACCAAGAAAAAACTGGGATCAAATAGAACCCTGAATTCTTGGTAATTTTACCCTTGTCTTGGTAAATACACCGAGTTTTTTTTTTTTTCAGTGCGTAAGGTTGATTAAAAAGTTCCAAAAACCATTTTTTAGGGGAGAAGGAGCTGATCAAAAGCCGACAGTCGAAATGACTTAGCAAGGCGCTGCCTGAATTTGAGTTCAAACGAGGAATTCACAAAAGAGGCTTGTCAGTTGAAAACGTCTATTTACGGGCGCGAACCTCATCCCAAGTCAGTGATAAAACCGCACACATCAGAAGCGCCAGTTTCGCACGTTTTTAAGTGAAATCCAGAAAGTTTCCCATTGTTGACGATTATTGCGGTATTTATGCCCCTGTCTGCGTTGTGCTGAAGGGAACGCTGTGATAGCCTTCAAACGTTGCCAAATCTCTTCCATGATGACGTGGATACTCTGGAGAACTTCTGAGTCTATTCCCATAAAACTTTCAGAAAATTTTCTTACGCTAATCTATGCTGATGATCAGTGTTTGGAACCCACATGCGCCAACGCGTCAAATGCGCCTAAGAAATCGGTCATGGCGCCTAAAAAAAGGAGGTCCTGCGCCAACGTGGCCCCTAAAAATTGCCTCTCCCCCGTCCAAAATAAATCCTAATTTTTCTGTCTGGTGATTTTTCAAAATTTCCCCCAAGTTACAGTTACTAGTTCTGTAAATAGAACATCTTGCGTCTAATCTTTCACTAAATGCGCCGTTTTGTGTAGGAAAAAAGTAAATTTGGCCCCTAAAAAAGCTTTAATGGCCCCTAAAATCGAGCTTGATGCGCCGCATGGCTCCTGAAACTCAAAGGTGAGTTTTGAGCACTGCTGGTGATTTATCTAAAAATATCATGGAAATACTCTTAGCAGATTTTCCCGAGATAAATAATTTATTAAAAAAAGTCCGGCAGCATACAAATGCACATGCGGCGTTCCTCCAAAACGCGGCGGTGTCGGATAAGCAGTGGGCAACGCCGACGCTTCAAAATGATACGAATCTGAGGTAGCTGCTCAAGCTGGCGTTTATCACAGGTTTCGGACGTGGATTCACGAACCCCCCTGTTGTCAGTTTCCCAAAACCAAATCTAGTTACCACGCACAAAAGGAAATCCGTGGATTTCCGTGTACATTACGCAACGTTGCCGGTGCGGTAGCATAAGCTGTAACGTAAATACTGTCAAAATCCAGGCCGCGTGTCATTTGTTAAGGTGGTTGCGTTGCGGGCTATGTTTACGTCGAGAACATTACGCCTCTCTCCGAATTGAGTTAGTCCCTACAAGTCCAATAACTCATGAGCCCTGGCTTTCGTTCATCATGCAGGACGCTAAGGCTCATGAGTTATCGGACTTCCGCCCGTCTATCAGATACCGATTTAATTGAGGATCGCTAAAATTGAGCTTTTGACCCGTCTGATTTGACGTGTATAGGCTTCCTCCAGTAACGCACATATTTATATCTTCCGCGAACATTCTGTTTATTGAAGGATTTTTGAGAATATTGGGTCAGTCTGTTTCTTTGTACTTGGAGTAATTTGAAGGTTGAATCCTCGTCTGAGAATAAATCAAGACTTTTGAACAACGCATCGTGCGAGATTTTGCGAAGCTTGAAATTTCGCGGAACTTAAAATTTTGCTTCTGAAAATCTCCTCGTTGAACATTGCTTGCATAGCACATATTCCAATAGAGACTTTGCAGGTGTCTGAAATTCGATGATTTTCGTGTTTAAGTGGAAACTACTGAGTGAACTAAACAGGAGGATACCCTTTGTTCATAAGTTGAACGATCATTAGAGAAGATAAGACAAAATGATCTATCTGCTAAAATACATGTGTTCAAATGGGAAATGCCGCCAGATGCATGACGTCACCAGGCGGTGCATTTTCTCACTTTTAAATTTTTTTTTTATACTTTTCCCCATATCAGAAACAAATTAAAAAAAATACCATGAAATCAGATCTTTAAGCACTTTCAGATGAAGTAATAAAAAGTTGCATACAAATTATCCATTCTGCAAAATCGCCATGCCCTACTAATAACGTTGCAATTACAGCGACAGCACTGGAAAAAAAACACATTGGATCTAGAGTCCAGACTCTTGAAAGCATCGACAAGAAAAAAGACTCTTGATTCAAGCAGATTTAAGCTTAAATCAAAAGGGAATCCGTTCAAATTAAGAGGCTTGGTTCTCGATTTAAGCAAAAATCCGATTGAATCAAGAGTATTTTCTCTTGTCGATGTTTTTAAGAGTCTGGACTCTGGATCCAGTGTGTTTTTTTGCCAGTGAGTGTTTAAACTATCGTTGTTGCGGTTGGACTAGAGAAAACCACGTGATCAAGTTATTGGAAAGCTGCAATGTACCTATCGAACGGCGTCAGGCGTCGCGGCGCGCCGCGTTGCGCATACAGCCGTTCATCTGACGTAATCGCGTATCTCTATTTTCACATGAGCCCCCGAAACCCTAGAGTTATACCGAGCACACGGCTCACCCGGAAATAGAGATGTGCTCTCTGTCAGAGGAACGACGATATGTGGACGTGCCGTGGTAAGGTTTCTTTTCCAATCACTAGCCTACATTCATTCTCCCGATAAATAGGTAAATAATCAATTGTGAAAGCTGTTAATTCTTCATCAAGAGTCCGGCTGTTAAGTTGCTAAGTTTACCGCTAAATTGAATGTTTTCTTACTTCGTTCTTGACTTACTGCGTTCACGAAAGGGGACAAGCGGGCTGATTATTGAAATTGATAGACAAAGCGATCATTCAGTCTCGGGAAACATTTTTTACCTGAGAGACTTAAACGCAGAGTTAGATAAAATGACCATTTTAATGAATTGATAACGTTCTAACGCATGGATGTCACTTCGCGCCTATGTCGATTGAACAATAGTGGACTAATTATCGAAATTGGCGGACAAAGTGATGGACGAAGAAGACACGGAGGAAATTGAGCGATCGTATAGATGGAATCGGGTGTATGCAATAGACAAAGGAGATTAGTAAAAGAGGAGCTAACGGCTACGCGCCAGGGAACCTATCGTTAGTTCATCACTTATATCAACCGCCCGTTTCGACCAATAGGATCGCTCCATTCCCCCTGTGCTGCCATGCAAAGGAAAAACGCCGTATGAACCTTCAGGCGTTGCCAAATTTCCTTTGTTAAAACACGAATTTCCTAGTCAACTTGTGGATGTTTTCCTTCCAATTTTTCGGATAATTTTTTTCACGTTTTCACCAAAACTTTCTTAAAATTTAAAGGCAATATATTCAAAGCGTTCCTTAAAAATAAATATTTTATCGGAGGAAATTTGGCAACCCTCGAATGTTCATACGGCGTTTTTCCTTGGCACGGCAGTGTGTCTCTTTTGCCTTAGCCTCGTCGTTCAATTCCAATAATCAGCATGCAGCAGCATTTAATACCTGAAAATTTGGAGGGGGGGGGGGTGAACGAGTGCTGTCTATCCTCTTATGTTTACATGATGATGGCAGATAATGCACACTTAATTTTGAGTAGCGTCTGTTAATTTCCACCCCCCTCCCGACACTTGAGAATGCGTACTTCATAAATCATACTCGTGTTTTCACGGTCCGACAAAAACGATACACACAAGCTATGAATGACTGAGCGCGTGGTTCCATTTATCGCGCGTGGCTTGCATCATTCGCACCTCGGCGACCATAAAATTCAGTTTCTATCCTCACTGGCTCCCTCGATTTAATAGCTTTTCTCCTAATTTTAACGCCATATCTCCGTTGCCTCTTCCCGGAGGAAGTAACCATAATTTCCGCTCAAAGCAGAGTGGACCAATCTCAAAATGGCAACAATGACTATCACCGAAGCAAACTGTGTCAGTTAGAACGAAGACAGCGACGATGACGTCATTAGGAAACATAGGATGACGTCGCACGTAAAACTCGCTAATTTGGAAAGGGAGCAACCATAAAAGCCACGATGACGTCATCGACGGGATATCCCGATGGCGTCATCGACGGGA
Source organism: Bemisia tabaci (assembly GCF_001854935.1). Lineage (NCBI taxonomy): Eukaryota > Metazoa > Arthropoda > Insecta > Hemiptera > Aleyrodidae > Bemisia > Bemisia tabaci. The sequence continues at coordinate 4,802,732 of NW_017547116.1, read as the reverse complement.
TATCCCGATGGCGTCATCGTGGCTTTTCCAAAGACGTTTCCTAATTGGTTGATTTATCGACCAATATAACAGAGATTGCGCTGTGCACACAAAAGTCACCTTAGCTTTTTGAATGTATCAAGACCATGATATTAAAATTGTACGTTTCAAACTCAAGTAAGTCGGTTCCAGTTCGCACCGGAATTGGCAGACGCATTTTTTACCTCCAACGCCGGCGCAACGCTGCTGCGCTACGGAAGAACTCCGTATGAGCCATCAGATGCTGCCATATTTCCTTCAATGAAAGTCAAATTTACCCAGAAAATTGTGAATATTCTTATCCAAGTTTTTCCGAAAATTTCGTTCGCGATTCAATCCAAAATATTTGAAAATTTCCGGGAAAACTACGCAAAACTTTCCTCACGAATACACGTTTTTTTTCGAGGAGATTCGGCGCCTCCCGAATGCTCATAGGGCGTTTCTCCGTGGCAGAACGGGCGTACCGACCCGGTGGCTCAGCACTCACGCCGTTATCCGAAGATCAGGATCCGAATTTACGATCGGCGAACGGAACAATCGACTGCAGCGCTCGCGGTGGCCAGACGCCGCGAAAACCTCGCCGGTGTCGCGCGCCGGACCCGAAAGGGCCATCATCGGCCCGGGCGAGGNGGGGGGGGGGGGGGTCGATAAGATCAACACTCGACAACAACTCTGTCGCGGTTGGTAGCCGGGCCGGGAACGATTTCGTCGCTCGGGCGTAACTACACCTAGAGATGAGCCCGGGAAGGTATTGAATTGTACGGGCAGCAGGGCTCAACTCGAAGTGGAGTTACGCCCTTATGCGAGGAGGACGACGATTTGTAAAGCGGCGCGGAACACGAAAAAATTAGTGGGGGGCTTGTAATGCGCGAGGAACAAATTTATTCAAAAGCCATTGTGCGGGCCACGGCCGGGAGAGGGGGGGGGGTCGCGACACCCGCGGGGGCAATTATGATGTTAATGGGGCTGTTTAACGCTGTTGGGTCATCCCCTCGCGTGCGGAATGGAACCGGGCTGATTGTTGAGATCGATAGACAAAGTGATGGACAAAGAAGATGGAAGGGAAATTGAGCAATCCTATATTGGTGGGAACAGGTGGTTGTAATGGACAAAGGAGGTAAGTAATTAACTAACTAACGGCAACCCATGAGGGACCGTCAGAGGCGGATCCAGCAATTCGGCAACACCGGATTCCCTCCATTTAAACCTATGTTAAATAATCGATTCCTGTCGGAGCATCTAACCCCTCCAATAATCGATACATTTCCATAGGTTTAAATGGAGAAAATCAATGTTACCAATTTGATGGATCCGCCAATAGGGATCCTACAGTTAGTCAACGATTTTCGCACTCGCAATTAGTCGGTAAAAACCACCCGTTTCAACCAATTGGATCGTTTCATTTTCTCCTTGTCTTCTATGGCTATAGCTTTGTCTATCGTAGTACGCATGGACATGTGTTCATGCGCATCGAGCCACTCTGCCGTGCCAAGGGAAACCGCCGTACGAACCTTCAGGCGTTGTCAAACTTCCTTCGATAAAATACAAATTCTTTTGGAAAGTTTTAAATTATTCTCCTCAAATCGGGACAGTTTTGTCAGCAATTTTTTCTGTTAATCTGTAAATTTTAAGAAACAAACATGCATGACTGTCCTCCAAACTATGTATTTTATTGTGAGAAATTTAGCAACGTTGTAATGATTCAGTGCTCCCTTTTTCCGGAACTTTTTCCAAATTCCGGAACTTTTGAAATTTTCCTAAATTTTTCTCGGAATCTTTGGTATTTTCCGGAACTTTTGAAAAAATCTTCAAGAAATTTCGGAACTTTTGATGGTCGTGGAGTAGAAGAAATTGGAACAAAAAAGTTCCGAGTCCCGGATTTTGTGACGAAAATGAAATGGGAGCACTGAAATGATCAGAAGACGTTTTTACTTAGCACTGCAGCATTCTCGTGGTCACCCTCGCCACCTTCGCTACCCCTTTTTCCAAATTCCGGAACTTTTTAAATTTTCCTAAATTTTTCTCGGAATCCTTGGTATTTTCCGGAACTTTTGAAAAAATCCTCAAGGAATTTCGGAACTTTTGATGGTCATGGAGTGAAAGGATTGTTCCGAATCCCGGATTTTTCGACGGACATGGGATGGGAGCACTGAAATGATCAGAAGACGTTTTTACTTAGCACTGCAGCATTCTCATGGTCACCCTCGCCACCTTCGCTACCCCTTTCCAAATTCCGGAACTTTTTAAATTTTCCTAAATTTTTCTCGGAATCTTTGGTATTTTCCGGAACTTTTGAAAAAATCCTCAAGGAATTTCGGAACTTTTGATGGTCATGGAGTGAAAGGAATCGGAACAAAAAAGTTCCGAATCCCGGATTTTTCGACGGACATGGGATGGGAGCACTGAAATGATCAGAAGACGTTTTTACTTAGTACTGCAGCATTCTCATGGTCACCCCCGCCACCTTCGCTACCCCTGCCCCCCCTCCCCCCCACCGTTGTCGAGGGAATCGATGCTCCGTCTCTCCTCTGAGATACATTAGTATGATTTATCCGACGCTTCTTACCGTTTTTTCCACGTTAATTACCGGCCGGGGGATTTTACCGGTCAGTGGATATCGTCGGTCATTCGATATTCACCGGCATTGTCCTCCTTGCTCCGTCCGCGAACTGGTCCGGCAGGCCGCTCGCGCCTCGTGCCCGTCTTGCCAATTCGTCGAAAAGTACATAATTACATCTAAACGTTGCAAAATTTTCGCTAGCGAATCATCTTTTTACATTTAGTTAGTTAGTTAGTGAGTTAATATATTTTAAGACATTCAGCGTCACAGGCTAGTAACGTCTTTACAGAAAATTTTGAAAATGGGTGTATATACGAAAATTTAGATTTTTAAATTAAGAGAGGCGAAGAGTTTCAGCAGTTGATTGTTATCAAAGTCTCTCCTTAAACATTCCACCGATTGATCTTCTAATCATGATAAAAAGTCGGCAAAATTTCACGGTAAAAAATGAAATTGCTGATTTCACAATTTTGTAGTTAAAAAAAGTGTCCGATATGTTTCAATGCAGATATTTACAATATAAAAATGCTAATGTACATTTGAAACATGCCAGGCATATTTTTTAACAATTCGATTGTTAAATCAGTAATCCATTTTTTCCGTGTTGGACGGAAATTGCGAAGTCAGCGGGCTGATTATTGACATCGATGGACAAAACGATTGGAAAGGGAACAATGGAGCCATCTTGTTGGTTGAAGCGGGTGGTTTTACAGACTGAAGGGGGAGAATGTTGAACTAACTATAGGGTCTCTCGTGGTTTGCCGTACGTTAGTCTTTTCGTTCATTGCAACCACTCACTTCCACGAAAATAATCGCTCTATTTTCTCTTCAACCTCTTAAAATAATCAGCCCGCAGAAAAGTCAAAACGCCTTCAGTTGCGAGCGTATGCAACACAGACGTCCGTGGAGTCCGAATAGTTGCATCCTCTGGTTCTGTAAAGACTTGAATGAGCCTTGAGACAAGGTTTGGGTTTTCCACAAACATTTCCTTTCCAAAATTTCTCGAGGAAAATGAATCACATAACGAGATGTCCGAAAATCAGTCAGTTATTCCAATTTGTTAAGGACCTTTTAGAATGGGACCCGCCAACCCTAATGCTGTATTTCCTTACTATTTCGGAATAGTGAGTTTGAGTGGCTATGGCGGTGGACTCCTACCGTAACATAGGTGAACCCTTTCAGCGCGGCCTCAACTTTGTGAGCTTTTTTTGAGCTCAGAAGTTTGTTTCAGAGAAAACCAGGAACCATGGAAACCATCGTGGTTCGCACAAAATTATACGTGTGGGAAAGTACTTTAATAGCTTAATAGTACCGTGTGCTCTGGGGCATGCAAGTGCTCCATTTCAAATTTTCGAATCATTTTTTAAGAGAAAGCAAATCCAAGTACACTGGAAAAAAACTCATTGGATCTAGAGTCCAGACTCTTGAAAACATTGACAAGAAAAAATACTCTTGATTCGATCGGATTTTTGCTTGAATCAAAACGAAATCCGCTTAAATTAAGAGGCTTGGTTCTTGATTTAAGCTAGGTTCCGATTGAATCAAGAGTGCTTTTTCTTGTCGATGATTTTAAGAATCCGGACTCTAGATCCAATGTGTTTTTTTTCCAGTGCGGATGCGCCGAAAACACTCCGCAAAATTAAACAGAAAAAGTAATGCACATTTTTTTAGGAAGACTTTTATTTCACCGGTACCGGACTCTAGATCCAATGTGTTTTTTTCCCCAGTGAGTATCTTCTCTACGGAACTAGGTGATAATGTTAAAAACAGCGTAAATGATACCAGTACGAATGAGGGGCCCACTCGAGTCTCGATGGATATCCATCCGTTACGAGTGTGATCAAATTAAAACAATTTAGGGAACAACAAGGCAGAGAAACGAGGGGACGGAATTTCATTCAAGGCAGACAAAGAGCGAGGGATTCGTCCGATGTTCCGGGGTTGAATTACAAAAGCGATTAGCCGTTCAAAAGAGCTCAATCAGCGACTAAATCCAAGTTTATCCTCTCGGCACCTCCGTGAATGCAGAGATCTCTATTTTCTGAGGAGTTTTATTGCAAAAATCTTAAGCGCCATTCCGGGTCGTTAAGATCGTGCACGATTTTCTTCCCTGCGAGAGGACGTAGATGGTGTATTTCCGTGAACTTATGATCGTTAAAATTGTTCTGAATTTGCAGCTTAATTTTCAATTAAGAATCACCGTACTTCGATCACCAGATTCCGATCGAACGACGGACATATTTAACCAGTCTCAACAACACTTCATGGCACTTAAGCTGTTTTGAACTTGGCAGTCGGGATAATAGCGAGCACAGCGCACGAAGTGTTAAGCTGCACTGATTCCGATGAACTGAAATTTGATCAGTCGATTATTGCATCTACATAGATGGCAAATCATTGCATCATTATCAGAAACAAAGATCGCTACAGTGAAATCGTTTCTTTCCTGATGCTGATTTTCATAACATCAGTTTCGCTCGATACTTCCTCACTCACACCAAGTTAAGTAGTTATGAGTGTTAAGTTAAAAATGTGTATAGCATAAATTTCCGTGCAGATTTCTCCACTTTTCGTACACTCATGAATTATATCGTCTCGCATTTCGTCGAAAAATTGTTTATGGAACCTGAAAAATGCACTTACAACATTTCAAGACAGAATGTAGCTTATTCATGTTGTAAATATAACAGATCAGCAGAGAAAATTAGGCAGCCTCTGGTGCGAATAGGCCGACTCTGATTACATCTGTCCATTTCATCCTAGGAAATTTGGCAACATTAGAACGCTCATACGACAACTCCTTAGCATGCAGGAAGAACGCCACATCAACCCTGTATAACCCCGATAAAATATGTATTCTTGAAGAAAGTTTTATGGACATTTTGCAGCTAACTTTTCAACTAACCTTGAATCAAACTGTGAATAAAATATCTGATTTGTATACGAATATTACCCGAAAATTCGTACTTTATAAAAGGAAATGCGGCAACGCCCGATGGCTCATACGGCGTTCTTCCCTAGTCCGACAGCATGGGTTCAGGGTTCATTTTGCAGATTCAAAGCGGTCCCTAATCCAGATCCCGTTCCTCCCCGAGGGGGATCTCACCAGCGGCGACCCAACGATCGATTATCGATATTTTCCCATTTGAAACTATGGCAAAGAATCGATTCTTCAGGTGTTCGTCGTGAACGCCCTGTGTATCGATCCTTTTCCATAGGTTTAAACGGCAGCCCAATCGATATATCGCGAATCGACCCACGCCACTGGATCTCACGCGCACGGTCCCGATTACCCCGGGAGATAATCCGAAATTAAGTAGTCGCTATCATTGTCCGCGACGCTTAAAAACTGATACCCTGGTAATCCCTGCGATCCCCGATCCGCCAGGAATCCGACTCGGCGGTGCGGGAGGATGACCGGTGGGGGAGGGGGGGGGAGGGGGTTAGGGGGCGCGGATCCTAACCTATCCACGAGGACGTTTAAGTGTTTCCAGATCGAGAGGCCGGAAAAAACCAGGTGATGGCTCTTGAGTGACAACCCGAAGCACTCAGCCGCTCCGGATTGTTTATGTTTTTCAAGTGGACCAACATAAAGCTGGTGTTTATCTTCGTCCGTTTTATATGTGTGTGTAGCGCGCGCATGCACACCCGTCTATGCGCTTCTACAGGGTGTTTCAGAATAGTGGGCACTGCTCCCATTTCATGTCCGTTGAAAGATCCGGGGTTCGGAACTCTTTTGTTCCGGTTTAGTTCACTCCACAACCGTCAAAAGTTCCGGGATTCCCTTTGGGTTTTTCAAAAGTTCCGGAAAATGCAGAATATCCGAAAAATTTCGGGAATTTCGAAAGTTCCGGGAAAAATGAAGGAAATTCTCATAATTTCCGGAATTCGGAACTAGTTCCGGGAAATGGGATGGGACCGGTTTCAGTGCTCGAAGAATACTTCGATAGGAGAGAGAGGAAAGATTCAAATATACTAGGAGGTACAAAAATCCGAATTTACTGGTAAAATTTTGAATATTTGTATCCAAAATGTTCAGACAACTTTGTACGCAATTCAATCTAAAATATCTGAAAATTTCAAGGAAAAATATGCATGAATATGTCATCAAAAATACATGTTTTATCCGGGGAAATTTGGCAACTCTCGAATGTTCATACGGCGTTCCTCCTTAACAAAAGGTAGCGCAGTGCTTTAATTCAGACCCTACCTGCAGGCTCATTCCGTCTACCTAAATTCATCTCATTATTTTTGGAACACCCTGTATATACGTGTGTATATGGGCGCTCTCCAAGCTTCTCCGAGTGTTTACGTTACGTCTCGGCTCGCAGTCGCTCCGCGCTCTGTTTCACCGCCGCGCCGAGCAAAAACCGCGCATATCCACGAACATCACGGTTTCAGTTACGCGGTTCTTGACGGTTCACCTGTCGGCGTCCCGTTAGCCTCGGAAATCGAAACGAAATTGAAACGCGTGGAAAGCAAATACTCACCTCCGACAGCTTCGGAAAACCCTCGACGTCCGAGGGCGCTGAAAAAGATCCATTTTGACGCTCGAGTGGACAGCCCTCGGAGAAGGAATGCCGTCTCGCCGATGAAAAACGCCGTAACAACATTCTGATGTTGCCGAATCGCCTTCGATAATCTACGTATTTATAAAGTAGTCAGTGGCAATTTTGCAAGTCGGCAACACTGTTTTTTTATTTTTTTATTAACAACTAATAAATTTACTTACAGGCAACACTGTTTTCCCTCCATTTAAACTCATTTAAAATCTCGATTTTAGGTAACTTCTGCCTCACCGATAATCGATTGTTCTATATGCATTTAAATAGAGGAAAAATAGTTTTGCCAACTTTCTGAAATCGCCACTGGAGTAGTTACGCGTAGTTTTCCGTATTTTCAGGTATATTCAGAAATGCAAAATTTCTTGAAACTTCACAGAATGAAAGTTTGCGGAATCGCATACAAATTTTCAAAAACTCTGCGATAGACTCGCAGTACGCCACGAAACGTATAGAAACGGAACAATCTTAATTTTGAAAGTTTTGGAAGGATCATGAGTCCAATCTCGAGGTTTCTCGTCGAATTTACGAGGGTTGCATACGCAGCCCCCAGAATCGTTCTAATTTCATTAAAAATCAAATTAAATTCACTGTCCAGCAAAATGATGCGTCATTTCGAATTTTTCCGTACACTGAACTGAATGGGATGGACCGAAGGAGAGAGGCTGGCAGCTCCTTGTGTGCTGGTTACACGCTCAAATTTCCATCAATTTCCGATCAAATGGTGACTGGTGCGCACCATCTACCATCAAATTTCTGCGGCCTGCAAAAATTTGATGGTAGATGATGGAGCTGTGGGGCTCATCCTTCATCTGATTTCCACACAACCGTGCTTATTTCATGCTTATTTCAATCAACACGCTGTTTTAATTAATTTTACTCATCAATCTAGATAACTCTCGACCGCCATCTTGGTCATCATTTTGATCGGAATTTGGCGGAAATTTGAGCGTGTAACCAGGCCATAAGAAAAGAATGAGACTTCGCGAAATAAAAGCGTGATATATCTGTCAATTTCTCATTTATTATACACGACTCTGCGACTAGCGCGACTGACCCATTCCAGCGATGCATGGATCGATGGGTAACGATTGGAGAGATTCACCTGAGGAATAGTGATCGGTCTTGGGAGTGTGAAATCTGCGGGAAAAAATTGTAGTGGAAAACGGGGCTGCATGTCTCTGAAGGCCCGTTGCCTGGCTCCGGAGCGCTCTTACGGCCATCTTCAAGAATGCAGGGGAGCCAGCAGTGCTGGATTCCTGAATTTCCAACATCCATCCTCTGCACTCGGTCGCCAAATCGGCTGTAAAAACGCACTTTTTCTCCTATCCTGCCGTGATAGTGAAGAGAGCAGTAAGTGTCACATTTTCGAAATCGAGTTTCCTTCGAAATTCGTCTAGATTCCTTTAGATGAAATCACTGAAATTGCTAAAACACCGAAATTCATCTAAATTATATCAAAACGAGACATGAAAAAGCCGTAAGTGCGCAAAAAATGACGTAGTTTTAGGCAAAACCGCAGTAAGTGTCACTGTTTCTCCAGAGAGCCAATGAAAACAGTGCTTTCAAGTAAAGTGCCGCCCTCTTCTGACAATTTCTAACTTGAAAATACGTTATTGTTGTGTGTCCAAAACGCAACCATGAAAGCATGCAGAAGATAAGCACTTACGGCTGTCTTGCCTAACAATAACCTAGCACGAAAATGGAAATACCTTTTTTATGCAACTGAAATAAAATCAATCGATTTTTAATCATCCAAACCAATTTCTAGGAGTCTCTCGGACATTTAGTGGCCATTTGACGAAGAACGGAGGCTTCCTTCAATAAAATTTTCCGGTCAGAAGCATCTGAGCCCGTTTTCTCAAAACTTCATTTCTGCACTTACTGCTCTCTTCGCTATCACGGTGCAGAGTTTCCATATCGTCGGTCACGAGCCACGATTAGGCAAATCTGAGCCTCAAGGTCCGAATAATAACTTTTACACTCCACACGGAGAAAAAAAAACCTCGTGCGTGGGACCCTAAGTTTAGGTCATATGGATCTCTGAAGTTTTCAGATTGAGCATCTGAATACTTTAGATCTAGCTGTCGAGGTTAGGATCACACATCTGAAACTTCAGTTCTTACATCTGAAACTTCAATTCTTACATCTGAAGTACTTCAGATGTGAGAACTGAAGTTTTTCGGATGTGAGAACCGAAGTTTTTCGGATGTGGAAACCGAAGTACTTCAGATGAAAGAACTGAAGTTTCAGATGTGTGATCCGAACCTCGACAGCTAGATCTAAAGTGTTCAGATGCTCAATCTGAAAACTTCAGAGATCCATACGACCTAAACTTCGGGTCCCACGCAGTTTTTTTCTCCGTGCAGGGAAGATCGCAGTGCGGGGTCTGTAAAATATATTGTCCTCGCTTGGGACACCCTGTATCCATCAGCGAGCTTCGATGTAGGGGGGGAGGGTGACGGAGCGGAGCGGCTATTGTGCCATATACGGCGGGGAGCGTGGAGTGATCGGTGACCGGTGAGTTGTACTGCGGTGAGTGTTGTGTTGACGGTGAAGAAGCATCCCTGACGCGGGGCGACGTCGCGTCTGTCCGCCCGAGTATCCGCGTCCGTCAACTGTCCGCTCCGAGCTCCGAGCTCCCATGTCCATCGTCCATCGTCCACCGTTGCCCTCTCGCCAATATTCATCCTACACAGGAGGCCTACATACAGGGGTGTCCTCCCCTTGTGCGCAAGTTGGCACCCTCATCCACCCTTGCCAGAATTTCAACCAAAGACATAAAGACGGAGTGCTCGTATCTAAAAGCATGGGGAGAAAGTGAAGCCTGATTTGGCGCTGGGTGCTTGTGTGAGTGTGTAAATGAGTGTAAATTTTAGCGCTCCGTCTTTATGTCTTTGATTTCAACATAAAACAAGTTCAGCAATCCTAACCTAAAGTGACTTTATAGGGAGAGTAGAGTACCTTCATAGACAGAGTATAGTCGTTCGTATCTTTTTACTACGGGAAAACTGTGCCGCTTTTTGATTGGTCAACGAGTTTTTAGGCTTCATGATGATCTTACGGCCGTAAATAAACAAACAAGATGGCGGCTCACCGTAACATTGCTAAAAAGCTAAAATTTGACAAAAATTTCAATAATACGGCAGTAATAATTTAAACTAGCATATCTACGAATAACAAATGAAAACCTTATTAAATCGCCTTTCGCCTTTATCACGGGAGGATGTAAGATGTGCGTAACCTCAATCTTGTTTGCTGATATCGGCCATCTTGTTTGTTTATTTACGGCCGTAAGAACACCGTGTCAGCCTATTTTCACGCGACCAACGAAAAACTGGCACAGAAATGGCCATACTCTGTCTATAAAGATACCCTAGGCACCCTCATCCACCCTTGCCAGAATTTCAACATAAAACAAGTTTAGCAATCCTAAACTTTTTAAGTTTTCCTATTCGTTGTCTTTGAAGTGCATGATGCATTTAATTCTTACGACGATACAATGTGGATAACCAGTCGACAACAGCGCCCTCTGGCGAGCAACTTGCCATTCTTGATGCGCGCCTAGCGCCGCACGTCGCGACCCGCGATCCGCGCGCTGCTCGCTCCACGGCCGTTCTCAAGCATCCTATCTCGCGTCGTCGTATGATTTATGTCACTTCCACTTACACCACTGATTGTCACATCTCAGACCAGGCTTCCCAACCCCGCCCCCTCCTCCCCGCTGCTCTCCTCTCTTACTTTCTCTCGCTGCGTATGGCCTCACGCTGTCGCTACCTATGCGTGTCAACCGTGTCGATCAGAGCTACCCAGCCGGGCAACATCCCTCTAAATTCCTTCACCTCTCATTTATTCCGAGGGCTAAACCGGGCTGATTATTGACATTGATAGATATAGAGAAAGGAGAAAATGGAGCGATCTTATTGGTGGAAGCGGACGGTTGCAACGGACAAAGAAGATGAGCAATACACTAACTAACGGCAACGCAGGGGACACCATACAGTTTGCCCATCATTTCCCATCTTAGTCTGTAACAACCACCCATTACAATCGATAGGATAGCTCCTTACTCCCTACGTCTTCTTTGTCTATAGCTTTGTCTATCAATTTCAATAATCAGCCCGCAGTCGAACGTATATCCAGTGACCGTTTGAGGGAAATAAGTCTGAGGGGTCTCGACGACTAAGGTCGGAGAGTGTTTATCTCCGATCACAATGTTACACATTTCCGCTCAAGTTTCATTTTTTTCACCCGTTTCAACCAATAGGGTCGCTCCATTATCTTTTTTTCTCCTTTGTCCATCGCTTTCTCTATCAATTTTAGTAATTATCCAACAATTGCCATACGTTATAGGTGACATCGATGAGTTGTGACGTCATTAATTAAAACGGTCGTTTTTTCTATTCCTGCATTTAAGTCTCTCGGGCTAGAAAGCGATTTCCGCAACAGAACGGCCGCTTTGTCTATCAATTCCAATAATTAGCCCACGATTGTGCCACCGACATCGCTGGAAAGTGACATCGATGAGTTGTGACGTCATTAATTAAAACGGTCGTTTTTCCTACTCCTGCGTTTCAGTCTCTCGGGTCAAAAAGTGATTTTCACGACAGAACGGCGCTTTGTCTATCGAAGTCAATAATCAATTCGCTGGGTTGGGGCCGCGTAGCGGCCCGAGGGCCCACCCCCGGGGAGAATCCGTGTCAAAGTCAAACCCTCGAGCGACCTCGATGACAAGCGAGTGCCACCAGTGTAGCCACGGATCCAGCGACGGATTCCAGGCCGATTTCAGTCCCGGCCTAGGGGGGTGAGCGGGGGACGACGGAGGGGGGACCGGGAGGGGGGAGGGGGGCGCGAAGGTGGCCGCGACGACGACGCGACGGACGGTCCAGATGCGGAATCGCGACAAGGAGACACGAGACAAAATTCCCAGAGCCCGAGTCGAAGCGAGATGCTAATCCGAGAGGACAATTAGAAATACGCCAGTAAACGTCTTCTTCCTGTTGTTAAATCGCTCTTTATTCGGGCTCAGCGCCCGTTCGCCGCACCGTGAGCGCCTTCTCATATTCGCTCGGATCTCAGGATTTTATTGAGAATTCCATTGGAGGTACTAATTTGGGGCTGGGGGAGGGCTGCCCTCCCAGGAATCTACTCGGCCCGTCCCTAGAAATATGAGGGATTCTGCGAATCTAAGTGTGGGGCCTGATTGCACAACACGTTTTGCATTTTTAAAATTATAATTCGATCGATTCGATTTTAATGGTCGTTTTTCCTACTCCTGCGTTTAAGTCTCTCGGGTCAAAAAGTGATTTTCACGACAGAATGGCGCTTTGTCTATCCAAGTCAATAATAAATTCGCTGGGTTGCGTGAACTTCTTTATCTCGATTTGGGGTGTTCTTACCACCCTAAAATTGGGATTTCAGGATGTTTCATTCAGATTTCCACGATCGGGTCTTGTATTGCGTAAATCTACTTGGCCCCTCCATAGAAATATGAGGGATTCCGCAAGCAAAAGTGTGACACGTTCACGTTTCGCACCTTTAAAATTTTAATTCGATCAATTATTTTTATTTCGATTTGGGGTGTTCTTACCACCCTAAAATTGGGATTTCAGGATGTTTTATTTGGATTTCTAGAGTCTGGTCGGGTCCGGTTTGCATAAATCTATTCTGCCCTTCAAAATAAAGCGAGGGATTTTGATACACAAGTATGTAACATATTTGCCGCTTTTGAAATTTTAATTCAACCAATTTGTTGGTGAGAAAACCTCAAAATTTGGATTAGGATATTTTATTCAAATTTCTATGACCCAGTCTAGTATGGGGGGGTGAAGGAGGGGGGTGAAGGAGGGGGGTGAAGGAGGGGGGTGAAGGAGGGGGGTGAAGGGGGGGGGGTGAAGGAGGGGGGTGGCCCCGCAGGAATACACTTGGCCCCTCCCAAAAAATATGAATGACGCTCAATAAGTGTGTGGAATATTTTCTACCTTTAAAAGTGTTAAGACACAAAGAAATTGTAAAAGAGCCGGGTGTCATAAATGTTTTTCACACCGAGTACGCGAGTACTCCAGAATCAACTATTCCCGATGCCCTTTCCGAGTGAAAGTATTTCTCTTAGATCCTCGCTCCTCTGACGGATCTCAATTTCCTCGTGAGATCGTTATCACATGTAAGTCCATGCGGAACTCTAGGGATGCCTTTAAGCAGTAGATACACCTGCGAGTTATAAGCGCTTGATGAAAGTGAAACACCAATAGGACACCAGGATTTCGATCGCTCGACGTCAAGCTCTTTGCCTATTGGTGTTTCACTTTCAACAAGCGCTTGTAACTCGCAGGTGTATCTGGGCCTTTACGTCAGAGTAGAGTCCCTTTACACTGAGATAGTCAAGACTATGTGAATCCATTTCTGATTGGTTCCCGTATTTTAGGCTTTCACAGTGTCACAAACGGGAATAAAGATTACATTTTCACCGATTGCAAAGATTATAATCTGGAATGGACCAGGGAATTACGGGTTCGGCAAGGAACAAACGGAATGAGAGAAGGAACGGAAAAAGGAATTTGAGAATGGGCCGCTCAAAGATTACGAAAAACGTTCAATTTGTGTAATCTTCATTCCCGTTTGTGACTCCATGAGGGGATGTTGTCTTGACTCTCAGTATAAAGGGACTCTACGTCAGAGGAGCGACGAGATGTGAGCAATTCGCGTCGATAGAGGACATAATTCGGCGTGTTGAACTCAACGCACATCCGCTTCCACTCAAGCCCGAAAACTCCTCACTCATACCACTGTGTCCCAGGCGCGAGAGCCNGGGGGGGGGGGGGGGTGAAGACTAATTACGAGTCTAATTGGTGCGCTAATGGGGAGCCAATCAGCGCGCGGTTTCGGCTAATGTCCCGCGACACCGGCGAGGGCTGTCGACGCTCCAGTTATGAGCGGCAGTTTGGCTCAGCGTCAACCGGCACCGGTCAACAGACACCGGACTCACCGCTGAGCGGGGGAATATGACGACCGCCGCGGCTTCAGCACCCCCCTCCTCCCGGTCGCGGGTCCCCCACGGAGATCCTAATCTTGATGGCTTTGCTCTCCGTTCCATCCAACTCCGGAATCGAACTATCGAACTTCGATCTCAGCGCAGCGAATGCGATTGAATGCTCCATGGCTGATAGGAACTCTGAGCGATTCTCTCTGTCCCCCCCCCCCCATTTCTGTCTCGTCTCCTTTCTCTTCTGCATATTTTTTATTATTTTATTCTTTAAAAAAATATATATATATATTTTTTCTGTTTTAATTTGTTCAAAAATCGAGTTTTCCGGGGAAAATTCAATTTCCCGCAGAAAATGAAAATAATGGCTTTCTAAAAGTAACTTTTACACTCCATGGGAGATGACAGTGCGGAATCTCTTGATTGGAAGTATTTCTGTCAAACGGAACTATGTGCACTATGACGTGAGCCCTGTTATGCATATATTCTTATGGGTCTTAGGGATCATGTCTAAATGCACATAGTTCCGTTTGATAGAAATACGGCCAATTATACAGTCTGTGATCGTTGTAAACTATCAATTTCATCCATTTTCCTACTAAAATTGTGGAGATTTTGAAACGACGGCGTCAAGGCAGTCATTTTGTGACTTGCACGCCGTGAAACTCACGAGCGAGATATCGAAATTAGGACTCGCGGCGTGATTTAGCGAAAACCGCGCAACCGCAGCGGAGATCCCGCGCAGGTACGCGGTTTTGCGAAGCGCGGCCGAGCTGGGAGCCGGAGCGCGAGGGACCAGTAATCGGATCGGACTCGCCGCATAACGTCCCTCCGACGACCAAAGAACATAACTCCTTTCAAGATGAGCCCTCAGCACCGTTTCATTCCATACTCTCCGAGGCTCACGCGATGATGCGGTTGCGACGGTTAAGTCAGCGAAGCGACGATAATTGATTCTGTCACTTTAGTTTACATTTAAATGCTCCTTCAAACATCTTCATTGCTTAAATGCTTCCAACACATATCTCGCGCCATTTCAACGACGAATATTCATTCAGCTACATATTTTCCCATCCGTACCGGTATTACCCCTGCCCGCCCCGCATACCTGGTATGGATGTGGTAGTTATGTACTGCGACGAAATGTTGCTTGGAATGACGTTCCGCGCCGCGGATCACTTCACCGCCCCCCTCCACACCCCCCTGACCCCTCTAGCCCCCCCGCCGCCCCCCTTTCGCAGCGTGGTGGATAAATTTATCCCCCGGAGCCGCGATGATGTGTAAAAGTTACGAGGTTTCAGCGACGAGGATATACTCCGGTCGATGTGCGCATTTACTTTAGGGTTCTTCGTTTGTGCCATCATCCCTATGAAATAAACGAAAAATAAATGGAATTACACAGATTGATCGATTGATTGATTGATTTTATTTGCATCATTTAAACATATGCACGTTACAAATACAAAATACGGAATCTTCTTTAAAAAAAGAGTTTAATAATAATATTTAAAGGGGGATTGCAAAAATTACGATGAGAAAATGGTTCGCGAGGTTAAAGGTTTGTTTGGTGTCCTGAAAAAATGTTGGGTGGATCCCTAAAAGTGGCGGGAAATTTGATGGAAAAGTAACAACATTTACATGTGTCGTATTAAAAGTCGCTGTGTCTGTGTCGCGGAAATGATTTGTTGCACCCAGTTAAGCTTCAGTTCTGAAACGGAAGTTTCATTGTCACGACGACTTCTTGTTTGTTCATCATTCGAAAAAAGTTCATTTTGGCAAGTAAATGTTCGTTGTCATGATTACAATTTCGTTCTTTTGGCGTAACGAGCAAATGCTGCAGCACGATGAACAATTGTCAAAGGAACCTTTATTTTTTTTGCATGAATAATATGCTTACAAAGAATTTAACGTGGGGGAAAAAATCCAGGATTCTGCATCTAAAACTTAGATATATTTTCTTCTATATCTATCATTCCGATGTCTCAGATCTGGTAAAAAACCCAAGATTTGTGTTCTGCTGAAAGTCTGTGTACTTTAAAAACATTCAACCTTTGTTGTGTATAACTCAGAAGCTACCGTCCATAAAAACAAATTTTAGAATGAGAGGTACACTGTACAGGTTTATGGAACGCGACTCTAATTAGTATTCTACTATTCTATCAAATATAAATTCTGAGGATCTACTCTAAATAGTCAATCCTCTCTAAATTTTAGGAACACAGGGTATTCTCATAAAATCAACGCGCTTCATTCCCTGACAAATTTTTATTAATTCGAAAACGACCCGGATAGTGAATTGTTATGTGATGTCATTCCACTTCCTCCTCTGTCTTCAATAAAACCAATTCATGGCGTTCGAATAATAATTGAAATGAACTCTCTGCTCAGGGAAAGGTCTAAAACACACACTTCTGAAACAAAAAATCAAGTGTAATGCGTGGTGAGAAAATGAACCGAAGGAGTTAAAAATAAGAAACAGTCGCATCCACTTTAAAAAAAACGAAGTTTTAACATGAATGACGCATAAACCCGCCTTGTTGCCATGTTGAATATTCCTTGTTTTTTCATTACTAAAAAACAGCAAGATTTTCACATTGTTTGTTGGTTTTGATTAGAAACAGTTTCTCATTTTTAGGCTGCTGTGCGGTGTGACGAAATAAAACAATATTCACAACACTATATCCCGAGGCAACATTGCCAACCTTTTCTGGTGTAATATTCTGATAAAGTATATTGTTCGGGTATTTCACGAAAATCATGAAGCTTACTTTTTCAGCAACAATATTTAAAGAATATTTGTATCGGAATTTTTGATGAACATAAAATTATACCTGTTGCAAATACTCGCAATGTACAAAAAATGGCAAATAAATTGTAATGGAAAGTCTCTTTGCAGTGATACTGACTCAGTCTTCGAAAAACACTGATGCATTTCATTTGAACACTACTGTAATGGTTGACGCAATGTAATTCAAGATATTCAAGAATGGGCCATTCGATCTCGTCCGAACTAAAATTAACGCTACATGTTTTCTCTTGAATATCTTACTAAGAAAACTATTCACACGCCGTTAAGTCTGACAATTTATTTCGTTAATCTATTTTTTTAAAAACTTAGATCAAGCGGAGATAGACTATACAAATGGCATAGTTCGTATTTTCGCTATATTTAACGAATTTTCACCATAAACACTTAAATCTTGTCCTGTGATTCGTGTTTCTCTTGAAAATTTGAAGAAAAGTCGTGTTGAAAGCGCTTAAATTCGCCTTATGTCTGAAGATCCTCCACATTTGCCTTTACCGGGTAAATCATTGCTCGCCTAGGAAGAAAAGGAAGAAGAACAATAACGAGAAAGTTGGTTGCGAGAAGAGTTTGGCAACGCTAGAGTGGGATAAAAGCGTTGAGTTTTCGATACGGGGCTTAATTACCCCCCTTTCACCTGTGGCCTTTTAAGTAGATTGACTAATCCTGTTTTCCAGCCGTATTAAACATGTATATGCCCCGATATATATGTATACTGTCGTGCTAAGCAACAACCTCGCAACTGCAACGCATATCCCGTACCGAAACGCGGTTTTGACGACGTGCACGCGGTCATGCTAGCCGGGAGAAAAACCTCCCGAGGAGTGGCCGTCTGTGATAAGCTATTTTTTTCGCTCCGACCGGGGCCACTCAGCGAGAACCGCAGAACCGCCGCGAGCTTCAATGGTGGGTTACGTGGTTTTAGCTTAGCGGGACAGCACTCTAGATTATCCCGGCCCAATTAATTGGTCCTCGCCGGCAATTAATTCTCCGAGATATCTCTCCGCTTCGCCTTTGACATAACCTCACTCAGTCCCGAGTGTATTCTCCCGGGCTGGTGAAAAACACCGTATGTACGTACCGATGTTGCCCTTGGTAGTAAATTTATTCTCGACAAGAATTATTAATATTTCCCTCCAGAATTTTCAGATTATTTCAGGGTACATCTCGGAATAAAATTCTCCGGGGAAAAAGAGGAAGAAATACCCGTAAGTTTCCCGGGAGATTTGGATTTCATTGATATAAATTTGGCAAGTTTGAAAGCTCATACGGCTTTCTTCCCGAGTATTGTGACCGCTCCGAGGTCTTATCTCGCTGATCCCTGTCTTCTGCATTTTTTCTGGTAGTCGCGCGAGTTCCCGGGCCGCTTTCGCGACTCGCTGCGAGTTGCGAGTGACTCTCGCAGACGCCGTCTCCCGCGGCAAAAGTTATCTCCCGAGATACGGGAAGTTCCTTAATGTGTGCATCGCCACACGGGAATTCGCCCAGGTATCAAGAACGACTGATTTAGAGGCTGCATGTGTCATTCGTTGTATCGAGGTTCTCGACCAATGCAGAGGATCAAACTGGAATGGTCAAAATCCGTTTGGCTCATTCGAATTTAGTCAATTCATTTATCGTGGCAAAACTGATGATTTGAACGTGATTCTGATGAGAGCAAAAAAAATTTTTTTTGAGTCTAATTGAAATATTTTTGGAAGTTCTTGGCTTTGTTTTCCTGCGAAATGGTGTGGACCCAGCAACATTTCTCCACTTAGATAACATCAGAGTTTGCGGCGATATTTATTTGCGGTTGGTTTCGATGAGTATCCCTGGAGACTTAAACGCAGATTTAGAAAAGTAAACTATTTTCTTGCGGCGCGGCGCAAGTATACAGGCTGTATGTTAGAACTCTTGTTGAAATTATTAGTAACACGTAATCTTATGCGTTTGCATCAATGTTGATATGCTGAGAGTTTCAATGAACAGCCCCAGAGACTTGAACGCAAAGATAGAAAAGTAAACTAATTATCTCGCGCCGAAACGCACGTGACGAGACGGGGTTTTACTAACCAGAGTTTGCGTGTGTATAACGCCGTGTGAACATTCAAGAGTTGCCAAATTTCTCCAGATAAAAAATGTAGTTTTCAGGAAAATCATGCATATTTTTCCGTGAAATTCTCAGGTGTGTTAGATCCAATTGCGAACAAAAGAATCTGAAAACTTCGAAAAAAAAATATTCAACATTTTTCTTGTAAACTCGGGTTTTAGTAAAGGAAATCTGGCAAAGTCTAAAGGCTCATACGGCGTTTTTCCTCATCACGGTAGTACACACTGGAAAAAAAAACACATTGGATCTAGAGTCCAGGCTCTTAAAAACATCGACAAGAAAAAATACTCTTGATTCAATCAGATTTAAGCTTAAATCAAGAACCAAGCCTCTTAATTAGAGCGGATTTCCTTTTGATTTAAGCTTTAATCTGATTGAATCAAGAGTCCTTTTTCTTGCCAATATTTTCCAGAGTCTGGAATCTAGATCCAATGTGTTTTCTTTTCCAACGCAAGAAACAAAGCTTTTTTTTTAGCTCTAGCCAAATTTTGCGAGAGGCCCATTATTTTTCGGTTTTCGAAACGAGAATAATCCCTCAATTCACGAATCCTCCTGATTTTCCGATCGGAGTGAATTTAAAATAGGCGAATTTTCCCGTCACGACTCGGAGCGAGAGCGGAGGATTTAGGGGCGGCGGGCAGGGGAGAAATGCCAAAAATGTCGCCGGGCAGAAATTAAGATTTCGAGTTTGACGGACGAACGGAGCGTTGACAGGTGAGCGGAGTCGCGGCGGCCGGCGATATTTTACGCCGTCCCCGTCCAGACGAGACGACATCGCCCAAGATCCCCCGGGTCCAATTCATATCAATTCACTCTCGAATGACTTTCGAAAGCCTCCAGATGTGAATAAATCGTACTACGGACACGTTTGTGAATGAAATATTGTCTCGGAAAATCGCCGAGAATTTTATTTGTCCGCCAGCCCAGTCCGGACGGCCGTGTAAAATTCTTCCGAGCCGAAGCTGCCAAGTTTTGACCCCTCCCTCTTGAATGGACCGTTGAGATAGGGTAAGAATTAGAGATCCGCGAGACGTGTTTCCTCGTCAAAAATGTATGCAAATCGCATTGGGTATGTTGACGATTTCCAAAATCGACGTGTAAGTGAGGGATCAGAATGTTGAGCATACTGCTTGACTCGAAGCTCGATAGCAAACAAGATGTCAGATGACTGATGATGCCCGTGAAGAAATGTTCCCGAAAGTAAAAGTTTCCACAATAGCCCTGTGTCCACTCGTCAAAATGGAAGCTCAAAGTGAATCGATAAGTACGATCTGTTCGCGATTGTTGATCAAAAAAGAGTCACGCCGTTCTATTTTGAGTTGCAACACTCATCAATCGCATCAAGTCCCGACTTTGAGCCACTTATCGTTGAAATCGATTCACTTTGAGCTTCCATTTTGATGCCATTTTGACGAGTGAAGACAGCGCTTATTCCCGGTATACTGGTTGAGGGTCCCTGATAATCTCTATACATGCGTTGTATTAGTGTCTCGTGTAATGCAAAGTCAATCAATTGTTCCCTTCATTTGCGGTTTTTATTTATTTATTTTTTTTTAGTGTGTCCAACTTCACGTTGGGTATCGGGAGATCCTCATCTGCGGGCTAGAGTTTTGGATCGACACATCTTCATGCACACCGTTACAATTTTGGGGTGAAATCACTGAAAGAAAAGTATGGTGACATCTCCTATAAGTCTACTTGATATACGGTGATACGATTTAGTGAAAATAACCAAATTAATATTAGTATTGACTAGAACTCTGGCGATACTTACCACAATAGGGTAAATGCTACCATAAAGTCTAGTGTTTCTTATCACACTCATATCACTGTGTCAGAGGAGGGTAAAATCTCCCTTATTTTTTTCTACACTGAAAAAAAACTCCGGCCGTGGGAGCCGCAATTACGGGCTACATAGACACACCGTCCGTTCCGGGCTCAAAGGCCGAAAATTCCGGCTGCTGGAGCCATAGCTTCGGCCTCTGAACCCGGAGAAATCGAAGCTACGCCTCCAGCAGCCGGAATTTTCGGCCTTTGAGCCCGGGACGGACGGTATGTCTATATAGCCCGAAATTGCGGCTCCAACGGCCGGAGTTTTTTTTTTTCAGTGTGAGTGTATAATGTCTCCGTCTTAGCAACTGCATAAAACAAGGTAATTTTCCAGCGAAATTTGGCAAGGACGCAGGTCGGCGGGTGCAAGGTGGTCGCTTAAATATCCTCCCCGGCCGCGGCGGAGACAGTAGGATGGAGCGAAATAAAAAGAGCCAGTTATACGTGATTAGTCGAATTAACATAGAATTTAGCGTCTGCATTTCAGCCGGGTTTTCTCTCTCTTTTCCGCTTCATTTGAGGGAAAAGAGCCCCGTATCGCATGACACAAACCATAACTCGCGCAAACCGCACAACTCCCCGCGGAAACTCTCCCGCGATGCGCCGTTCTCGCTTAGCGATGCGCGAGGCGGCCGGAGAAAAAATGCCGCCGCTAAACCAATAAATCAAAGATATCCGTCCGGCTCGGGACCATGTGGCTCCCTCCGCCGATGTTTTATTTATCTGGGAACAATAAGTCATTGACGAAGCTCAAATTAAATAATTCATCGCGGTTAATTGTGGCCGGGCAATGAAAATGACGAGTTGGGGCAGGGGGAGGGGGAAGGAGGGGTGATAAATTTCGATCGGCACCGCTTGACCTTTCGCCGTGGACAATGGACGGAAAATGGTGCGGACAATGGGGAAAATGGACCTCGCGCACTCCTCAACCTTGGTGGCTGTCTCGGACCGCCAAATTAAGAGCAAATCTCCGGCCGGAGTGGACGCAACTTCGGATATTCTTCTTCTTCTTCTTCTTCGATGACGTGATGTCAGACTCGTACGCTGAAAAGTCTGAAGTCAGTTGATGGAATTTGAATCGTGAGTTTGTATTGTCGGATGGGACATTCCTGAATGGGTGCAGTAAATTAATTGGATTACATTTTGCAATAAGGAACCACTAGTTCGGGCTCATTTTAGGAACAACATATATGCCGTTGGTTTCCCTTTGCAGATTCGTGCTTTTATGGAAGAGCCGGAGATAGTAGTTCCTTATTGCCAAATGTAATCCAATTGTTTCAAGGTAAGATTTTGCGCGAATCGATGAGACTAAGATTTGCATGAAGGAGCTAACATTTCAGGCTGAATAATAAAATCGCGTCAATGCACAGGCGCATATAATCCCTCATATTTGACTAGATCTGTGAAAAGGAACCGTATTTTCTGGGAGAAAATATTTCTTAAACTTTTGCTAACACTTCAACGACATTTGTCTACAGCCTAAGAGTTTGAAACGTCTGTTTCGATATCTCCTTCAATTTTCGAGATTTTAGGGCCCTACTTGTGCTGAAATTTTCAGATTTCTTCCTCCATGTACTCGCAAAATGTAAAAGAAAATTTTCTTCCGGAATATAATAAGGTGTCCCTTTACATAGATCTGGCCAAATATTATGTTGTTTCTAAAATGAACCAGAAAAAATGGATCCTTATTAAAAATGATGTGAAATTATATCGTGCTTTTATCAATCAATAGACTTCAAAGGCACGCTAAGTTTCTCAGTAAATATGTGTGACTGTCCGAAATTGTAATCGTTCAGCTTGTTTTACTCAAATATACAGCTCATCTCTAAATAAAAAACAAGAAAAAGAAAAAAAAATTGAGCAGCTAAGATTTCACTTCTAAATGATTTCTAGATCATTCTTTCTCAATTTTGTACAGGAGAAAGGAAGACAAAGGCGCATAAACTTCGCTGTCGTGCGAAGGAAGAACGGCGTATGCGCCCTCAAACGTAGCCAAATTTCCTCCGATAATCTAAAAATTTCAAGGGAAAATTATAATCGTGTTTCTTCCGATTTTTCTGAGAATTTTGTAGGCTATTTGATGTGAAGTAACTGAAATTTTGTAGGAAAATCGTAAAAAACTTTCCTGAAAAATTAGTATTTCACAGGGAGCAGTTTTGCAACATTCAAATGTTCATACGGGGTTCTTCCTCACCACGGCAGTACGCATCCTCGTTCCGATGAAATAGAAGGGTGGAGAACCTTCGAGGGGGGGGGGCGATTAGAGGGGGGCAAGAAAAACTCCAGTAATGAGCGCTCACAATGGAATCAGCGACTCGGCCGAACACGGCAAAATATTCGAAATTTGACGGAGACGATCAGGAGGGGCGCGGGGGGATCGGGAAACAATCGCATATATCGCTGGAAGATTAACGAAGCGACTCCGAGGAGCGGGATTTGTTAATCTGCACACGTAGCGAATTAAAAATAAATATAATAAATCAGGGCCTGCCTCTCGACTTCTGCACGCATCAATGTCCATCACAATCGGGGAATCTATCTTCCGCCCCCCATCGCCGCCCCCCTCCCCATCCCTCGAAATGCATCCGAAGCGGCGCTGTTGCCGCACCCTGCGGGTTTCCTCATTGCCAAAATGACGAAATATTCGTCGGATTTGACTCGAGAATTTGAGCAAACTGCATTTCAAAACCTCACGAGAAAGAAATATTTGGGCAACCTAAGGACGAACATGAAAAAAAAAAAAAAACAAGAGGGAAAGACGGGAAACAAGGCTAAGAAAAAGACACCAAAAACTCGCACTGAAAAAAAAATTTCGGCGTTTTTACCAAGGTCCGTTAGTAGCTTTACCATCTCACTTTTTTACCAATTATTGGTAATTTTACCAAGGCAGACTGGTAAGCTTACCTAAAAACCGGTATTTTTACTGTTTTTTTTTCAGGCAAGAATACCACTTTTATTGGTAATCAATCCCCGGTAACTTTGCCATTTTATCTCGGTAATTCTACCACAGTCAATAAAAAAGATTGGCGTTTTTACCAAGGTCCAGTAAAATTCCCGAGAAAGTTCGATAATTTTACCGAGATTTCTCGGTA
Source organism: Bemisia tabaci (assembly GCF_001854935.1). Classification (NCBI taxonomy): domain Eukaryota; kingdom Metazoa; phylum Arthropoda; class Insecta; order Hemiptera; family Aleyrodidae; genus Bemisia; species Bemisia tabaci. Next base: position 4,778,796 of record NW_017547116.1, on the reverse strand, counting down.
AAATTACCAATGCCATAAATGGTAATTTTACCAAGAAAAAACTGGGATCAAATAGAACCCTGAATTCTTGGTAATTTTACCCTTTTCTTAGTGAATACACCGAGATTTTTTTTCAGTGCGAGATGTTTCGGCTCATTTCTGAGACATTCATAGTCGGCAAATAAAATTAAAAATTAAAAAATATCGATGAAAAAACCTGAGACCTACAAGATGGTGGCCGAGATTCGAGATCGAGTTTTTCTCGGGTCTCGGGTTTTTAGTTTTGTATTTTTAGCTTTGTTTCCCGTTTTTCCTTTCATGTTACCATTGTCTCGGACTGCCATATTGTTGCCATAAGGACAAAGGGGCTCGTTCATAAAATACATAACGATCGTAGGGGAGGAAGGTGAGGTCTATGTCTGCGTTACGAGTGTGTGACAAGGGAGAAGGAGGCGTTAAAGCTGCGTTACGTTACGTTGAAATGGGCCGGTAGCGTTATTTTTAGAAATCTAAGATAGAAAATCTACGTCGAAACTTACGCTTCCGCATTCCGCACGAAACGTATCCGTAGAGAGAAAGGCTAGAAACTAGAGAGGTGAGGCGAAGAAGAATCAATTTGATTCGATGAAAGAACACGAGTAGGGTTCTCTCGCCTGAGCATGAAGCTGAGACAGGTTGAAAGGGCCTCGTCAGAGAAGACACTGGCTCCTGGGAGAGAGATAAAAATTGGTCTCGAAATCTCGAAAAGCAGTGGGTGTTGACGCTGGATCCATGCTAGGGTCCACCTATAAATCACCGCGAGGAAATTATTCTCACTTATTCTCACGTTCGAACACATTAGTAGTCTAATTATTTGAATGGGCCCTGAAGGAGCAACAACAATCGAGACACAAGAGAGGAACAACCCGGGCTGCCCCGTGCGTTGCCAAGACAACCGAAAATTCTGCGGATTATGTCGCCCGAGAGACTGATTTCTTAAAGAGGGTGGATGTCTTCCACGAGAAACACTATCTTGAAATTTCACGTGAAATATTTTGTGCAATTGCAGAAGTACAAAGTATGATATTTAAAAATATGTTGGGGATGTACATTTTCAATCCCGATGTTGAAGTAAGATTTTGTTTGAACTAGTAGATATTTTATATTTTTTGCTAATCTGTGCTTTTGACAACGTGTATCATACCCCGTCCCTGAAAATTTGGAAAATGTCAAGGCGTTTTGAAATTTCATGAAATATTTTCAAATCTACCCTGTGTTTAGGTACATTACCCGTGGAGCCTTTGAGTACGATCAAAAAAACTCCCCTAGGGGTAAAAAAGGAGCTCAAAACAGCTCTACCTGTCTCTCATCATTTGCCCTCATCAATTTCAATCAAAATTTCAATAAATTAATAGATTCTCAGCTGTAAAAATATTTGAAATAGCTGTGGACCAAGTTTTGACTCATTTCAAATGGCTCACGATTGTCACGCATATTGCAGATGAAAACACTTTCCGTTTACAAATGCGAGGATTTCGAAATACTCACCACACTGACACTAGAAATTTGGTTCATATTAAAAATAAATTTTTTCAGTCCAAATTACTGATGTTTCCGGTCACACAAACCGAGCTTTGGCTCGGCTAACCGAAATTCGGTTCAATTGACCGAAAACGTCGATGTTCAATACGAACCGAAGTTACACTGGAAAAAAAACCACATTGGATCTAGATTCCAGACTCTTAAAAACATCGACAAGAAAAAATACTCTTGATTCAATCAGATTTACGCTTAAATCAAGAACCAAGCCTCTTAATTTGAGCGGATTTCCTTTTGATTTAAGCTTAAATCTGATTGAATCAAGAGTCCATTTTCCTGTCGATGTTTTCAAGAGTCTGGACTCTAGATCCAATGTGTTTTCTTTTCCAGTGTAATTTTTCTCAGCGCACGGTTCAACGATGGCTCAGTTTATTTCAAGATTCGTGTAGAGCGGCAACAGGCCCATCGCCCACTATGACCAAATCCCGAATCGACGGGGCTAAAACAAAAGACCTCTCGAGCACAATCACAAAGTGTGCTCGGATAAAGGAAAGGTGTCACTTGGGAGCCACGGCGGCACTTGAGCCATCGCCGACAAAACCGCACATCCCCCCGTACGCACCGAACCCAGATGCGCGATTCTCGCCGAGCTGCGAAGAGCGAGGCTGAGGCTGTGGGCCCACTCTCGGCCGGGCCGTGGGCCCGGGGAGCGAGGGTCGAGGGACCACCCGCTACTCTGCCCCGGGGGGTCCGGCTGCTGACAGCTCCCGGTGCGACCAGGTGTTCCCGAGCGGGGGCCCCGACAGTGCTTAATGAGACGACATTATTACCGATCGCAGCTTTGCATAACTGCGCTGACAGTGCGTAACATTTCATTCATTTCGCGGGGCCCGATTCGACGCGCAACCCCGGCTTCACGGCCCCGGCTCGAATTTTCGCCCCGTGTAAATCGTCGTCCGCCCGTACCCCTTTTATACGATGAGCCCTAGCGTGGATATAACGCGGTGCTTTCCGGGGTTCGCCTCGGAGGGGGGTTACGCGCTTTTGTATACGGGGCGACGAAATTATCCGTGGGCCCGGTCGTACACTTCCGTTACGAATTCCTGAATTATGGAGGCGGGCCCATCAGCGTGGTGCGTGCGGTCCATTGTGTGTCGTCGAGCATGGCGTTTCCGAAGAAGAAGAAGCGGAGATGATGTCTTTCTCTCTGCGGTTTTCTATGGGCAACCCCTTGCCTTGCTCTTCCCTTTCTCCGCTTTCGAATTAGCTTGTTCGTTATGTTATTGCGGTTTTTGATATGTGTGTGTGTGTGTTTTTTTTCAATCGGATTCTAATGCAGCATTTGCTTTGAATGCTATCGTGCTAGAGAGAAATGCAGTGTAGTGACGGTAAAACTTCAAAAATGCGTATCTTGGTGGCCGTGTTTAGAAATCTCAGCACCGAAAAAAAAGTGAAGTTGATTTAAAATTCTGGATGTTAACAACGTGCGCGAGAACTTTAAAAATGCTAAAATTACCGGCTGCAGCAGTTGGTTTTACATCTTGGCATTGCTAAAGTAACAGCTGTAGTGGGTGATTCAGCATTTTATAAGTTCTCGCACACTTTTCTAACATCCAAAATGTTAAATTTACCTCCCTTTTTTTTCGGTGTGCTTTTTTATAAAAAAAGGGAACCAACTTAATGCCTTGAAGATTTCACAGAATATTCTTTATGAAGAGAAGAAAAATCGCCGAAATGTTTAAATAATGACGTTGGGTACATATAATTTCCCACGTGGAAGATAAAGTTTGACAAGAAGTCTGCAGTGCCAACGCAGGTCCAATGTGTTTCTAAAAAAATTTTATAATAAAACCGGCGTTTCATATTGAATTTAAAATCAATGTTTAACTTAAATTTTAGCTGTTTTTTTCATCCCGAAGATGATACATTATGATTTGAGTTATTTTTTAAAATATATTTACAATTTCGGTTCGATGGCATTAAAAAAATCACTAGTTTAAACAATTACACCTTTAAACACTGGGAAAAAAGATTCGCTTGAATCTAGAGTCCAGACTATTGATAACATCGACAAGAAAAAGTACTCTTCATTCAATCCAATTTTTCCATGAATCGAAGAGCCGAGCCGCTTGATTTAGGCGAATTTCATTTTGATTCAAGCGAAATTTCCTATTGAATTAAGAGTATTTTATCTTGTCAATGTTTTTAAGAGTCTGGGCTCTTGATCCAAGATACTTTTTCCCCCGGTGAGTCCAAATTTTATTTATAATAATAAAAAAAAATAATCAGACATTAAATTTTCTTTATTTAAATTGATAAGACATTCTCCGTTGAAAATCACGGCTCTGCGTGGATCTCAAATTGTACTTGCGCGGTTCTCTATCTTAATAGTGGCGTTGAGTAGGATTTCTTGCCCGGAGCTTAATACACGCTCGATCGCTCGATAAATTGATTGGAATCCCTTGGAGCTTCCAGAGCAAAGCTCCACGTTGAAAGGGGATTAAGACCACCGAGCGTGCCCCGCCCCCCTCCCACCCCACATGCGGTGTGGGAGGCGTGATTTCTCCGCGCCAGGGGGCCGCCCCCCACCCCTCATTAACGCTGCCGCCAAACTTGCAACGGGAATAATTGTTTTTCCCATCACTACAATACTTTAACGTAATGTTACATTTTGAAAGGTGTATTTAGGTAGTATTCACTGGAAAAAAACACCTTGGATCTAGAGTCCAGACTCTTGAAAACATTGACAAGAAAAAATACTCTTGATCAGAGTTAAGCTTAAATCAAAAGGAAATTTGCTCTAACTAAGAGGCTTGGTTCTTGATTTAAGCTTAAATATAATTGAATCAAGAGTATTTTTTCTTGTCGATGTTTTTAAGAGTCTGGACTCTAGATCCAATGTGTTTTTTTCTCCAGTGTCCTTATAATATTGCGAGTGTTTTTTTGAGAAATTATTTCATGAATATTCTCAAGTATAATTGGACGGATTTGAACGGAATTAGCCAAAAATAAATTTCACGGTGCCTAACTTTCCCATGTCTTATTGTTGGTTCTTTTTTTGAAAGAGAACTATACATATCTTTTCAAAATTTTCTTTGTATTTTCTTCAGATTATAAGGTCTTGTTTCTGTCTACCATTACTTATTTTTTTGGGACTCCTATCTTTGGCTATGTTGCTCACGTAGCCCGTGAAGTACCACTACGAAAATAAGACAAATGAAACCAACACGATATGAAAACAGAGCTAAGGACGGAAAGCGCGTTGATGACGGCGCAGAGATACAACTATTCATGCTTGATGGATGTCCGTGTTGCGTCTGCAAAATTGAAGGCGCGATAGCGCGCAGCGCTCTATGCTGTCAATGAAGTGTCGCTCAAATTTGGGAGAAAATTCAATTCACTAGGCCTGATTACGATTTACATCTCTCTTATCTTCTGCTGTATTGCTCACACAGCCCTTGAAGCCACCATTACAAAAAAGACAAACAAACCAACACAACATGGAAATAGAACGATGGAATTGATGACGGCGCAGACATACGACTATTCGTACTTGATGGATGTCCGTGTTGCGTCTGTCAAATTGAAGGCGCGATGGCACGTGGGGTGAACTCGCAATATTCCGTCGTCAGAGAAAATGGAGTAAAAGAATGTAAGAAAACAAACAAGACTGATGAGAAGTTTGTAAAAGACCGATTTGGTACTCAATAAATATCGTTTAAGTACTACCATGATGGACTTAATGTTCCCGTTTGAGCGTTGAGTCTTAATTGAGCCAATAAATTCAAGAATTTTGGGGATACATATTGACTTAATGTGCCTTTTTTGGACCCCTCATTTGTAGGCCAAAAGACCAATCTGTCCTGTGAATATACCTTCTCTATTGATATTTTTTTCTCACCGCTAGGCAACAGCGAAACGGCGGAGCATGGCAGGGGGTGCCTGCTCACTCATGGACCGATAAATATTAACCGGTACTTAGTTAATTCTTGGACGACTTTACCGGCTACGAGTTAATCAATGCGCTTGTGCTGTACGCAGCTATAACACATCGGAGACTCTCGTCTAGCATTAATCAGTATCTCTGTCCGGCGAGATTTACGGTCAAATCTGTGCACGAGCAACTCTTTCTCCGTCTCTACGAGCGCGGAGCATGGGATTTTTAGCAGGGAAATCAATTTGATTTCATTTTGCACTATGCAACCACTATCTCTGGCTCATTTTAGAAACAATGTTTGTATCGTTTGTTTCGTTAAGAAGATAGGTGCTTTCATGAATGAGTGGTAAGGAAAATCAAGCTTTATTGCAAAATGTAGTCCAATTCGACAGATTTAACCGGATCAGTCTCACTGCATTTCGCGTTACCATTTTTCTTCTCTTGCTTTATTTTTTAAACAGAAAACTAAACAGCTTTAGAGCTTGAAATTTTGTCGACAGATTCTTTACAATCCAGACTATATGTACAAAACCTTTAAAGGCGTTGCGTGGTTTATTTTCCAGTTAAAAAAAAATAGAGCACGATGTAAAATTATGCAATGTGAGATGTAGTGAGGCTGATCATGGTCCCAGCCGGCTGATTCTTGAAGTTTTTAGACAAAACGATAGACAAAGAGGACAAGGAAAAATAGTGCGATCCTGTTGGTAGCAGTGGCGCAGCGTGCTTTGCGAGCTATAGATTGTCATGCCATTTAAACCTATGGAAAAGGATCGATAAACAGGGTGTTCGCAGCGAACACCTTAATAATCGATTTTTTACCATAGTTTCAAATGGCAGAACAATCGATACATCGCAATTCACGCCACGCCACTGGTTGGTAGCAGCGGGTGATTGCAATATACAAAGGGAGGTCACTTATGTAGACGAACCAACGGCAACCCACGAGAGACCTTATAGGCAGTCCATCATTCTCCCTCTAACTCTATAACAATTAACCACCCTTTTCAACCAACAGGATCGTTCTACTTCTCCTTTGTCTTCCTTGTCAACCGCTTTGTCTACCAATGTCAATGATTAGTCTCTAGATTTCATTTTTTGCAACAGAATCTTAAAGACTAAGACGTAAAATTGCAATGCTACTGAATGCACGGTCCAGATGTGCAGAGTTCCGTCAAAGACTGCACTTACAATTGGATTGCATTTTGCAAAAAGGAACAAGGAGCATTGCAATGTTGCTAAAATTGTGCATCTTCTTTTGTCTTCGAAGAAAAACCTGATTATCCATTTACAGTTCCTATTTTACTCGCTAAAAACTATAGATTTAAGACAAAAATTATTAAGTAAATTTCATATTTTTTCATGGTTTCAGTAATTTCATTGCAAAGGATGAAGTTGCACAATCTTAGCACCATTGCAATGCCTCTGGTTCCTTTTTGCAAAATGCAATCCAATTTCTAAGTACAGTTTCGAGCTTTCATTCGAGCACCAAAATCAAGATTCCGCCATTTATTAGCCGGCAACCGTAATTAAAAGTTCCTCTCTGTGAAGGGCGTAATGGACTCAAAAAACGGTCTCTCAATTAATCAAAACTTCGAAGACGAACATCAAAGACTCGGAAGGAAAGTCTCAGAACTCGGCTCCATTGAGAGCCGGGCAGCGAGCAGTCGTCGTAGCGGCCGTTGCAGAATAATGGCCCGATGCAAAAATCGCCGCTCGGAAGGAGACTAATTCAATGGGCAGAAAATAGCCCGTCCCGTCTGGGAAGTTTCAAAAGGAGCGACCAATTACTCCATTCATGACGCAACGCCAGCCGCTTTGAGAAATACCCACCCCTTTGAGCACGCAGGTCGCCGAAGGACGGGGGGTGGGGCCGGCCACTCGCGACTTCAATGATCCCTCGTTCGAGGGGGTGGGAATGTACCGTCCGGCAACCCCGCGGCCGCTTTTAGCCGGGGCTAATTAAAAAGCTCGTCTGCAATTGATCCTGCTCAAAGCGCGTTTTGAATGGTCATCCTCCGCGTCGCCGAAAGCGCATAAAGGAGCGCTGACCGTAGTGTCCAGCTCCGCTCTGGTGACATTTGCATCGCGAGGATCCGGGCTATTACCCCCTCCCTTCCTTCCAGGGTTGTGGATGTTTTTTTGATGTTTTTAAGCAGCCGGCTATACAGAGGGTTGCGATTGTTTGATGCCCTCGCTTGCATTTCCTGAGGGTTCTTTTGACGTCGAAAACCGCGGATGCTATTTCATATTTTCGTAAGTTGCTCGCGAGTTCGTGCGCCGGTTAACACGGTTGCCGCGGTGAATTTTTTATTTTGGGTTTTCCATCGGCGTGATAGAGAGTTTGTGCGAACAAATTTTATTGCTTCACTTAAGAGTGGTCGTTGAACTGAGTTCGCGGTATTTTTTATTATTTTTTTCTGAAAAGGAAAATCGTAGAAAAGTGGACGAATTATTTTCCTTTACAATTAAATATTTTTTTTTGAGAAAACACAAACTATCTGCTTTCCTAGTAGGTATTTTGGATTATTGTGAAGAAGTAATATTTTTACAACACCGAAATCTCGCTGATTCCTTTTTGCTACATGCGATCCAATTTATGAACAGAAAATTCTATCAAGTTTCCAACGATAAAAGATAAATTTGAAATACTGGAGACTCTGAAACTTTGCAATCGAAGTACGTCTTTTCCAACTTTCATCATAGCATGGGGGTGGTCGAAAATTCGAAATGCGGTGAATTGCAGCAATGCACACGGGAGCCGTCCGGACATATTTTGAGCGGCTTTCAAAGGCTTCTCTCATCCCCCTCGACTCGGGGGTTGTTTTTTCCAAACATTCGCAATACATTAATTAAAAGGCAAGGGTGGACCCGAAATAAAAAACTCGGTTTCCGTCTAGACGTAACCTGTAATCATCTTTTTGTTGCTAATACGGCCCATTTCCACGTATTACTTATTAATCGGAACGTATTTTTTTCACCGGCTCAGAAGTCCCCGCCCGTACCGAGGGTGCGCTTTTGCGGGGGAAGACACCACCTAATCTTCCCTTTTGTTGTGGCGTAACCCGAATAGAAATTGGATCTGAAAAAATGAGCAAAGTAAAAAACAAACAAATAAAGCACGTCGTCGCGTTCCGCAACTGGTAAATTCTGCCGTGCTACGGAAGAACGCCGTATGAATTTTCCAGAGTTGCCACATTTCTTTCCTTTTAATTAGGTAGAGAAATTTTATAGAAGGAGACAATTTGTTTTAGAAACTCAGCTATGCTATCTTCCATATCTTCTGCTATATCCCATTTTAAGTGCATTCTAACACAGTTTCGTTTTTTCCCCCAAAGTAATTGAGGCGGTGGGTGCAAAAAGGATATTTCTTAGTTACGATGCTTTAGAATCTCCAGTGCTAATTGTTATTTTAGAGAAGAAACCATAGGGTCAATTCTCTGAAATTTTAAATTTTCAGCATTGTAAAATCATGAAGGATATTCAGTAAAAGTTACAACAAATTAAATACATTTGCTTCAAATATAATTGGTGAAACTTTAGCGGAGATTTTGAGACATTCACTGGAAAAAAAAACACATTGGATCTAGAGTCCAGACCCTTAAAAAAATCGACAAGAAAAAATACTTCAAATCAGAATCTAGCTTAAATCATGAACCAAGCCTCTTAATTTGAGCGGATTTCCTTTCAACTTAAGCTTAAATCTGATAAAATCAAGAGTATTTTTTCTTGTCAATGTTTTCAAGAGTCTGGACACTAGATCCAATGTGTTTTTTTTTCCAGTGCTGTAACTAAGATACGCCCTTTTTGCACCCAGCTCATGAACCACCAGTAGGCGATTAATATCATTTTACCTCCAAATCCAACTTTCGCTTCATTCGATTACATCTCATAGATTGTTGATGCAGGGTCTCGAGAATATATTGGCTTTGGTCATCCATTCTACCTTGTAGGCATCCAAGGCGATATAGGGATGTTTTTTCTGCGAGATGCGGTCCATCGGCGCGAGGAGACCCCTTTCGGTGCGGGCGAGGGATCTGGGCAATTAAGGCTCGGTATGAATTTCAGAGGTGGCTCGGATGACACCCACCCCGACCCGAGACAAAGCGGTCGCCGAGGCTGAAATGGATAGGCGCTCGATACCCTAATCTGCCATGCTAATCGAAAACATCGCATCTGCATAGGGTCGCCCATGAGAGTTACGTGGTTTAGGTTTAGGAGGGCAGTAATCTCCGTCCGAGGAGCGCCCGAGCGGAAGATTTGTAAACAGCCACTTCCTACTTAGCTGCCCAACCGGAGCGCTCAGCATCCGCGCTTAAATTGTTTCCCGGAAAACAATGCCATTTCACGCATAATTCACCGAGATCTTGTCTTCCGATCGGGTGTTTTACACCTCGTCGAGGAACTCACTCTTTTACTCGTCTTTACTCTTGACTGGAAGATCTTCGAGTGTCTATCACTCGGATTCTGAGCTCATGTTGCTGCACTGGAAAAAAAAAAAAAAAAAAAAAAAAAAAAAAAAAAAAAACACATTGGAGCTAGAGTTCAGACTCTTGAAAACATTGACAAGAAAAAATACTCTTGATTCAATCGGATTTTTGCTTGGATCAAAACGAAATCCGCTTAAATTAAGAGGCTTCGTTCTTGATTTAAGCTATATTCTGATTGAATCAAGAGTACTTTTTCCCGTCGATGTTTTTAAGAGTCTGGACTCTAGATCCAATGTGTTTTTTTCCCAGTGTGGCATCTGTTTCATCAATCTACAGAGGGGCTAAAGACTCTAGATGGAGATGTTGCATGTGTGAGGAATTTGCGATTTGACTGTTGATTTTCACGTAAAAGTTCGCGAGAAACACGATGGTGCCACTGGTTTTCTCTGAAATCATCTCCCAAGCTCAAAAAAGCTCTCAATTTGAGGCCAAAATGAAGGGGATATCCCACGCTATCCTGAGAGTCCACCTCTACATCAAGACAAACTCTCCATGCAAAGATAGGGAGCAAATACATTGACAGGGCTGCCACTTTATTTGGGGACTCTAAGACTGAAAACACGGCATCCCTGCTAATGTATTCGCTCCCTATCTTTGGCATGGAGAGTTCGTATTGATGAAGAGGTGGACTCTCAGGGTAGGGTGGGATATCCCCTCCATTTTAGCCTCAACTTGAGAGCTTTTTTTGAGCTTGGGAGTTGATTTCAGAGAAAACCAGTGGCACCATCGTGTTTTTCGCGAACTTTTACGTAAGAATCAGTAGTCAAATCGCAAATTCCTCACACATGCAACATCTCCATTCCGGACCTTCTCCGACAACCTCCCTCCCCTCATTTTTGTACTTCCCATTTTGTTCATTCATTTATCTCTTTTGAGCAATTGACCTAACGATGGATGGATTTTCTTCTGTTTCAGGTTGCCGGGAAGCGGCGTTCATCTACGCGATAACGTCGGCGGCGGTGACGCACGCGGTGGCTCGCTCGTGCGCGGAGGGGAGCATCGAGTCGTGCACGTGCGACTACAGCCACCAGACGCGGGCGCCGCTCAAGCACAACACGGTGCCCGGCGTCAAGAACTGGGAGTGGGGCGGCTGCTCCGACAACATCGGCTTCGGCTTCAAGTTCTCCCGCGAGTTCGTCGACGCCGGCGAGCGGGGTCGCAACCTCCGCGAGAAAATGAACCTCCACAACAACGAGGCCGGCCGAGCGGTAAGTCCAAGTCGCAATACCTAACAACCCTCTTATAGACAACCCTGGATGCAAACTCTACCTAAAGTGTCTGTATAGGGAGAGCCAAAAAGACAAGGGACCCTTCACTGGCCTCTTAGTGACAGGTGAAAGCTTTTACTTTTAGGGTCAACACTTCCTTATCAGAGACAAGAGACCCTCCACTGGCCTCTTGGCGACAGATGGAAGATTTGACTTTCGGGGATTTAATAGCTCCCTATGGACAATCATAAGGGAGCAACCATCATCCCCTAATTTCGGCATTTGACTTACCTACATGGTGGATGATGAGCCTCAGATGACGTTCAACAAGTTTCCCAAACTTCGGCCATTTCCGGCTTGTTTGCAAAATGAAACTGCCAACCTGTTGTTCAACATCAACCATGTAGGTAAGTCATCTGTGGAATGTTGAAGTCCCGAAAGTAAAAGCTTCCACCATGGTCAAGATACTAGTGGAGGGTCTCTTGTTTCTGTTCCTTATGGACATTTACAAGGGAGCAACAGTCATCACCCTTTTTTCGGCTGTTGACCTACCTACTTGGTGGATGATGAGCTTCGAGTGACGTCATGAGCCGACCAAGTTTCCCAAACTTCGGTTTGTTTGCAAAACGAAACTGCTTAACCATCAACCAAGTTGGTAGGTCAACAGTCGAATGTTGAAGTCTCGAAAAGAAAAGCTTCCACCATTGCCAAGATACTAGTGTAGAGTCTCTTGTCTCTGCTTTTAGGGCCCAAAAGGGCAGCCAGCATATACCTATGGATTCAAATAATCCAGAGTGGTTTATTATTACAATTGTTACGACCCATTGTTTCTGACGCACGTATCTGACTTAGTTTTTGCAGAAATTTACTCATTTTTGCGGATGAACGCTTATTAATAAACATTTTTGGTCATATTGGTTGATATTGGAATCTGAAGATGGGCAGTGACATTTTTTGTGTCAGAGGGTCGGCTGTCCTTTTGAGCCCTAGGATCTCCATATTTCGACATGTTCGTACTCTTTCTTTATAAGTACTCTAACTGTAATAACCCTAATGCTTGAATCACACAGCATGGAGAGCTTATTGTGGAAGTCATCGGTCTGTTGTCGGGTGGTGCCCATATATATGCGCGCAAAATTCAGCAACCGATGTTGATCGGAGTTCAGCCGCTATTAACTGGTCTGAACTATTCGAATAAATTTGATAAAAATGTTGATTTTTAAAAAAAAAAAAAAAAAAAAAAAAAAAAAAAAAAACCTCAAATTTACGGAATTACAACTGTTAAGCAACAACCGATGACTTTCCTAAATCCACGCCGACTAACATTGTTTTCTTCTTGTCTAAACCGCTCTCGTTGATAACGTATGCTTGCCGCGCGGGTTGCATACGAGAAATTGAAGGCTATTTTAGTGTCAACGAAGTTTGCGTCTCCTCGACCCTGCACGCGACTCGCGTCGGAACGAGATAGTAGAAATCAACAGACGATACTTCTTGGTTTACTGAATAGCTATTTTCGTCTATTTGCGCAGAGTGACAGGAAGACCGAGGTATTAATAGGAGACGACAAATTGGCTTTGTTCGTTTTAGTTCGACATGAGTCATACAAGTCCAATACTTTGTCTCTTCACCTCGCGCGTGTTTCTCAAAAAGCTAGCCCAACACTTCAGCATTTCACGCTTTCTTATATTAGGAGATACGCCAAAAATAATTGTCATCAGCATATTTTCATCCTGGATTAAATTTTCAGAGTATTTTTTTAGATTTTGTTGCTCTTGATATCTAAACACGCGCAAGACAGTGCGATTAAAAATAGACCTCTCATCGTTAAAAACTTAGAAAAGGCCTTTGAATGAAATAAGACAATGTTATATTTACTTACCCTACATTACCATACATCATTACCTTACATTCCCCTTTTACCCGTCTTACCCTTTGGAGAGATCTACCTTTGCTTAAGAACTTCAAAAATGCCCTAATTTCAATGGCTGCCTAAAGATTTAATAATACAAAACTTAATTTAAGTACGTGTTCAATCATAGGCGAAAGTTCACATGTGATGAATGTAATAGGCGTCGGGTATTTTTAATCGGCCAAAGAAAGCTATAGTTTTACGCCTAACGGAGCTTTTAAACGGAAAAGTGCTCTCCAAAGAAATGAAAATAAATGTAATGTCATACTTTATGTTCTAAAAAAAATTGTCATCGCGATTGATATTTCATTGACCGTTGTCAGATATTGCGGATTTTTCCGGACACAATGTAAAATAATTGGTATTTTCATGTTCGATTTGGCAACGCTTCGTCCCATCGAAAGAGCATTGTTTCTCCTCAAAGAAGCTGTTGTTGGATAAATATGTGCGTCTATTGGCCCATTTAATGAAAAATGCCGGGGGAAAAATAAAAGAAAAAAAATGAAATGGCATAAAATACGTTTTGCTGACTGGCAGTAAACCGTAAAAACTAGGTTCGAGTCGTAGGTCGTTTAAAATGGTGCTTAATGATAGCTTTCAAAAAACTTTCCAAGGCTCACTCACGCAACGCTCTGAAATAGTTTCGGAGTCGTTCCGGATGGTTTATTACATTTTTACGCGGGAAAACGGGTTTACGGGTTTATATACTCAAAATGCATTTTTAAAATAGCTCGACTCTTTATGAACTCCACCCATTACTGCCGTCACCGGGGAATCAACACGTGGGGTTTTCATATAAAACACAGCAATAAATCTGAATCGAAGGAAAATAAATGGTTCGCTAAATCTAAACCGATGTTGCCACATAGATACAATAAGAGGTGATTAGTGACACTACACCGGGAATTTTTTCCTGTGAGAGAGTTAGCATAAATTGTTGGAAGCTTATCATTTCTATCATATAATAAGGATGTTTATGTGCCCATGAATGTAAGATCTCCAAGGAAGGAAACAAGAAATTAATCAAGGAAGATGTGGCAAAAACCAAAAGACAAAAATTAAATGAAAAAACGAGAAATTTCGAAATATTGCACTTTCATTTTCAATCGGAAAATGTAAAAACAAGGAAAATGAATCGTCAATTCACTGTTATTGCAAGATCGAGACTTACCGATTCGATCTTCCAATAACACCGGATTAACGATTCATTTTCCTTGTTTTTTTCCTTCATATTTCGGTCGAAAATGAATTCGAAATTTTCGCTTACTTTCTTACTCCAGCGTTTAAGTCTCTAGCGATTCGCACAAGCATAGGCGGACTCACGTGAACTTGTGACAGCAACGAAGCCACCTGGAAAACCCTCATTTTCCCTTTGTGTCTTCGTCCATCAATTTAAATAATCAGCCCACAAATTGCGATACTATTCGTGTCATCCATCTACCTACTTTCACCTTGTATTATATCCCCCATATCTACGAAATCCATCGGCGGATCTAGCAAATTGGCAACACTGTTTTTCTCCATTTAAACCTATGGAAATGTATCGATTCTTGAAGGGGGTTCCGGGCTTTCAGACGTTCCGAGAAGAATTGATTATTTAACATAGGTTATAATTGAGCGCAGGAAAAAAAAATTGCTGATTCAACAATTCAATTGCTAAAAACAGTGAGTGCAATGTTTCAACGCAGATTTTACAACAAAAAAATGCTACTTTAACCACATTGTAAACTAATTTAACCACGGGGGTGGTTAAAGTAGCATTTTTTTTGTTGTAAAATCTGCGTTGAAACATTGCACTCACTGATTTTAGCAATTGAATTAATGAATGAGCAACTTTTTTCCCGTGAGGAACCCCGGTGTAACCAAATCGCTGGATCCGCTTCTGACGAAATCTTCATGTAACCCTTCCTACGTGTCTAACAACGCTCGGTTTTCTGTGTGTTCCAGCACGTGGCGACCGGGATGTGGCAGGACTGCAAGTGCCACGGGATGTCCGGCTCCTGCACGGTGCGGACCTGCTGGATGCGGCTGCCCAGCTTCCGGACGGTGGGCGACCACCTGAAGGACCGCTTCGACGGCGCCTCCAAGGTGGCGCTCAGCAACGCCGGCTCCATGCGCGGGCAGAACTACAAGAAGATGCGCTACAACTCCCAGCTGAAGCCCTACAACCCGGACCACAAGCCGCCCGGCGTCAAGGACCTCGTCTACCTCGAGTCCTCGCCCAACTTCTGCGAGCGCAACCCCAAGCTCGGCGTCCTGGGGACTCAAGGGCGGGTCTGCAACGAGACCTCGATCGGCGTCGACGGGTGCGACCTCATGTGCTGCTCCAGGGGGTACCGCACCCAGGAGGTGACCGTCGTCGAGCGGTGCTCGTGCACCTTCCACTGGTGCTGCGAGGTCAAGTGCAAGCTCTGCCGCTTTAAGAAGACCGTCCACACCTGCGTGTAGGCTCGGGGAACGCGGAACGCACGCCCCACTGTGATAGAGCGCGCTCTCGCGGGCGGTGCCGGCACTAGCTCCGGACTGTGATACGGACGCAGCGGTCGGGGCCTGGTCTGCCGTGCTAAGGAAGAACACCGTATGAACATCCGAGAATTGCCAAATTTTCTTGGATAAGATGTTTATTTTTGAGGAAAATTATGAATATTTTTCCTTGAAACTTTCAGACACTTTAGATCAAATTTCGAACAAAATCATTTGAGAAATTGACGGGAAAATATTCAAAAATTATCTTGAAAATTAGTGATTTGCCAGAGGAAATTTGGCAACGCCTGAAGCTCATACGGCGTTTTTCCCTAGCACGGCAGTAGTGTGGAGAGTACTGGAATTCGGATGTAGGCACGGATCTCTACCTTCAACTTGCAAATTTCACCGGTAACAATTCGTTTTTTTACACGGAAATGACCGAACATTATCTGTTCGAAATTATTCTTATCATCCTCAGCAAGAATTATACATTTCCATTGATTTCCAAGGAAAATACGATTGTTAGTAGAAATTTTGAATGATTGCAATGGTTTTACGTTCTTACGTTTTTGCGTCTCTGACCATTGAATTCAGGAGTAAGGAGCCGCAAGTCTTTTGAAACATTTGGAATACTTAAAAAGGAGCTGGACGTTGGTTTTTCTCCGTAAGACACAATGCTTTGACTACAGTTTAAGTTTTTACGTTCAAAATATTTTTTCACGGCTTTAAATTTTCGACAGAAGTAAATGTGCGACTAATTTTGTTCAAAATCTTTCCTGTAATTGTAGTTCGGTTTCTTTCTCCTTAATTCAGGCTAATTCGAATTCTTCTCCCATTTATTGGATATCATGAATAGATTCTAATTTTCCAGCTTTGAGCCCCAACCCTGCACTGTTGCCCGAGATGTCTAAGTGTTAATTCCTGGCTGTATGTGGAAGAGTTGAGGATCTTGCATAGCATTAGAGTTTCAACTCAACCGATAGGTCTATGTCAAAAATTCCGTATCAACATTCTTTTGCGGAATCCAGCTATGAAGAGGGTCTGCGCATGAAAAGCAGCCCAAAATTTTAGGACTACGCTTTTGTTCTTCTGAATCTACTCTTGCTCTATCGTTCCTCTTGTAGAAATTTTACACTAGCAGACAGAAGACAAGGTAGGAAAAAAACTTTTAAGTTTTCATGCCATTTTCAGTCGTCAATTGATTATTTTGGTTTGTTTTTACGTCATAGATTTCGAGTATTTAATTTTAAACACCGGCAAAACACATGCCTTGTTTCTTTGTGAATCTAAACAGCTCAAACATTTCCTCACACCAACTTCACTTACACCTCAAAGTTGTAGTGGGCCGATAATAGGTAATCATTCACTTCTCTGAAACTGATTCAAATTTTTAATCCCGCAAACCGCGGCAAATAGAAAATTCATCTTTTTTTCTTTCTTTTATTGATTCCGATAAAAAAGGATACTTAATGAAAAATAACATCACAGTAGTCTAAAAACCCTGTACTCATTTTAAACAAATAATGTCTCAGAGTGCATGCTGGTTGTGCGCAAAATGCCAAAATTTCTAAAAGCTCAGTTTTCTACGTTTCCTCAAATTTTCTCATGTTTTTCAGATCTCATTGTTTTCGGTTACGACTAAGCAACTTAAATTATTGAGATTGTGTTGATTAAATTTTCACGTTATTTATACATCAACCCGAGAGAAAACGGCGTCTTTTATTCATTTTAACAATTTAATATTATTTAACAATGAATCTATCTGATTTGCGCATGAGCTGTTGTTAAATTAAGTGTAATTTTAATTGTTACAAAATCGTGCCCATTTTCACTAGATGTAAGTGTTCTGTATAATTTTGCTTGTACAGAGTGGGGAAGAGAGTAATAATATTACATGGTATAAGCTAGAGGATACCAAAGTAATAGTCTCCTAAAATAAAAAAATAAAACTTAAGTATCGAAAATTTACCGTTGTTCCTAAGAAAAACATATCTGTTTAATTTTGTTTCTAAAACTAGGCCAATTTAATTTTTCTCTTTTAGCATCTTCGTTGAATTGTACGCAACAATTATGTAATTTGGACTTTAACACGCTTTCCACGCCAAATGTATTCGCATAAAAATCTGCAGGCTGGTTATTTAAATTGATAGACAAAGCTACCGACAAAAATAATACAGGCAAAATGAAACGATCCTGTCAGTGGAAGCGAGTGGTTCCAATGGACATTTGAGGAAAATGTTGAATTAACTATAAGATCTCTTGCCGTTAGTTAGGCAATTACTTACCCTCTCTGTCCATTGCGACCTCCCACTCAATACGATAGCTCTCCATTTTCTCCTTGTGTTCTTTGTGTATCGTTTTGTCCATTAATTTAAATAATCCGCCCGCTGAGCGATTATGGAAAGTCTTAATTTGACGACCGAAATTCGTTAAAAGCCTCTTAAATCGTCTCCTACATGATTGTGCGCAAGAATATACAATTTAGTTAACGAAGTAAAAATTTGAAATTTCTCTTCAATTCGCGAGTTTCCCACAACGGAGATTAATCATTATCAGCTTGGAAACTTGCTATATGTAAAGTTACCTTTAGTATATAAATTCAATTATATTGATGCTCCAGATTTGTAGAGGGCGTGTTTTTCAATGAACTTTGCTCAAAACGTCAAGTGATCATTCTGTCGCCATCACTTTTTCTTTCATCTCTTAAAAGCGCACATAGTGAGACAATTTTTCTTTATCGATTTTCCTCTAAAATCCGCTAAATTATGTTTATGTTTGATTTGAAAAATACGCCTTGTGTTTGTTTATTTATTTTAATAATCTCTAGAGACTCAATGTAAAGTAGTGTCCACGGATTGACTAAATATTTTCCTCGGAACTTTTATGTACTTAAAATTGTGGATTATATTTAAAAATGAAAAGCGTTCTCAAAAGTTTGGGAAGAAATTGCTTGCTAGTATACCGAGGGATCAGGTGTTTCAAACTTTGTGACTCGTTGTTGTGTAAACATGTTCGAGGAATCATTGATGCTTGTCACGTTAGTTTCACCGGTTATCAGTTAATCGCTGTAAACTTTTTTTAGTGTAATATTTGCGATAGTTTGGGTGTCACATACAATAGAGGGTTTCTTCTTGAAAGCTTTTCTTTTCGTATACTAAATAGATTATTGACTCAAATACTGTGAACCTGTAAATGGACTGATTTTACGTTTACACCTCTATTTATTACTTTAACTTATCGAATATTAATTTATTTATTTATTTAATCTTTATTCTCGATGCCAGCTAAATTATATGAATAGGCTTTCAAGACCTTTAAGCAAGCGTAAATGATTCTACTAGAGTTAATTTTAGATCATCGTTGAAAAATAAACCGAAACATTGTTTCTCTTTTAGCTCATTTATCAAATTTTCCAGTCTGTTGACAGTTTTGGAGGAGCTGGAATACAGTTTAAAATTCTAAACATCTTAATCAACATAGTTTTTTCTTCCTCTTCTTTGGGATAAAAATGTTTTTTTTTTTTATCTTCATTACTTACTGGAAACAAATTCTCTAGGTAGTTATTCCCGCACAAAAATTTGCATTGAGTCAACCGGAAGACTCCTCAAAGTGACAGGATATCCGTCTGAATTACTTAAATACCATTTAAAACAAGATTTTCTGTTGACTCAACGAAAATTTCTTATCGGGAAATTATCAATTCGCATTTCGATCGATCCGACAGCAGATGGTTATCCGTTCTCTAAACTTTCTAGCCAAACTTTCAAGCGGCCCATACAAATTCACGTATTCCAAAGGGGCGTGGTTTTCTTTTCAAAAGCTCGTGCTTGGTTCTCCGCGCCAATCCGGCAACGGCCAAAAGTAACATTGCCACAACGTTGCTGCAACGTTGCCGCAACATTATTTTTGGCAGTTACATTGTGACAACATTTCCGCATCTACTTCAGGCAACCACTTGCCGGGCGGGAATGACCGCTTTCAATCAAGGTAAACTTTCTCAGTAGTAATAAATATAATAAAAACAGTTAGTAGATATTACTATATTGTTATTTGACGAGTCTCGAGACTCGGAACGAAAACGGTAATTTCTAGTCGGCTTTTACTTTCTTTTCCGCATTCGATGGAATCGTCTCTTTCCGAACGTCAAACATGGGCGTAAAAAACCGGCGTCGGTTGTTTTGACAAAACCCGCGATGAGTGGGAGGGGTGGAGAAGACAGAGACAAAATGTGAAAAAATCGAGATCACTAACCTCTGAAAGATAGGTCTTGATCAGAATTTATTCGGCCACCAGACGAGTGGAAAAGAGGAACAACCATAAAAGGAGCTGAGAGGAAGATAAAAGAAATTCTGGAGCAGAGGCGGACTCACCGGTGGTCTAAAAAGTTGTCAATCGTCTCTCATCGAGCACTTGTTACAGACCTCTAGTAATATTTTAGTACCTTCTCCCGCTCCAACTCGGGAGTGACCTTGTTTCGATTGATTTTTGTGTAAATACTATTGGTTTTTATGTCTTTACAAAGGACAGTGTTGTAATCCAATTTTTGTGGGTGGCTTTGATGATGAGAAAGGAAAAAGTTACATTGCAAGATTTCCTCTGATATTTTGAAAGAGAGTTGATCAACATTCTAGCTTGAGATTTCCTGTAAATTTCCGTCATCTTGTACGTAAGAGTCTCATAGCCCTCCAAGCCAGGAAATCCCGAGAGGAGGGGTAGATCNGGGGGGGGGGGGGGGGGCGCTGGTCCGCTGGTGGTGTTAAAAGTAGTATACCCACTGAGAAAAATCCGATTTTTCATGACAAAGAAAACCATTTCGTGAGCAATTCCGTCGTGCTAAGGAAAATGCCGTATAAAACTTTTGACGTTGCCGAATTTCTCCCGTTAATAGGTTCATTTTTGAGAGTACATATGCATTTTCTTCATAATTTCATTTTTAACTTTCGGACGCTGCCAAATTGCTACGAACAAATCAATATTTTCAAGAACAGTTAATTTGTTTTCCTTTAAAGTGTCGAATACAACATTTTAAAATCAGGAGCACAATGCCGAGAAAAACTCGGAGAAAAAAAGATGAACTCTCAACCCTCAAGGATATACTGTTTTCATCGGCAGAAACTTGGAAACACTTCTGTTCTTACGGCGTTTTTCCTTAGCACGGTCGTTGCGCGAAAGGAGCTTTTACGCAGAGTTAAATTTTACTGGTGGCAATTAAACTTACGTTTAGATCGACCCGTTCCAAATCTCATATCTCCAAAATATCAACGTACTCAATTAATTGATCTCCTTATTTCTAAATCTAAGTTTTGAAACGGGTCAATTGTTAATACATATACAATTTTTCATCTTTGACGCTCAAGTCGTTTTGAGAATGACTGATTCAATTTTACTCGGAGCGACAGATCGCCATCACAACGAGAAGACAATCTTCCTTAGCACGATTGAATTCAATAAATTGATTCCCAAGAAATTGCTACGGAAAACATTTTTCTTTGTTCGGACGAATCCGATTTTTCTCCGTGCGCTTGGTGATCACCCTGTATGCCAGACTGTGGGGACTTGCTAATGCATTTCCTTGTTAAAATACGCCCAGAATGACCTTGAATTTCGAAGAGTAACCATCTAAAATTGGTAGGTGTATAGATCCAGCGACGAGTGCGACCGACCGCCTCCCCCCCTCCCCCTCCCCCGAGACTCTGACTTCTTTACGAATATATTAGAAGTCCATTATTAATCTGTTAACAAATCCTTGTTCAACGCGATATAAATGCCTGTACGCGGCAATCCACTTAGTTTTATCCGTCTCCTCCTCTTCGGGTCCTTTTTCTCGCGTTTCCTTCTTTTTGCGCCTCTTTTTTCCCTTTCCCCCGTTTTTGCAATCGCTGCAAACGGTGAGGTCCTCCTCCTGTCCAATGAAACCAGTAACATCTTACTCTCTCCTCTCTATTCCTCCACCGTTCACCTATCGTGGAGTGAGGCACCACTCGGGAGTGGCGATTTTCCAAATTGGCGACACTGTTTTCCCCTATTTAAATACATTAAAAATATTGATTTTAGGAAAGACATGCTGCCTCTCCAAGATCGATTGCTTTACATGCATTTAAATGGAGGAAAAACAGAGTTGCCAACTGTGAGAGTTGTCCTCTTTGATAATATTTTCCTGCACGTAAAAAGATGCCATCCAGGGTTATTCACCAGGTCAGGATTACCCTAAATTGCAGAAAAAAAGAACCCCGGAGGTTTTTCGAGGATTATGCTATTTCTCGCAAATTTTGATGTTATGGAGAGGAGTTATTGTCACTTTTGGACCCATCGTTAAAAAAAGTGTTCTTTAATCGTCGAATACAGACCTGTGTAGGTCCTTACCTATTCATTTTAATCCCTTTCAAGCTATGATGTTGATTATACATTTTACTTAGAAATTTCAGAAAGTTCACAATACATATCTGTATGCCTCTGCCAGTAGTTTTAGAGTTTAGGTATCGTACCATCGCAGAATCGTGACAAAGACAATCCCTTTTTTATTACATACATATTTTCATTAAAGCTGTCTACACAGCCAATGAAATCATCAGAAAACCTACGTTTTCGTATTTTAATTTTATTTGATTTCAAACTTTCATGTATTTCTACTCACTATTTTTGTCATAAAATTCAAATATTGAGGAAAATAAATTATATAAAAATGATGAATAATAAATTGATGCCTGATGATGTTATAGCAAAACGAGCTTTAACTCTAAACTCTTTATATGTTGTGATAAAATCGCCAATTCACCCTACAAAATTTCACGATTGCATACGAAATTTGATCTTCACAGGTACCGATGGAAAAAAATGATAAAAATTTTAAATTAATAATGTTGTTTTCATGTAATTATGTAAATTATGTACGTACTTAATTTTCATTTTCAAAAGCAAATGTAAAATATGTAATTGTGTTTGAATTTTATGCTCATAAGCAAAAGTGAATACGTTGTATTGTTCCTGTTTCATAAATATTAGTCATTAGAACTGTGTAAAAATATAGTTGTTAAGTTTTTATAAAAATGTAATTAAACTTTTATTGTGATAATTTTTTTATATATTTTAAATAATCGACGAAAAAGATGAAAAAATAAATTTGAAATTTGAAATATTTGCCTTTTCCTTTGTTGACCTTCTGTGCCTTCTTGCGGCAAGTTGTCTAATATGCGGTCTTGCGCGACTTTGCTAGTATGGCGTAACCTTCCTAACCTAGCCTTAAAGGTACTGCCTCAGCACAATCACCCTAACCAGTCGAATTGAATAAATCATAGAAAATTTCCGGTCGAAAAATCTAAGGCCGAATTTTCAGCTCAACTTGACAAAAATAACTTAAAAACTAATCAAAAAGTAATCTTCGTAGATTGGATCTTTAGTCCTGCTCTATCGAGTTAGGAAAAAACGCTGTATGAGCATTCTAGAGTTGCCAAATTTTTTCAAATAAAATGACTTTTTTGAGGAGATTTTCGAATTTTTTCACTTGAAATTTTAAGACGCTTTAGATTTAATATCGAATGAAACTTTCTGAAAAATGTGAGGAAAAAGTATTCCCAGAGGAAAATTGAAATTTTTAAAAGGAGATTTGGTAACATTTGAAGTCTCATGCGGCGTTCCTCTCCAGCATCGCAGTGAGTGCTGTTACATAGGGACGTATTTCTGCCAAACGGAACGATGTTCATTAAGATATGACATGAGCCCTGAGACCCATAAGAATATATGCATAACAGGGCTCATGTCTTAATGCACTCAGTACCGTTCGGCAGAAATACGTCCATATGTTGATTGTGTTTTGTAAGTCGATTTCTCTCTTCAACTTACTAAGCAAGGTCTAGTTTTACGCAGAAAAGTGTAATCTGCTGAAGTTAGCATTAAGAACAAAGTCAAAGACAATATATTTTTTAGACCCTGCACCGAAAATCTAAGAAATTTAATCGAGTAAGCAAAAAGTCAAATTTGATAGTCAATGCTGCATTTCGCCTGATGGTGAGTAACTTGTTGGGCATGAATTGAATGAAATTTGCCAGTAATGACTGTTTTTTATGTTGCTGGGAGTACTTTGCTAGACGAGTTTTTGCAATCTCAATTAGATTTGCTGAACCAAATGCTCAAATCTTTGGTCATCAGTTATAATTAAAAATATCTAAGCGTTGGTTTCTGAAAGTAACCTTTACATTATAAGGAAAATAGTTGTGCGGGGCTGCTAAAATATATTATCTCGATTAGAATGAATTGATTAGAATTTATATTAAAATGCATCTACTACGTACTGAATTTTAGATTTGTTTAAAATACGTATTACTGATGTGAGAGGGCCGCTCAGAGAGCAAGTTTACCTAATCAATATCTGCTAAATTTTTAATAGAGAAAGTCTTTCGACATCCAAAATTTTACTGAGCGTACCAGCAAGTGAGCTGCTGTGTTTAAAAGAACAAATGGAAACAAATGAATATGGAATAAGAGTAAGGGAAAGGAGCGCGCTCATGACGGCGCAGAGATACAACTATTCGTACTTGATGGATGTCCGTGTTGCATGTACAAATATTGAAGGCGCGATGGCGTGAGGTCTGCACTCGCAATGCTCCACTCAATGTTGCGAGTCATCATTCCTATTTTGGGAGAAAATTAAAGAACGAGGCCAGATTACGTCTCTCCTATCTTTCGCTGTGTTGTTCACGTAGCCTTTGCATCACCACTACAAATAAGACAATCGGAAACAAACACAAAAAAGAGATAGAGTTAGGAAAAGGAGCGCGCTCATGACGGCGCAGAGATACAACTATTCGTACTTGATGGATGTCCGTGTTGCATCTGCAAAATTGAGGGCGCTATTGCTCGAGGCGCAAACTCCCAATTCTTTGATGTATGTTGCCAGCGACGTATTGCTTCTGTTCGGGAGAAAAGTTAAAACACAAAGGGAGGTTACGTCTCTCCTATTCTTGACTGAGTTATGCTCAAGTAGCCTTTGAAGCTCTACTACAATCTATATCTTCCCAAGAAAGTGACTTAGAGTGAATTTCATTTCAAACATAAGGAGGGACATTTATCAGCTAGAAAATAGCAGAACTGACCGTTTAACCGTGCATATCAGTTGCATCGGAGCAAAAGTCAACCAAATTGTAAGTGTTAACTCTAACTTGGTGAATGAATCTATCATAAGACTTCACATTATCTAGCCCGTTTACGAAGAAAATCCGTTAAAAATGCATGACTTGAACGAACTTTCAGCCTTTACAACACCTTTAAAGTAAGTGATTCTGAATTTGAGACCCCTCTTTAAAAAAAGAACGAATACTAGAGCCCAATTATACATCGAAACCAAATTTACCGGTATATCCTCACGGTTTGACTAAATACAACTTAATCTTCCCATGAAATGCTGTTTAGACCCGCTAATTATCGAAGTAAACACCATCTACCCAGCTCACCTGATAAATGTCTTGTCTTACGTTAAACATGAAGTTAACAAAGAATTGATACACACTGAAAAAAAAATTTCGGTGTAATTACTAAGAAAAGGGTATAATTACCAAGAATCCAGGGTTCTATTTGATCCCAGTTTTTTCTTGGTAAAATTACCATCTATGGAATTGGTAATTTAACCGAGAAATCTCGGTAAAATTATTGACTTTCTCGGTAATTTTACTGATCCCCGGTAAAAACACTAATATTTTTTATGGACTGTGGTAGAATTACCGAGATAAAATGGAAAAGTTACCGGGAATCGATTACCAATAAAAGTGGTATTCTTACCTGAAAAAAACAGTAAAAATACCGGTTTTTAGGTATGCTTACCAGCCTATCTTGGTAAAATTACCAATAATTGGTAAAAAAGTGAGATGGTAAAGGTAAGAACGGACCTTGGTAAAAACACCGAGAATTTTTTTTCAGTGCATTCCCATAAGTTTAAATGGAGAAATGACAATGTTGCCAATGTTCTTTCGCAGGAAGAACTATACAACAGGTACCCTTTTTTGAGCGAAGATTTTCGTGGTGGAGAAAGTTTCCCAGTTCGACTTTGCGGCAAAAGGACGTAACCGCATTTTAAAACAAACTGCGTCCTCCGTCCATTTCCATGGTATCGATCCCTCCAAATATCGATACATTTCCATAGATTTAAAGTAGAAATGAAAATGTCGCCAATTTACTGGATCCGCCAATGGTGCCGTACCAAGGAAGAACGCCGTATGAACATCCGAGAGTTGCCAAATTTCCTCCGATAAAACGTTTATTTTTGAGGAAAGTTATGAATATTTTCCCTTGAAATTTTCAGGAACTTCAGGTGAAATTGCGAAAAAAATTATCTGAGAATTTAGAGGGAAGATATTCTTAAGTTTACCGGAAAATTTGTGATTTACCAAAGGAAATGTTGCGACAATCGCTTTGCTTATCAATTTCAATAATCAGCCCACTTCTCCAAAGATATACACGTCTAGATTACGAATGGCGTCTAGATAAGCTGCACTTCTTGCATAGGTTCATTTACGTCTACTTATTTATGCAACACACCATTGGGTCAGTCCATTTAAGATTTCATTTTCAGAATCAGACTTTCACAGCAGTTGGAAGTCAGTAAGTGACTTGTATATGATATTTTTTGGGACCTTTGAACCCCTCAGAATAATTATTGGACAGTGGCATAGCTCTTTTCGGCACCATTTTTTTTTATTTCTTGTGATTTTTAAGAGTTTTTGAAAAAACTCATCATTACCGTAACCTATTCATTTTGTTAGTCCAGCACACGCAAAAGAAGTGGAAACTGATCTTTTTTATTTTTTTTTTGTTTAGTTTAAAGTCTGATAGTTCGAAATAAATACAAATATTTGGATAAGTTATGATTAAAACTTTTATTTCAACACATTTCAATGTCAAATTCGGAATTTTTTGTTTTTTTTGAGTTCTAAATTGCCCTACATTTGAGAGAAAAGGATGAGGTTGCATGTAAAGATTTTTCTATAAAGAGCTGAACTTATATTTTGTAATTTCCCCCTAAATTGTAAATTTACAGCTTTTTTCCAATTTTTTTTCAAGAAAAATAAGCCGGTTACGGTAATGATAAATAGTAGCGGTAATGACTGTAAGTATACGGTAATGATTTATTGTTATGCATGACGGCCTTATGGGGTAGGATCTCAAGGCTGAAGGAAAAAAGCACTGATTTCTAAAGAAACATTGTATTAAAGCAGTACAAAAATTCGAAAAAATGACCAAACCACATCATTTGAAATAAATAAATAGTCAAAGAAATGGTAGAAATCAACCAATTTCACATTAAATGAGTATCTCTAATGAGATCACTAAACAAAATAATTATAATAGAAGAAACAAAGGACTTTATTTAACCACCTATATGCAAAAGAGAAAATTTCTTTGAGAAGAAATGTAGGTAATGTAAACAAAAATATCTCTAGTGAGATCTCCAAAAAAAATAATCATAATAATAGTCAAGAGAAAATAGAACTTTTAACTAGCAAAACTGGCAATAAATAGTATAAGACTATCTCGGATCGTATTGATGTACTTTCTGGGCAGGACAGGACGGTATTGCTGGTGGTATCTGATGGCCCATTTTCTTGTACTGATTTAAGCTGACTGACTTTCACTTTTCTTGTAAGTTCTGGAACCATTTCTCATATGGGGTTGACATTTTTCACCAATTAAAACGTCTGTGGACAAGGAAAAGACAGAGATATATTTCAAGGTAATCTCAAGCAACTGAAATTATTCCTAAAAAACTAAAAAAGGCCACTATAGATTCATTAAAGAAGATAGTTGGTCATAACCGAAACTCTTGCATCATTACCGTACAGCGTACACCCTAGACGGTCTGGGTGGAAGTTACGGTAATGATGGTTACGGTTACGGTAATGATGGTTACGGTAATGAGAAACATTCAAATTTCGCGCCAAAAGGAGACATGGGCTTGTTGTAGGAAGGTGAGATTTCATATTTGGGTTGGTTTAATGCCATGCGTTCATAAATGAAGTAGGCTTGATAATATCTTCAATCCTTGGTGGATTTTTATATGGTAACGGTAATGGCAGCTGAGAGTTGGACAAAACTCAATTCATCACTGTAAATTGAACGAATATTACTTTATGATAAAGTAAAAAATAGAGAGCTACTCACCATGGGTCCTCCTTCCAACACAAACATCAACGAATGTAAGTTCGAGCTGGTGCTGTCGCCTCGCAGCCGAAGTTTGCTCCAGAACAAGGGGTTACGGTAATGACACCAAATCCAGTAACAAGCACAAGATGGCAATTTTCTCGAAGACTTAGAGGAAAATATAGCTCTAAAAAGAAAGGATTATCAATTCAAAGTATGCTGAAGCCATATTTGATTTCAGAAGCCCGTGACTTTGTATATATTTGCTTGAATTCAGCGATAAAGTTGAGACTTTCGACCGGTAACAGGTTACGGTAGTGACAAATTCAGCATTTCAGATCAAATTTGAGCTATAAAAAAAGAAAATTCCTGCAATTTAAGCGCGGATTCGGATTCAGCGCAAAATTTTCATGAGGAATGATGTACAAAACACCATGCCACTGGGTTGGTTTTGTGAAAGAGGTAGCGGTAACAGCAAAATGAAATCTTAAATGGACTGACCCCATTGTCATTATGCACATCTAGAGAGACTTAAACGCAAGTGTACGAAAGTAAGCAAAATTTCAAAATTGCATGAACGAAATGTGGCAAAGCCTGAAGGTTCATACGGCGTTCTTCCTTAGCACGCAGCAGAATAGTAGTTACGCTCTTTCGTGGGGAGAACTACGGAAGGTTCCCATTTTCGAGCGAGGAAATTTGCGGTGGAGAAAGCTTCTCAGTCCGACTTCGCGGCAAAAAGACATAACTCCATTTCAAAACGAACCGTATCCTCTGCCCATTTCCATGCCATCGATGACTCAAATGAGGACAGGACCGCGCCCGGACTGCCGTGCCAAGGAACAACGCCGTATGAACATTCGAAAGTTGCCAAATTTCCCTTGATAAAACATGTTTTCTTGACAACATTCATGCATATTTTTCCTTGAAATTTTCAGATATTTTAGATTGAATTGCGTACAAAATTGTCTGAAAATTTTGGAAAATAAAATTCACAATTTTCCCAATAAATTCGGTTTTTATCGGAGGAGACTTGGAAACGTCTGAAGGCTCATACGGTGTTCTTCCTCAGCACGGCCGAATAGCTCAGGACTCCTAACGTTATGTCAGGTAGGGATGCATTAGAGACAAGGAGACGAGGTAGAAAACAGAGAAAAAGACGAAGGAGGAGATAAAGGAGAGGAAGAAGGACAAGATGAGGGAGGAGAAAATAAGGTAGAATAAGGAGAGGTAACAGAAAAAGAGGAAGAGAGAAATTCAGAGATGGAAGAAACGACAAAAAACCTTGTTCTTATATTTCTATTACTTCCTTCTTCCTTTCTCTTCTTATTCTTTCTCTTCCTCTATTTCTTCTCCTCCTCTATTTCTTCTTTTCCTTTTTTGTTTTTCTTGTTTTCTTTCTCTTCTTTTTTTTCTTTTACTTTTTTAATCTTTATTTTCTAATTCCACTTCTCCTTTGTCTTGAAAATTTCGGAAATAATATTCGCAATTTTCCCGGTGAATTCGGGTTTTATCGGAGGAAACTTGGCAGCGTCTTAAAGCTCATACGGCGTTCTTCCTCAGCACAGCAGCGGAGATCGTCGAATTTCGGGCGCGGCTCTCCCACTGTGCCGCGATCGCGGTCACGACTTCATCTTCCCGATTTTGCGCGGCTGTCTCGGGTCCCGCGGATCGTGCGTAGATAAATACATGTATCGGGATACACGGGTGACCCCGGCGCTGGTCGGGTCCAGGAGGGGGGGCGGGGGCCCCGCGATCCGCCGGGGGACCGTGGGTGGGATCCGATAAATTCGCGGAAGTGGAGTTGGGGGGCCGGGGCCCACCCCTGACAGCCATGAGCGCACGGCTCCCATTCTACCTTTCCATTATTGCCGCTGCCAGAAACTGGTCGAATTCAATTTGAGCGGTGTTTTGAGAGGGAAACCAAGTTCTCTCTCTTATTTTGCGGGAAATAGTGTGTTCCGTGTTGCCTCCAGGAATGAAGAGATGACCTAAAAGGCTGGCACACTATTAAAAATCGAGGAATGGACCACTAGAGTAGGCACGAATTGCAGCATTCTGATATATGTCTCTGAACTAAAATTTCACGTAAAACACAATGCGCACGATCAAAATTGCCAAAATTAACTCCTTATGAAGATATTTAATGATTCCTGATGCGTGAATTCAAACCACCCGCTCATGAAAACTCAATGCTCTACGTGACGCACATCGCGCGCTAAACGTTATCATGACAGTCTCTGCGACATAAAAATCTGGCAACCTCAATCTTGACGCTTTGGCTCAGCTATTGCAAATTGCTTATAGTTTGAACAACACACGGTAGGAAATGAACATTGCTCGTTTGAGAAGCTTGCTGAAACCGTTGTATAGTGCTCGATTTGACTCACGTAGAGCTTTGAGTTTCTTCTGAGCGGGCAGTTCAAATTCCTGGTAACCAATGTGTTATAAAAACGTTAATATCTTCGTTAGGAGTCGGTTTCAGTAATTTTCGTTGCGCGAATCGTGTTCCACGTGAAATTCTGATTAAGAAACATGTATCAGATTGCTTTAATTCCTACCTTGTATAGTGGTCCGCATTATGTTGATATTTTCATGGCATTATAAACATGCCATGAAATCGAACGCCCGGAACTTTCGGTCTCTGAGCCCCCAACGCGGACGATATGTCTATACGGCCCGTTAGTACGACTTCCACAGCCGGAATTTTTTTTCATTCACTGGATAAAAAAAACACACTGGATCTAGAATCCAGACTCTTAAAAACATCGACAAGTAAAAATACTCTTGATTCAATCAGATTTAAGCTTAAATCAAGAACTAAGCCTCTTAATTTGAGCGGATCTCCTTTCGATTTAAGCTTAAATCTGATTGAATCAAGAGTCCTTTTTCTTGTCAATGTTTTCAAGAGTCTGGACTCTAGATCCAATGTTTTTTTTTCCATTGTTGCAGCAGTAATTGCGCACAAAATTACCCAAAAAGCGAAAGAAAAATATTAACAAATTCACCAGGATATTAAATTTGTCTTTTATCAAATGAATTTTGGCAACGCCTTACAGCTCATAAGGCGTTTTGCCTCAGCAGGACGGTATTGACATCTACAATTTTGTTTTGCAGATCATAACACGTGTTAAAAAACGCACCTCGCCCCTCACCCCCCCCCCCCCCCTCATCTCCAGATATTCAATCGTAAGCGTGGGACCGAGTCCCCTGAGTGATAAAAGGTCACTCCTCTGGCGTAAGAGCGTATCTGCATTTCTGTGTGAGCCCTGGAAAGCCTAGAATCATACGGGGAACAGAGCTCACTTGGAAACTGAGATACATCCAGAATGTTAGCTTGATCCGAGACCTGAGGCACTGTCTCACAGGGCTTAACGTCGCACCGTGGATCGAGCCAATAGGAGAGGTCGGAAAAAATTTGAAAATTTTAAACGCCAATGACTCCGTTTATACGAAACTTGAACGTTCTAAAAGTGGTTCCATTGCTTTTTTTGTAAAATTTTCTTTCGGAAACACCCCTTGAAATTTAAAATGCGACGAAATAAACATGAAAATTTGCAGTTTTAGTAAAAAATGTCATGTCTGACCTCTCCTAATCGACCCGATCCACTGTGCGTCGGCGGACCGGGCAGTATGCAGTGCATTCGGCCTATGTAGGAATCCCGAAAATCGACCAGGCGGCGGCTCAGTGTGTCTCCAAATTCCACCATTGCCAAACCGCATTCCTATTAAATAAGTCACAGATCACGGGTCCATTCTGGAGTTCTGGCAACCCTGTGAAAATGTCCAGAGCCGATTGACGGCAATTAATAAAACACGTTCCTCTTCCTTAAAGTCGGGGCTGTTTTCGGAGGCGCGAGAAAAAACGCCGCCATCGCGGATAATTGTCCGGGGATTTTCAAAACGGAACCTACAGCACCCCTTTCCGCTTGCCAGGTTGTCAAAAATAAAGCTTTTTTATCAGATATTTTTCATTTAAGTCGAGCCACTTTGTCTATGCGAACTACCCGTTCCAACGAATAGGATTGCTCAATTTTTTCTTCGTCTTCTCCGTCTCCGTCTGCTTAGTCTATCGATATCAAACATCGGCCTGCAAATAATGAATCCTCAATTTTCTTCCCTCTTTGTGATGTGTCTCAATATAGCTGTCCTAAACAAAATTCCTCGTCCAAATTTTGGTCACCTTTTGAACTTTCAAGTGGTTGTCGAAGGTGATAATCGTTCATTCCTCTTGATGTGTTCCAATAGACTTTACGCTCTCCAAAAAATTGGCCTGATTTTTTGGTTGAAAGTAATCTATTTCGGTCCGAGGCAATCAGTTCATGCAATTTTGAAATTTTGCTTACTTTCGTACACTTGCGTTTAAGTCTCTTTAGATGTGCATAATGACAATGGTGTGTTGCATGAATAAGTAGACGTAAGTGAACCTATGCAAGAAGTGCAGCTCATCTAGACGCCGTTGGTGATCTAGATCTGAAATCTGAATTTTGCTTACTTTCGTACACTTGCGTTTAAGTCTCTTTAGATATGCATAATGACAATGGTGTGTTGCATGAACAAGTAGACGTAAGTAAGCCTATGCAAGAAGTGCAGCTCATCTAGACGCCATTGGTAATCTAGACGTGTATATATCTTTAGAGAAGTGGGCTGATTATTGAAATTGATGAGCAAAGCTATAATTGCCACATTTCCTCTGGTCCTTTTATTGGTAATCAATTCCCGGCAACTTTGCCATGTTATCTCGGTAATTCTACCACAGTCGATAAAAAATATTGGCGTTTTTACCAAGGTCCAGTAAAATTACCGAGAAAGTTCAATAATTTTACGGAGATTTCTCGGTAAAATTACCAATTCCATAAATGGTAATTTTACCAAGAAAAAACTGGGATCAAATAGAACCCTGAATTCTTGGTAATTTTACCCTTTTCTTAGTAAATACACCGAGATTTTTTTTCAGTGTAGCACGGCAGTATAGGAACCAATTATTTCAACCGATAGGATCGCTCCTTATTGGGGGAAAAAAACACATTGGATCTATAGTCTCGAGTCTTAAAAACATCGACAATATAGAATACTCTTGATTCAATCGGATTTTTGCTTAAATTAAGAACCAAGCCTCTTAATTTGAGCGGATTTCCTTTTGATTTACGCAAAAATCTGATTGAATCAAGAGTTTTTTTTTCTTGTCAATGTTTTCAAGAGTCTGGACTCTAGATCCATTGTGTTTTTTTTCCCAGTGCATACTTCCTATGTCTCCATTGTCCGTCCCTACGTCTATCAATTGGACGTATTTCTGCCAAACGGAACTGTGTGCCTTAAGACATGAGCCCTCAGACCCATAAGAATATGTGTTTAACAGGGCTCACGTCATAATGCACATAGTTCCGTTTGGTAGAAATACGTCCAATTCCAATAATCAGCCCGCTGGATTTTAACAGTGAAGGAGGAAGGCTCACTCTGGGGGCACCGTGTGGAATGATGGCGCGGACAGCCGGGTCCATTCCGCGGAGTTTTCCCGGGCCGGCGAGTCTTGGCAAGCTCCCCACTCGTGCCTATAAGTGATGTCGAAGACTGATTTACATAACGTGGACACTTGTAAGCGTGTTTTGAGCGGGCTCGGATCTCGACATGACCACAACACCTGTACGCCTCCATGTCCGAACCCGTGTAGCGGGGCAACGCGCTGATCTAAGTCGAATTACGGGCGTATCCTAACCTAACATCGCGGTGACGTCATCGGGCCCGGAGAGGGAGCATCATTTATCAAAACGACCGCGATCGGGAGATATCTTCATTAGACTACCGGAGCCACTGCCACTCGAAGGGAATCGCATCGTTGTCACGCCGAACACACTGGAAAAAAATCTCGGTGTATTTACTAAGAAACGGGTAAAATTACCAAGAATTCAGGGTTCTATTTGGATGTGTTTCTCTCAAACGGATCTATGTGCATTATGAAGTGAGCCCGAGCCCTGTTGTGCATGTATTTTTATGGGTATCAGGGCTCATGCCTTCATGCACATAGTTCCGTTTGATAGAAAAACGTCCATTTGATCCCGGTTTTTTCTTGGTAAAATTACCATTTATGGAATTGGTAGTTTTACCGAGATCTCGGTAAAATTATTGAACTTTCCCGGTAATTATACTGGACCTTGGTAAGAACGCCAATATTTTGGATCGACTGTGGTATAATTACCGAGATAAGTTACCGGGAATTGATGACCAATAAAAGTGGTATTCTTACCTGAAAAAAAAGTAAAAATACCGGTTTTTAGGTAAGCTTACCAGTCTGTCTTGGTAAAATTACCAATAATTGGTAAAAAAAGTGAGATGGTAAAGGTACCAACGGACCGTGGTAAAAACGCCGAGAATTTTTTTTCAGTGGTTGTTCGATCAAATCGGATAACCCCAGCCGGTCAGTAAATATACATCTGGCTGGTAAGTGAAATATAGAGCAAATTTGGTGCAAATTATCGGTCGATTGGTGCGCGCGTGTTTTTAATTTTCGATCGATTTATGTCAGTTAAATCGACGCGGGGTCTTTTTAATTGGCAATCGATTTGGTCGAGGTTCAACAAATTTCGCCGCCATTTTATTTATTTAAAGAAAAATTAATGGTTGAATCTCTTTGATAATTTAACTGAATTTTATCGGCAGCACAAAGAAAATTCAGTGAAATTTTCGGAGAGCTTCCTTGAACGATTTTTCTGTAAACATACAGAAGGGCGTCGGAAATTTTTAAAAGTTAGATGGCGCCTGCGATACTTTGGCCAAAAGATGGCGTCAGGTCGATCGAATCCAAACCCTGAATACAGTGCCTGATTCAGTGATTCCGTCATTCGTATTATCAACATCAAACGTCTCGGCACTGTCCAGTGATCCATTTTTCGTGGTATTATGAGGCATCGGTGAGTTTTGTCTCCAAGAATAAGAGAACGAGTCACTGAAAACAAAAGGTAAAAGTGTAACGGATGTGTGTTGTTGTTTGGGCGCCGTTCAATGCTCGCCGCCGCCGGATGTCAGCAATTAGACAAACACTTGCTGTTTGCTCTCCGCGTCACCCAACCAATATAACTAATACAGAGTCAAACACTCCACTTGCGAGATATTTCCAATGGCATAACTTTAACAACTCTAAACGAGGAATGCTCATTACGACTACGTAAAATTTGCTCCGTATGTCTCTTCCCAGCGGGCCGATTATTAAAATTGATAGACAAAGCAATGGACAAAGAAGACAAAAGAGATATGGAGTGATCCTGCTGGTGGAAGCAGGTGGTTGCAATGGACAAAGGAGGAAGGATATTAGACTAGCTATTGGTAGCCCACGAGAGACCCTATAGGTAGTCCATCATTTTCTCTCTTAGTCTATAGGAACTACCCATCTCAACCGATAGGATCGCTCCAAACTCTCAATGTCTTCTTTGTCTATAGCTTAGTCTATCAATTTCAATAATCAGCCCGCTGTCCAGGGCCGGATTTACCTACTTGCCGCCCAAGGGCCGCTAGTATTTTTCCGCCCCCTTCTCATTCGTTTTGAAACATCAATGAAAACCATCAATAATTGAACGTGCCAGCGGGGGAAGAGTGCATAAGACGCGTTTACTGGTGTTGAACACATTTTTTGGGAAAGCCCTGTCAACAGTACTAGCAAAAGTTCACGGAACTTTGCGCGAAAGTTAAGTTTCTTAAACCTATCTCTGTGTGGACGAGGCCTTCCATTCATTAGAAATGAACGAAAAAATTATGAAAAAAACAAACATAAATGTGGACTAATGATCTTAACCTCCGCCGCCGCGTCTCGCAGACCGCACTGTGTTTGACGCAATTCGTGAAGTATTCACGCAGTCTTGTAGGCGCTATGCGTCTCACGCTGATCGCACTGTGTTTGCCGCAATGCGCAAGGTATTCAAGTATTCTTGTAGGCGCTATGCGTTTCACGCTGTCCGCAATGACCGCACTGTGTTTGATGCAATGCGTGAAGTATTCGTGCAGTCTTGTAGGCGCTAATATGTGTTACATGCCGATCGCCGCGCCGAGGACTTCTCCTTTTCATCTCAAGTCCTCGTCATCATTTCTCTCTAGGTAAGTCGCGCCGTTCCAGGCCAAATTGCGTGTTTGGTTTCTCTCTTAACTCGACTAATGAAAGGTGCTTCCTCTTGTATCACTAAAAGACGACAAAAGTAGAAATTACTATACTCTCAGAAAATTAGAGATTTTGTCGCCTTTTCTCGTTTGTAATTTTTTTTCTAAATCCGAATATTTAAAAATACCTATATTTAAAAAAATTGCAAAATTTACCGCCTAAAATAGATTTGCCGCCATGGGCCGCGGCCCATGTGGCCACCTCCTTAATCCGGCCCTGCCGCAGTCTAGTCAAAATCTCCTCTGGAAATTGTACTTTTACCAGGAGAATCTGGCCATTACTAACTGAAAATGTCACTGATTTTTCTCCCGATCTTAAACGGAAATCTGATAAATTTTGGACAAAAACAGCACAGGTACATTTTCTTTAAAACATTGAATTGTTGGAGTCAATTTTGCAACCTTGGAATGATTTACATCCTTTCGCCTGGTGTAAAACGAGGTATACTTTCCTTTCATACGAACGTATACACAAAAGATTCCAAGGAGGTTTTTTCCTCTAGGAGTTTTCTGTTATAAGTTTTTGAAATATTGTAACGCAGATACGCATTTTTTTACCTCCGTCATCAATATTTTTGCGATCCTTTACTAACAATCCACTTAAAATCCGTCTCTAAGGATTTTCAACCACTTCGGGGATCCTCCTGTTCCAATAACAACGAAACATACTTATATAGAAAAACTGATTGTGAAAGCGGATGTCACCTAACTCAATGGTTCAATTACAATTTCCTGGAAAGCAATTGTAACTCAGTTCATGCATAAGAGAGATTCCCCTATTTTTTTTGCGCATTTTTAAACCGCATCGATGGCGCTTCACGAGGAATTTACTTCTTCCGTCTACGACCGTTCAACTGAGAAATTCCAACGAGCGACTCAGCCACATTTAAATGGAAAATTAATCAGCGCGAAATTTTTCCGAATCACCTGAAAAGCATGACTAATTCAACGGAGAAAAATTATTCAAGGCTATGCAGAGCTTAGCGTCAAGATCCTCACCACGACATAAAAAAGGAAGACGAGGAATGCTCGAGGAATGCCAGATATGCAAGTACACGAGAACCGAACTCCTCTATTAAGTAATTAAGAAAGTCGAGCATGCGAGGGGATAATCTCGAAGATGTATTGAAAAGCGGAGATGAATAAAATAAAAAATAAAATTTTGAGAGGTTGCAGGCTCTCCCGTGCTTGGGATCAAGAGCTGAAATGAGAATGAAAATTGCTACTGATTTGAGAGCAGGTATTTGTTGCAGGGCCCGGAAGGTCGATTGTTAAATCGATCTATCGAATTATCCTGATCGATAGATCCCTATCTTAGCAATGCAATATATCGATCGAGGTCAATCGATATCGATTCAACTGTCGAGCCCCGGGAGGAATGCGCGTAATATTAATCGCTCCGGACTCAGGCTCGGATCAGCGAAAGCAAAAATTTAATGGGCAATTAATCAAAGTATAAAAGCTCGCGCATCGTTGCCGCTTTGATCTAATTATTTATTTTTTTCAAGATGAGAATAAATTCCCGAGTGTTACTTCTTTTCCGTTCGTGAAATATTAAAAAATCGTTACAGATATTTATTGTTATTTTGCACTCACTTTAAAAGTATTGCATCGACGTTGAAATTGCAAAAATGTCCATCTCGGTTGCGGTATTTCGAAATCTCAGACACTATTTTATTTTTTTAAGGCGACTGAACCAACATCATGGCTTAGAGTTTCTACAGAACATTCTCAATTGAGCGGAAGAAAATCACTGAAATTTTCCAAAAAGGCGTTCAGCAGTTTTCTATGTAGAAAATAAATTGCGTCAGGAACTATGCAACGCTGCAAATCGAAATACGTATTCCTCTTGTTTCACCTTTCGATATAAAAGGCTAATCTAATGTGAATAAGTAGTCAGCTCCAAGGCCTAATAACTGGACTACCTTTTGCAGTGACTATTTTTGTCTTATTTTTGAAACAATGATATGCTATGAATTTTCCTCTACAAATAGGTTAAATTAGATAGAAATATTAGTTTCCTCGTTGAAAAATGTGGACCAATTACAATATAATCATACAGGAAATGGGAAAAATGCAGGGTGTGCACGGCTTAAAAACTATCAAAAACTTTGCAACCCATAAATTTCAACATTGTTATCTTTAAATTTGCTGTGACAAATCCACGTAAAATACTATTGACAAAAACTAACCCATCGAAGAAGGTACCTTCGATAGCGTGTTGTTATCCCTGCCGATAGGAATGTGTAAATACAACTATTTGTGTTCAGTGATTGGCTGGGTTGCATACGCCAAAAATGAAGTTGTTTCAGCTTTCCTCGCATATCAGCTGCGACGCCCGTCCTCATAATTTCTTATTTTTTTGCATAATTTTGATTCTGATTTTCTTTTTTTTAAACTTTTTTCTCACGTTTTCTCTAAAACTCTTCAAAACAGACGTTCTTTGAACTAACGTCTGCGAGAGGAATATTCTTTTAATACTTAACACCCATGTCATGAATATCTTAACATCGCAATGACAGGTCCAGTTATAAGAACGAATTCAGCGAAAGCATCTAAACATTAAGGTTTTTTTTTTTCCATTCGGTGCAAAAAAAATATCACAGAAGTAATAGCTGTTAGGTGTCCACATTCCACCTCATCTTCGAAACAGGTTTCAGTAATTATGAAATGAGGTATATTTTTGGGGGAAAAAACTCTGAACTTTTCGGTTGGGCTCAGTGCTCCCTTAAGGACCTCGTTGTAGAGGATAATTTAATTATTAAATCTTCTTTTTCTTCTTCATATTCAGTGTCAATAATCTGCGGCCAACAGCCAAGCTTGTTTTGGGCACTTCTCACTAACAGAATGCTAACAGTGTTTCAACTCGGCCTAATCTTGAGCATGGTTGTCAAATGGGCTCTCAAAATTTTCCAACACACTTCAAATTAAAGGCCTCAAAAAAAAAAATCTTAAATTTTACAAAGGCAACTCCTAAAAAACTGTTGGAATGTTCATTTATGGAAACTCTTATTCGATATTTTTAAGTAAAATTTACAAGAGATAAACTTTTTAGTGAAAATTAATATGAACTATTTAAATATCAACTGCAGTATTTCAACATCAAAAATATTTGAAAAAAATTGATGTTTTTTGAAAAAATAGTTATTTTTTAATGACTTCTTGGCGGACGCGAGGAGTGGATTGCATTTTAAAATATAGGCAGAAAATGTTTCCTAAACGAGCATTTCAGCAGCTTTCTCTAGAGTTTTTGAAAACTTCCCTTAAAAGGTTAAAATAAAAAGGTCTACTGGTCAAGTTATTTGCGTGTTTTGATATTTCATAGCCCCAGAGTTTGCAGTCGGCGAGACTACGTAAAAATGAACTAAAAGCCTGATATTCAATAGAGAGGGAAAGGGGAGGGTAGACTTTACAGTAAACTCAGAAGTATGTGTGGTTTATTATTAGGCGAATCCTTGGCTATTTTTTACTATACACTGCGGCGCGCATTGTGCGCACACTGCGTTTTTGCCTTCCATTATAAAGGTGGGCCAAAGGACATTCTCGATGCAGGGCTACTTTCCTAATTGAATCAGTGAGTTCGAAAACACACCAACTCGGGGTTTTTTTTTTCGATTTTCATTTTTTACGGTTTAGTAACACTTATGGATAGAAGCATCTGCACGCAAAAGGAAATTTCGAAATTGCAATCGGAAGTGCTCGAAACAGCGACGGGAAAAGGGAAAAATCGAAGTATTTCATTGGAAATACCAATTTGTGGCCATTTCAAGGGAAACGGGTGACCATCCGATTTTGCGGTTTTCTTTTTTCGGTTCAGTATACCTTGTACCAACAAGTTATATAAATATTCAAGTATTATTCAGGTCGAAAAATATAAATTTTTCAGGGCAGACTATGAAAAATCAGTATCTGAATGTCGGTGAGAACGAAAACACACCAACTCGGAAATTTTAATACCCTTAATTATCTGTCATCAAACATGATGTATCGCTTTCAACTTGGTGCTTCACAAAGTCTCTAAGTACTTGCCTATTGGCACCGAGAAGGTTTTTCTTGAACTAACTTCTTCGCCCGCTGCGCAGTTTTAGGTGTTTTCTGGACAATTTTTTTCCGAGTTGGTGTGTTTTTGAACTCACTGCTTCAATTGAGAAATCGTATAACTTTTGCTGTCTCTTAGTCGTGTCTCGCACTGGAACATGTTGAAATCATCCGAAGATTTTAGAGTTTGTTAATCGATTTCAGTACTGATAATTGAAACTGAACACAAAATGTGAAAGGAAATTATTCTTTCCTGAAATTTTTTAAGAAACGTTGTTTCATTCATACAACTGCAGAGATCGTCGTTGGTCTCAATTAACTGAGTTGGATTGAAGGCTGGAATTGATTCTTTTTAGAGTTATGAGCGTTCATAACTTTAAATAGGTTACTCTATGTAGAATTTCAGTTTAAGGGAGCGGGGAAAATGTTGCAAGAATCATAACAAAATAATAATGTTGTCAAAGTTTAGACTGAATTCTTACAATTTTAGCTTTGAAAATTGAAGACGTTTTTGTTAATACACGGAAAAAACAAGACTAGTGTTGAGCACTACTGGCCGTTTAGTGGGGAGTAGTTGAGGGCTGGCGTCTAAGCGCTGTACAGCTCAACATCGGAAGGCAGTACCGGTGGGCACTGAACATGAGTAGTGCTAATCAGATGCCGCGAGACGTAGTTGCGCTTAACAGGTGTAAATTCACCCATGAGACGTCGGAGTCACAATAGCCTGGTGGTAACGCGCTGGTCTTCCACCGGCGCAACCCGAGTTCGATCCCAGGCGGAGGCGTTTCATATTTTACGCTCGCTCCAAAGTCACTTTAGGGCTTGACACTACTTTTTCCTTAGTGACCCAGCCTCGAGCTGTTTAGTGCCCAGCACTCCTCTGACTTGCTGGCTCCATTTGATCTAACCCTCGTTAGTGCCCCGCACTAACATGTAGGTCCCAACCCTAAGCTCGTTTTTTCCGTGTAAATTAACCGCTAATGACAATTACAGTATTTATAATTTTGAGCACATGATTATAGGAATAAGGAATATGTTTCTTGAAAATTGAAAGAAAACTATGATTAGTTATACATAATCCTACTTGTGAAGAGGAAAAATGAAAATGACACACTCAGACATTATTGCATCAGCTGAGGTGTTCAGAGGCTCACACTGGAAGAAAAACACATTAGATCTAGAGTTCAGACTCTTGAAAACATTGACAAGAAAAAATACTCTTGATTCAATCGGATTTTTGCTTGAATCAAAACGAAATCCGCTTAAATTAAGAGGCTGGGTTCTTGATTTAAGCTTCAATCTGATTGAATCAAGAGTATTTTTTCTTGTCGATGTTTTTAAGAGTCTGGACTCTTGATCCAATTTGTTTTTTTTCCCAATGCAGTTATTAACGATCTTTCTTTATCTAGATCAAAAACCTCTCTCCGGATCATTTTAGAAACAGAACAACACCTGTGCCATCAGTTTCCCTCCACAGATTTTCTTGCTCTCACAGATAAGCCGAAAAAAAATAAATAAAAAATAAATAAAATAGTCTATTGTTGCACAATGTAGTCCAATCACGACCGCCAAATTAGGAGAACACAGTGATTTTTGTGTAAAAATCATTGGTCTACGTTTTCCTTTTAGAAGAACGCTCTTCTAAATAACTTAGATTTTGAGAAGAGGACGAGCATTTTCGTGGGACAAGAGGGTAAAAATCGTGTGATTGAAAACTGTATAGGAAGAGAGGGGTGAATTATGAGAAAATAAACGAATAAAAAACAGTAATTAGACGTATTTCTGTCAAACGGAACTATGTACATTAAGACGTGAGCCCTGAAACCCATAAGAATGTGTGCATAACGGGGCTCACGTCAAAATGCACATAGTTCCGTATAATAGAAATACGTCCAATTGAGCTTTAGAGAGAGGGGCGAGTGGATAATTCGTGGTTTGACAACGCAGGAAGGCGACAAAAATTACGCCGAATTGCTGAGCGGCTCTCGAATCTGGAAATCGGTGGCCGGGCCCGCCGTGGGAACCGAGCTCAAATTACAGGTTTAAACCTGTACTTGGAATACTTCTGAAATATTTTAAGCATGCCGCATTTGAGCCGAGGCATTTTATTGAGCGCCTATCGCCAGGTGAAATTAAGTGCCTCCTTCTTAATTATATCACCAGAAATAAATATGAATCTACACCTCCTCGCTGCCTTACATATGAGCGTATACATTTTCAACCCTCTGTTGTCAGGTTGGAGGAAGATGATTAATAAATGTCATACTTTTTCCCCTCAATTCGCTCAATATTCCCCCTCTATCCCCCCTACGCCTCTATCCACCCGTCTCTATCCCTCTACCCCCTTCCCCTCCGTCCCCCTTCCCCCTCCATCCCCTTTCCCCCTCCATTCCCTTTTCCCCTCCATCCCCTTTTCCCCTCCATCCCCTTTTCCCCTCCATACCCTTTTCCCCTTCATCCCCTTTTCTCCATCCCCTTTCCCCCTC